>CM054059.1:481767184-482137351 GCA_028641055.1 Alopecurus myosuroides
GCATGAGAGCTTGGAGTACGCCTATGGACCGGGAGGGCCAATTCGCAAATCACGCTGCCACCCATGTGGGATAAGAAATATCCCTCACTATACCCTCCAACTGTGCAGACACCTACATAAACATGTTGTGAAACTCTACTCGCTATAGAGACGACCGTGAACGAAACATGTGCGTAAATAAACCGGTAGACGACCGGCCAGAGTGACCATAATATGGTTATCGACCGAAACGGACGCCCCCTGAATGTCCGGCTTTTGTCGTTTGGGTCACCTCACGGACCATGCGGAAATGGGTGACGCTCGTGTCGAATCGGTGCACCCAAAGCTGTTACTCACTCCATTCAGCAATACTTGACTTCGGTTTGTTCAAATATGAACCTATCTATACATGTTTTGATTTTATTTTTGTTTGATCTAGCAAGAGAGAGCGGAGCAGCAGGAAAAAGAAAGAGCAGCACAAACTCGAATGTTTTTCAAAGGAAGAGAACTAGCACTTGAGATAGAGCACACAATTCAACACAAACGTACTAGTACCATATGCATGCATGCCCGGCCGCGCGTGCCTCTATCAAGGAGCAATAATGCGATGCGGGCCGCCATTCGCTTCCGATTTCATGGTACTACAAATGACGAGGACAGGGGAGACGGGCTTCAAAGCACGTACGTAACCCGGTCGAACCGTACCACGTCCGGTCGCGTGTTCCACCAATGGATCGACATTATCATGGTTGGACCCGTCGATCATATATACTCCAGTAGTACTAGCTAGCTAGTAGACGACAAGTTCGCTGCTCTTTGTCCATAACGCTCACGTTTTTTCCGAGCCCTAGTTTGAAAACTGATACGATGCTCAATGTTTCTATCACATCCCAGGCAAGGTCCAGCGCTTACTCCAGGTCCAACCAATTCGCAGCCGCAAGTATAGACCAGCCACGCCCGTTTTTCACGCTTAGAGCAACTCTACTCGGGGCGGAATTGAAAAACTCCAGCGGTTATAAGTGCTCGGACTTTTTTTTTTTCGGGTCAGAGCAGCTTTGCTCCTCTGCGTTGAACTTTTTGCAAGTATGGTCTCCGCAAACCGGAAGGACGTTTTCTACACGTAATTTCATTTATTAGTTATTATTAAGCCTAAAATGGATGTCGGAATCGTCCTTCCGGCAGATCCAGCAAATGATACGATGCCTCGTTTACTGTCCATGCGACTAATTTAGTTTCATACTGCATACCTGTGTACATCACGAGAGCAGTGCGTGGCGGCAATATGCATGATGGAAACCCATGGGTTGGATCATGAGAACAACTTCACAGTCGTTAGCCCATGGGTTGGAGTATATGTTTTCTTTCTTAGACTTATTAGACCCAATAGCGACCCCAATAAGCCTATTGGACGCCTCGGCACGCAATGCCCCCCCTTCCCCCATTGACCCTCCCAATAGCGGTATAGTTGCCGGACGGGCCCAATTAAGCGCCCGTCAACCCTGTTTCGGCACCGTTTGTTCGCTCGATACCGGGCGTGCCGGCAACCGCGGCAATGCACACCACCACGTCCGATCCGACAATCAGGACCGGCTTGTCAGCGGCACAAACGCGGTCAAGGCGATTTAATGCAGTCGACGAAGGGCCGTTCTGCACGTTTTAATAGCGCGTCAGTTGCCCTAACGACGCCGCATCGCATCGCGCCTCATCTTCCCGACACGCATCATCGGAGTTATGGCCTCGAAAAACGGCGCCGAAGTAAATGAACACGTTCCCGCGCCGTGTTCACACGCCTCGCCGCCCACCCACCATTATAAAGCTCGCCGCTTTGGCTGGCCTCGTCGCCACAACTCTCTCCTCCTCTTGTTCCCGTCCTCGCATAATCTCTTCCCTCGCGTGCAACGGTGACATGGAACACAAACATGAGGCCGGAGGCAGTGGCGCTGGCGGCGGCAGCGGATTCAAATGTTACTTGACGAAGCCCGAGGGCCGAGGCGGCATTCGTTGGGCGATCAACACCATGGGTTACGTGGTGCCGCCCTTCCTTGAGATGCCGAAGCAGCTGTGTGAGCTCGATTAGGCACGGCGGCGGACATTGACGCTCACGCAGCAGGCACACCCCAACTATGGGAGGACATCGCCCTCTGGTCGTCCATCTAATAAGCGAAGGAGCGTGAAGCGACGTTGAGCGAACCCTCATGCATCTCCGCTCCGGCAAACACGAATAACGATAAACGACGGTGGTGGTGGGGAGGGCGCACCATCGAGGTCGTGCTCCAGGAGTACGGCTAGGTCCTGCCTCGGAGGCAGGCGACGGTGTTGTGGCTGGCATCGTCGCATTTCTCGACGTCGTGATCCTCGTCGTCGCGTGGCTCCTCCTCCAGCTCCGACTCCATCAAGAGGGAAGGTGTATTGGCGCCAGCGCCGCCGCCCTATAGAGCGCCATCATCTGGGATCGTCATCCGCGAGGCCGCCTCCTTGAAGCAGCTTACGCCCACTCCGGCGAGGGTGAAGGACGAGCCCACCCCACCTCCGCCGACTCCGTCGCGCCATCTTACCGCCGAAGAGGCCGGCGCGCAGTTCGAGATGGGCATGGAGCCTTGTCTATCTCGTTCAACGATGTTCCATCATCGCCGAGCAACGTCGTGGAGGAGTGGTCTGCCCGCGAGCATGCCGAAGAGAACGGCATCATCTACGTCGGCGGCGGCGGCGACGATGACAACAACAACAACAACAACAACAAGGATGAGGTGAAGGCCGAGGTCAAGGAGAAGGAGCGAGACGAGCAGTGGCGGCGGTGTAACAAGGACGACAATGTTGAATTTTTGTTTTTCTTTTTGAAATGTTTTCTACCGGGTCGCACTGGTGGAGCGCGACCAATGTTTTAAATAGCGGGATATTGTATATAGCGGCAACCCTTAAAAACAGCTATAGCGGACATATAGCGGGATATAGCGGCGTTATAGCGGCAAGTTGTACATGGCATCATTTAGCGGCAACATACTCAAACCGCTATATCGGAGCTATAGCGAGCTATTTAAAACTATGAGCGCGACCCTCCCAATAGGACGCCCAACAGCATGCACGGGCAACACTTGGCGGACAGGCTAGTTCCCAGTTTACGTGTTGTTGGAAATAACATTTTCTTAGTCTGAAAAACAAAGTGGGCTCGTAGTTATAAAACCAAATGAGGCAGCGAGGAAACATCACCATTCGCACTGAACTGAACAGCGCCTGGTAGGAAGCCGTGAGCGATGGGTCAAGCGATGCAGGTGCTGCATGGCCTCCATCTCTGTCTTCAAGAGCTTCTTCTGCCAGCAATGTCTCCAGTGGCAGCCCTGCTAGTCCTGGTCACTGTCTTGTTGGTGTCCGTCGTCCTCCTGGTGGCGCGCCGTTCCGTGACCGTGAGGGGGACGGCCATGGCGAGAGCCAGAGAAGAGGCGCTGAGCAAGCTGCCCTCTCCCAGCGGCAGGCTCCCCGTCATCGGCCACCTGCACCTGGTAGGCTCCCTCCCACACGTCTCCCTCCGCGACCTGGCCGCCCAGCACGGCCGCGACGGCCTCATGCTCCTGCGCCTCGGCGCTGTTCCGACGCTCGTCGTCTCCTCGCCGGCCGCCGCGCAGGCCGTGCTTCGCACCCACGACCACGTGTTCGCGTCCCGGGCCCACTCCCCCGTCACGGACATCCTCTTCTACGGCTCCACGGACGTGGCCTTCTGCCCCTACGGCGAGCACTGGCGCCAGGTGAAGAAGATCGCCACCCAGCACCTCCTCACCAATAAAAAGGTTCGGTCCTACCGCCATGCGCGCCAGGACGAGGTGAAGCTGGTGGTGGACAAGGTCCGCGACGCGATCGGCGCTGCCGTCGACCTGACCGAGCTTCTCAGCGCCTTCACCAACGACATCATCTGCCACGCCGTGTCCGGCAAGTCCTTCAGGACGCAAGGCCAGAACAAGCTCTTCCGGGATCTGGTGAAGGCCAACTCGTCCCTCATCGGCGGCTTCAACCTCGAGGACTACTTCCCGGCGCTGGTGAAGCCGGACGTCGTCAAGAGGATGGTCTGCGGCAAGGCCCGGAGAGTGAACAAGATGTGGGACGACCTGCTGGACAGCCTCATCGACGACCACGCTAACAAGCCGGCGTCTGGAGATGACAGTGATTTCATCCACGTCTTGCTTTCTATTCAGCATGAGTACAACCTCACCAGAGACCACATCAAGGCTCAGTTGGAGGTATATATCTACCTAGTTGTTTAGTGTGACCACACAAAAACAGCACTAGCTAGACCCCTACACATATACTCCCTCTGTTCAAAAATATATGACTACCATTTGTCCAAAAGTGAATATAGCGTAGACATGTTTTAGTGTCTAGAAACATCCTTATTTGGACAAATGAAAGCCATCTATTTGTGAACCGAGTGAGTACTAGTGAAGCTAGTCTAGCTTATATGCATCTTTATTCTTATAAATAGGTATATATCTACCTAGTTGTTTAGTGTGACCACACAAAAACAGCACTAGACCCCTACACATATACTCCCTCGATCTGTTCAAAAATATATGACTACCATTTGTCCAAAAGTGAATATAGCGTAGACATGTTTTAGTGTCTAGAAACATCCTTATTTGGACAAATGAAAGCCATCTATTTGTGAACCGAGTGAGTACTAGTGAAGCTAGTCTAGCTTATATGCATCTTTATTCTTATAAATAGGTATATATCTACCTAGTTGTTTAGTGTGACCACACAAAAACAGCACTAGACCCCTACACATATACTCCCTCGATCTGTTCAAAAATATATGACTACCATTTGTCCAAAAGTGAATATAGCGTAGACATGTTTTAGTGTCTAGAAACATCCTTATTTGGACAAATGAAAGCCATCTATTTGTGAACCGAGTGAGTACTAGTGAAGCTAGTCTAGCTTATATGCATCTTTATTCTTATAAATAGGTATATATCTACCTAGTTGTTTAGTGTGACCACACAAAAACAGCACTAGACCCCTACACATATACTCCCTCGATCTGTTCAAAAATATATGACTACCATTTGTCCAAAAGTGAATATAGCGTAGACATGTTTTAGTGTCTAGAAACATCCTTATTTGGACAAATGAAAGCCATCTATTTGTGAACCGAGTGAGTACTAGTGAAGCTAGTCTAGCTTATATGCATCTTTATTCTTATAAATAGGTATATATCTACCTACCAGCTGATCAATATTTACGTATGTACGCATGTAGGTCATGTTTGAAGCTGGCACGGACACGTCATTCATAGTGCTGGAATACGCCATGGTGCGGCTCATGCAAAACCCCCTCCTCATGACCAAGCTACAATCCGAGGTGAGGAGCGCCATACCCAAGGGGAAATATGTCGTCACCGAAGATGACCTCAACGCTGTATCCTACCTAAAGGCAGTGATCAAGGAGACGCTCCGGCTTCACACACCCGCGCCGCTCCTCGTGCCCCACCTCTCCATGGCCGACTGCGACGTAAACGGCTACATGATACCGTCGGGGACGCGTGTCATTGTCAACAGCTGGGCTCTCGCGAGGGACCCAAACGGCTGGGAGAGCGCGGAGGAGTTCATGCCTGAGAGGTTCATGGAAGGTGGCAGCGCCGCGGCCATGGACTATAAGGGGAACGACTTTCTCTACATTCCGTTCGGGGCCGGACGAAGGATATGCCCCGGTATCAACTTCGGTACCGTCGCCATTGAGATCATGCTGGCAAATCTCATGTACCACTTCAACTGGAAGCTACCACCGGAATCCGTGGAAGGTGGCATAAGTATGGCCGAATCGTTTGGGGTCACAGTGCACCGCAAGGAGAAGCTCCTTCTTGTCCCTCTACTGCCACAAGATTAACATGATAATATAGTTCATATAGTGTTGTGTGCACAACAAGATCAATAAGGGCCCGACCGTGTACTACCAATCGCAACATCGTATCGTGTATCAGATTTCGTGTCAAGAACAAGGTAGTATTTATTAAATAAAGAACGCACATTTCCATCACAACGTTCATAATATAATATTCATGTATTTATTTTTGACGAAGAGAATATGTTGGCATCCATAAAATAGCAACTATGTACAACCTCTCCACGAATATAACGTCAATAACTAGTCGTGACATTGAGAATGCACACAGCCAAAAGAATGCAAGTTATTCCTCTGGTTGGCCCTGAAATAGAGGTGTTTCACAGCAGATAGGTTGGGCCGCAGAGGATTACCACACTTGGCTTCCTACCACTTGTATGACCAACAAGGAGAAGATTTAGACCATTCGTAGCTCGATTGTGTCTTATCGAGGGAGATTTGAACAGTAAAACATAGCAAGTGGGAGTTGGTAGAGTGGATCCTAGGCCTACATGAGAGGTCCGCGGATTAGTTGCCAAATAAGAATGTGGACGACAATCAACCTGGTGTGCTGGTTCTTGTGGAGACAACGTAATGGTGTGGTGAGCCTACGACAGATAGAAAAATTGAGGGTTGACGAGTGATCCCTTTTCAATTTTTCGTTGTGGGCTGCGATCTGCGCCTGGCGCATTTTAGTTGGCCATTTGGCCATTTCTTCTATTAAACCGACACGTCTTTCAGAACTTATCCTTCAAGAAAAGGAAAAAAAAAACAAAGGAAAAAAGGCAAAAACAAATTGGTAGAAGCACTTTGTTTACGTTTTTTGTCTTTTGACAGGGCCAGGGTGGCATTTTGTTTTATGGATAGTACACCCCATCATCGCTTCTGGAAGGTCTTTAATTTGAATGTCAAAGCACTTAATGGGGAAGTTAGACAAAATAATGTAAAGGAAAAATTTGAAGAGAGTCGGTGTTCAATTATTTGTTTGCGATTACTTTTACCATCGTTTGCTCTGTAATTTTGTCCAGTGTTTCGACAGTTTTGACTTCTCTCCTTCTGCTGGGTCCTTGGTTGGACTCAATGTAATTTGGAATTCATCGGTTTTCTGGAACTTCGGTTCAGGTGGAGAGGTTTGGTAGTGTCGTAGATTTCTTATCATCTATAATTATGAAAAATGGAGACTTGTAAATGTCCATGGCCCTTCTAAGGGGGAAGAGAGAGACAATCTTGTTGTATGGCTATGTAGTCTAAATGTTCAAACTACTAAAAAATCAAACTCTTTTCTTATATCTCTGAAGGGATTAAATGGGACCTATTTGTGAACAGAGAAATTTGGGGTGGCCTTTTCCTGATGTGGTCAGACGTGATGCACACCACACAAGCATGGATGGCGTTGATTGAGAGGTCCGCGCAATGGTTTTGGGCAGTGGCGGAACTATGAATTGAACCGAGCCGGGTCGAAAATTAAGCTCAAATTTTTTTGTTGACAGAAAAGCAAGTGTATTCAACAAAAAAAATATCCAAACCGACTCAATTTTCATATTTCATCTAGTACAACTACAAAATGACTATAAAAAACAATAAACATACAAAATAGAGCTACATTTTGGTAAGATAGTAACCTACCATTAAGTTGTATTCATGTTGGCAAGCCAAAACTGTCGAGGAAAATGACCTCTACGGTCAATGTATGAATGGAAATGAGCATAATTTTCTTGTCATCAATTTTTGCAGAAAAATCTCTTTCTCAACATAGCAAATCATAAAATCATTGAGCGAATCGTCCCCTATCTTGTTTCCAAGATCTTACTTTATAATATTCATGGCCGAGAAAACCCTCTCAACTGATGTTGTTGCCACATACAATGTTAAAGCAAGTGTAATGAGACGATAGACCAATAGAAACGTAGAATGTTGTCTCTTCTGAACCAACTTGAGAGCAAGATCACTCGGACTGTAACAAGCTATGAATGCAGGCCTTCTCTTCATCACATCAACATATGTGTATAGTTTATCAACCAATAGACAACAATAATATGAAGAGAAATCAGAAAAGTACATAGTTGGACGCTCAACTAGTTTATCATTGTCAAAGCTGTTGAATGATGGAAGAAAGTACCTCATTATTGGATGCACAATAATAGGCATGTAGAAGTGTCAGAAAATCTATGATTCATCTCAACTATGTTTCTATTAAGCACATCATTAAAGATTTCTACCTTGTAATGATGGAAGCAAGTAACCATCTTCCGTGAGCTCTTTGGGTAACCCTAGCTGCAATGTTATCATCCATATTAGGTACTATAATGTTTCTTCCCCCGCAAAAATTAGTAACATCAAGCAATAGAGACTCCCGTCCATCATCTCTCAATTTCTGCAATAGACTTTTTATATTATATAACCTGAAGCCTCATCTTTCTCCTCAGCATCCGTCCCATCGTGAGACACATTGCATAGCACTTCAATGATTGAATCCCACATTTGCTGAATCCGAATTAGAGTTCGGTGGTGTGACCCCCAATGAACATCATTTGCTCTTTAACTGATACATCACGAGACTCATCAACAAATAGAGACAAACTAGCATTTCCAAGTTCACTATTAATGACGTATGTAGTCTCTTTTGCACATGCTTGTGCTATATTTAGTTGGATTCCAGGAGATGTCAATTCACAATTGTTAGGAACATTCTCATTTATCACATCAGCTATATCCTTGCATCTTGCACCATACCAATCCAATATCTCACGGAAATTGTCTTTGTTCAAGGAAGTGCTAGTCTCGTCATGCCCGCGAAAAGCTAACCTTGTTCAAGTCCAAATCTGACAAGACCCACAACAACCTTCAAACGAATCTCATAATCAATATGTGTGTTTTCATCACGAGAAACAATATAATATGCCATACTTTTTTATTTCTAAAATCATAAGCGGTATACCATGCATCTAGAAATGACCGCCAATCTGGACCAATTTTTTTTTTTGGAAAGTTATGTCTAATCAAACAAGCATAGCCTCTCGACAAATATACCCATCTCATTTTATCTCTAATTTTAGAGGTACCATATTCAGCAATTGGTCTCCGAACTCCAAGATCGGCAACAACATTTGCTAGATAAAATTTTTCTGGAACATTTGCTTACGACATTGAGGTGAGCAGAGGTGGGGCGTGCTCGGGGCGAGCGGAGGCCGTACGTGCGCGCGGGCGCGGCCGCTGGGACAAGCGTGGCGCGGTGGCGGCGGCCGGCGGAAGAACTACGGTTGGCTGTTTGCCGGTTTCCGTGTTTGAGTAGGTTTGGCTAGTTTGTTTTTGGAGAGTTTTTTATCGCTAAAACTGAGCCGCGTGGGTCGACCCATCTCGACCCCCTAGTGTCTCTGCCTGTGGTTTTGGTTTCTTCGCTTTATATATGTACTTTCTCTAATAAGGTAATAAGGAAGTCGTATGAATCATTTCTATGTAGAGGCAGGGATTCCCATTTCGAAAAAGAAAATGTACTTTCTCCGTAAGTTTCTGATGAACTTAGTTTTTGTGCGTTAATACTAGACCTACGGGCTGCATGGCCACGGAATAGAGTTACGGTCAAAGTGTGATTCGCCTTCACCTTCCCCTGAATTTCTCCTGGGCCCACATTCTGATTTAACCCACCTGATTCCGTAAGTGCTGTCCGTGCAGTGAGCCATGTCCGTAGGTCTAGCATCACTCGTTTTTGTGTCAAGCATTGGGGCGCCAACAACTGCATGTCTCTACCGGTGTTCTTATGCTTAGCGTGTTGCACGGAGCCCCTCCGGCGTTTCTGATGAACTTAGATTTTGTAACACGGACGGTGCTCTGTAAGTAATATGGCATCTCAGCAGCATAAAGATTTTCCAGCCTGGATCCTGCTCCTTGTGTCCTCTCGAATTCTGCCCTTTACGTGTGGTCTGAGGAAGAACTGTATTCTCCTCCTCAACCAGTCAGCCTTTTAACATGCAGTCGTTGATATATACGTGCTCCTCCATGGACACGCACACGCGCCTACAACCATCTAGTGCCAGTGTGTGCCACTGCCACCAAGAATATGGCTCCGGAGAAGGACAACACAAAGCAAGCTCCAAGTCCCAAGCCGTATGATCCCGAGCTACTCATGGCCGCCCGGCGCGGCGACTTCGTGCGGCTGGAGCGTCTCCTTCTCAGCATCGATGGAGACACCGCGGTTGAGGCGCCTCAGCTCGTCATCCCCATCGAGGACGAGGAAGGTGTGTCTGACGCATGGTTTTGGTTACCGGTCGGGAAATCCGGTAACCGCTCGGTAACCGGAGATCCCGACCACCCCCGGGAAATGCTCGTCCCGGTCAAAAAAATCCCAAATTTTTTGAAAATTTTGAATTTTAACAAAACCCCTCAGTAAACGGTTATATTGGGAATCAATTTTTTTGAATTTTCAAATTTTGGTTTTGAAATTCGTCCGGTAACTGGTCGGGATTTTCCGGTAACCGCGGTAACCGGCAATCCCGACCCCCCTCGGGAATTTTTTTCTACCGGGAACCAAAACCTTGGTCTGACGACGCCGTCGAGGCCAAGATCATGCCATCTCTTGCTGAGCGGGACTCCCTCCTCCACGTGGTGGCCTCGATGGGAGACGGAGAGGAGTTCCTTAGGACCGCGTCGGTCATCCACCGCAAGGCCAAACACCTCCTCCACTCCCGGAACAAGAACGGCGACACGCCGCTGCACTGCGCCGCCCGGGCCGGGTGCCGCGGGATGGTCGCCCATCTCGTGTCCCTCGCGAGGTCCGAGAATGGCAGCAGCGACGAGGACAGGTTGAAGGTGCTGCTGAGGCTGCAGAACAAGCGTGGAGAGACGGTGTTGCACCAGGCGGTACGTCTAGGCGACGGGGACATGATCGGCCTGCTAATGGCAGAGGACTCGCAGCTGGCTCGTGTGCCGCTGTCTGGGGCTGTCTCGCCGCTCTACCTGGCCGTGGAGATGGGTCGTCACGACATTGCCCGGCAGCTCTATGAGAAACAACAGGCGGTCTCCTACTCTGGACCAGACGGCCGGAATGCCTTGCACGCAGCCGTTCTCAAGGGCCCAGGTGAGCAGCAGTAACTCACTACACACCTACAGATTAATTTCCCTAATTGCTATCAATTCCGCCTGTTAGCACCAGGGATTTATCAAATAACATTTTGCCCATGGATCCACGGAATTATGTTTTTTATTAAACAATTTCAGCTCACTGTAGTTGATACCCACTCATTTGCGAGAGCCACTGTGCTAATTGAAATAATAGTCAGTTAGATTTGTCACAAGTTGGATCATCATCCAATACGTTACAAATTACTATTTTTTATGTGAGGGCACCGGTTTTAATTCTGAAGATATTCTTTTCTCATGTTTATGTTATTTGCTAAAAATGTGCATCGTTCAAACATGGATGCTATCTACAATGCGTGAAGTTTTTTTTTTTTACTATGTTCACACTGGAAAATAAATGAATTGAAGAGTTAAGGTACACTTCTTTATAAAATTCTAATGATGCTAGCACTTCTTTTATCGAAATCTTGTTTATATAGTCACTGGTGAGGTTTTAAGGATAACAACCATCCTAATTTGTGCATGCTCGTTGGATCAATTTTGGCCTTTGTTTCAAGATTAACAATATGATACTAAAACAATTATCTCTTAATATAAAATAACCAAAACAGAAAGTTCAAGGTAAAAAGAAATTGTCATTAACCTTGATGTTTTAGTGAACTAAATAGCAAGACTCCTTAACACTTTATCATCTAGTCTATTTTATTTTAACATATTTATGGGTTATTCCTCTATTTTCTACACGTTGTCTTACTAATGGGCCAAAAAGGCATTAATTTAGACATACATAATTTCCATTTAATATATACACTTTATTATTTGCTTACTTTCTCCCTAGGTTTTTTCCTGCACACCTTGCTCCTCTAAATTACTCCTTGCCGGTGTACACAAACCCCTAAACTCGTAAACTTAGATGGTTGATCTAATAGTGAAATTTTTCTCAAACCAAGCACATCAGAGGCCCACTTAGTTAGATTGATTATTGGAAGTAGGGGTGGGCATAAAAAAACTGAGAAGCCAACCTGAACCGAGACCAAACCGAATAAACCGAAATATAAGGTTGATTCAGTTTTCGGTCCATATATCGGTTCCCAACTTTAGAAAACCGAAATTATATCGGTTAGTTCGATTTTTAATCCATGTTAACTGAACTGACCGAAAGGACCGATTCATCATGCAATCAAATATTTCAAGACCATGCGACAATCTATATGTAGAGTAATAAATCAGTTATCCCATTCTAAATATCTATCATTGCCAATACGATCTCCATCCAAATCCTATTTATTGCTTTCGCTTATGCAACTACAATTAAAATTCACAACAAAGACATACCCATCCACATGTCGTGTAATACTAGCTGCCACAACGCTAGGTTCACACATTCATGTCGTCTCGGCGAGGTTCCGCAAGTCTATTCTCGCGGGCTGAGCTTGACTACTCCATCCTAACGGGCTAGTAATAAAGGTGATGCCATCTTAGGTGTGCTAGTGCAACACGCTGCCAAGGATTTTCACAAAATTCCCATGAAACCACACTCTATCCACTCATTTTTCTATCTAATTCTTCATTTGAATTTTCTGCATATTACAATATCGGTTAAGTCGGTTTAAACCGAAAACCATACCAAAAATTTTAAGAACCGAATTGTCGGTTCCTGAAAAATGATAGGTTAATTTGGGTGTCACTTTCTAAAAACCAAATTATTAAATTACCTAAAATAACGAATCGAAAAGGCCGAAAGAACCGAATGCCCACCCCTCATTGGAAGCATATGGAAGGCTCAACAATTGTCTATGCATTAATTTGTTGGTTTACTTTCTCCCTCAAATTTTTGTATGCACACTTGATCATCTAACTTACTTCTCATTTGTCTACTAAATCCCTAAACTGATTATGTTATTATCGAACGAAGTGTTTATGAGTCAAGATCTATATTTAACATTACATTAAATTATTTCTTACTAATGGCCGAAGAAAACGACGGCTAGTGTGGAATTAGCTAGTGATTATTCAATCTCTCATATCTATGCTTACACGGTTTAGAACCGTACATACATGGCAATGCTCTATCCAAACACCATACCATACACATTGGTCTATGCTAGGAATTAATAAAATACATGATCAAATCAGCGACAGGTGAAAAAGTGACCAACTCTTTTTCCTCCCTCGTCTCTCATGCTGACAGCCCGGCCACAAATACCAAAATTGCTTGAGTAAAATTATAAATATTGAATTATGGTGGATTAAAAATAGGAACATCAGACATGGGTGGCTTTTCGTAATACTATAATTTATAATTTATTCAATAGTATATATTCCATACATGTTTAAAAAACAAAAAATGAGAGCTTTATAGACTATAGGAAAATAGGTATGTTAAAATCGATTTCTACAAAGTCTCTAGCATGGTACAGGATGTCCTTTTCCGTGAGACTCGCGAGAAGCTCAAAGTAAAATAGGCGAACCGAACAATTAATGTGCGTGTGCGTGCAACATGCTGATTCTGGAACCTGGTCCTCATCGTATGTGTATTCATATGCACGTCATCTAAATGAGCTTTTATCATTTTACTAATTTAATTGCTGGGCCTTCCTAATTTCTCGTGCTCGCATAAATTGTGCCTAATGTGAATTCCAGCACATGTGTCCCAACATGAAGCCTGTCAAAATATGTTACATGGCTAAGTGACTAACACTTTGTTTAGACCGAGCTAAACGAGCGTACGTTAGGTTGGTCTCCTTCTCGCTCGCTTGCTCCCACATGGGAGTCTACTTGGGGCGGCCTGAAGGCCAGTTAGCATCCATTTGTCTTTTTTGGCCCAATTTCCGTGTTAGAATATATTTTAGCAGCCCACTACGTGCAACCATATATATGTTAAGTGTTTTCATCATTATCGATGTTGCGTACGTATTTAAAATTTGTAACAAATTTGCACGCATTTTGCTGAGAAATCACAAGAGAGATGTTGTAATCTTTTTAGTATATTTTTTCTGGAAACTCCATGTGTTGTTGTAGAATTTTAATTTTTATGTGCTCTTTCGCATGTTGTAAACATGTTATTTTTTTGTTGCTATCATTTATTTATTTTTGTTGAAATAGGGTATGATTTTTGTTGCAACTGAAACGGTGACAAATTATTTTGTTGCTTACCAATTTTTTAATTGATGCAAATAATTTATTTTATTGCAAAAGGTTGTGGTTTTTGTTGAACTGTTTAAACTTTTTTATTGCAACGCAATAAACATATTGTTTAACTATTTTTTGTAGCATTACTTATTTTTCAAAAAAAAAATGAAACAATTTGTTGCAATACTTTTTTTTGTACATGGCGGGATAATTATTGTTGCAATACCCGTGAATTTTTTGCAATAGCATTTTTGCTGTAATTATCGAGATGATCGGGGCAATGCGATATACCCCTTCGTTTAAGTGAGTCTATTGCGGAGTGAGTCTATTGCATGTCAAAACTGATTATGTGACTAATACTTTATCCGTGTCTAATAGTTTTGTTGTTAAATCCTAGCCACCAATTGTAGATCTAGCCGACTAACTATAGAAAACAATTTAGGTGATGTGGATCAATCTGGTCTTTCCATTAGACATCTGTATATTGATTTTAATATATAACTAGCAGGGTGGCCTTCGCAAATGCGAGGGCATCACATTTTGTTGTATGAATAATATAGTTCCATATCGTCCTAAATAGATAGGGTACATGTGAGAACTTCTAGATTCTCGTGTTTTGTGCTGTTATCAATTGATATTTTCTCTAGAAATTGGCAAATGTGTTGAGCATGTATCGCTTTGGATTTGACTCTTACCGACTTCCGCCTTTATGAAGATTTAAAATTACTCTAGTCAATGTCGCTTATTCAAACTTGTTAGTCCACTGTCACAACCATCTCCTCTCACCTTTATCATGTGCAAATTTTTCAGAAGGCACAATAATGATGGATGACCCTCATGTGTGTCATTTAGGTATCTTCATTATTAAGTGTGCATTGTCACCTACGAAATCGAGACAATTGAGATGGTGTCGTACAAATAAGGTCATCTATGTCACTCTACTACTTGACCTTGGATGTTTACTTTATGTAGCCAATGTGTGATATCGTCTCTTTTATAGATTTTGTATTCTCCTCGCTAGTTCAGAGATGTAGCAATAATTTGGCATCCTTCTTTTTGAGAAAAGTTGTGATCAACGATCTTAGTCTGGGTCCCACTCTTTGACGTCTGTGGTTCTTGTAGATTCTAAAACATCTGAGGTTAGTCGTATTTTCATAGATTTCGTTTTGTGCAACTTTATGACCAGAGACATGGAAGAACATCAATATTTTTATATGAAAGATTGTCGAGATAAAAAAGAAGAATCTAGACATGTGAGCTCATCAAGATTACTTTGAGCGTCCACCCCTTTCGGTATTGGCAGGTTTAACATTTGCAATGTGACCTTTCATGGCATACCCTCTCTCGTAATTTGCGATGGTGCAAGAGCAAAGGTACTTTACATTTATGGGTGCAAAAGAAAGGTACCTATAAATAAGAGCATGGTTGAATCTTTCTGAATTGGTATGTAATTTTTTGGTACCTTTTTTTTTGGAATATCATTGAAATGCTTGAAGTTTTTAAAACCTGTGGAAGCCTTTTGTTGTCTTCCCGGTTTATTTCTAATTTTGGATTATAATTTTGGAGTCATCCTTACTAAGTTTTGAAACATTAGTTGACTACTTTCTAAGGGGGCCTTAAATTTTTCGAAGCTTCTCCTTCTATTATTTGAATATACCTATTAACTTTTAGATGCCAGCTATTGCACTTGAAAAGATTGTCGAGATAAAAAAGAAGAATCTAGACATGTGAGATCATCAAGATTACTTTGAGCGTCCACCCCTTTCGGTATTGGCAGGTTCAACATTTGCAATGTGAACTTTCACGGCATACCCTCTCTCGTAATTTGCGATGGTGCAAGAGCAAAAGTACTTTACATTTATGGGTGCAAAAGAAAGGTACCTATAAATAAAAGCATGGTTGAATCTTTCTGAATTGGTATGTAATTTGTTGGTACCTTTTTTTGGAATATCATTGAAATGCTTGAAGTTTTTAAAACCTGTGGAAGCCTTTTGTTGTCTTCCCGGTTTATTTCTAATTTTGGATTATAATTTTGGAGTCATCCTTACTAAGTTTTGAAACATTAGTTGACTACTTTCTAAGGGGGCCTTAAATTTTTCGAAGCTTCTCCTTCTATTATTTGAATATACCTATTAACTTTTAGATGCCAGCTATTGCACTTGAAAATATTATCAGTTCATTTATTAAAAATCTTCCAACATATTCGCATTTTCAGCATTCTAGTTTAGCAAAGATTTTGTAAGTATTTTTTTTTCTTGAATGCACTCAGCTATTCCTAGGGAGTAGCTAGGTACGTAGTGCGCGTTTCTCTTTCAGAAGTACTCGGCTAGTTAGTCTACGTTTTATTTTCTGACCGGACATGGCTATTTGGGGGATACATTTTCTGAAAAATATTGCTTCACACGTTTAATCAGAGAGTCCACATCTACTTTGGATTTTGCTGAACGGTCTCGCAGACTACTATGGTACGTATGTATTCAGAAAAAAAAAGATCCGTCTTGTGTGTACCTGATTTAGTCCTGGGTGCTGGACCCCAATATTTTGTATTTTTGTATAGGTAAAATAGGAGTCGTGTCTTGTTTAGACTCAAAAAATCGTGTGTAGTACTTACGTGTGGACCCAATGGCTGTTATACTAATTAATTGGAAATAATTTAACATTTTTGCATTGTTACATAAAATCCCAATATGTGTGTAGGTAAAGTAGGAGTCGTGACTTGTTTGGCCCCAACTAGTGTATAGTCCTTACGTGTTGGGCCCAATATGGCTGTTATAGTAATGGAAATTGTGTTACATATTTGTTACATAAATCTAACGGTTCTTATTTGAAATCTCGGTGATAAATTTTAGATCTAACCATCAAAATAATTCCGATGACGTGGCTTCACGTCGTGCTTCTATTAGACCTCCATATGTTGCTTTTAGTATATAGTAGAATAGAATAGACAATAGATTGCTATTTCCTAAAGAACGGGGCAGAGGCCTAGTAGCAAAGGTAGCGGTTGGTAAACCTAACAACGAGAGTTCAAATCCCGCGGGAGAGAATTTCTGAAATTCTTACAAAGAGCAATTCTTCTAAAAAAATAAACCACAAAGGACTAGTCCTGGTTGGTCTCCTTCTTTTCTATTTCCGTCTATTAGCACCACGGATTTGGTTATTCGACCACGGTTCCCGTTCGGTAACCGGAATTCTTAGCCCCCTCCGTTAAATGAGTTTACCAAACAATAGCTCTCGGACTGATTGAATTTGGACTGGATTTATCCTCATAAAATATAAATTTTATTTTTTTATTGTTTCAAGTTTGAATTTTCTATTTTCAAGGAGATTCTCGTCCGGTAACCAACTGGTAACTTAGCACCCGAGAGCTCCAGTGAGATCTACGCATAATTAACCTTTTAACTTTGCTTCATATTCCAATCTTAATGCAAGAAAGGATCAACGCAAGCACAAAATGAATATGACGCATTCCTAATAAAAGGTACAAAAGGAAATTTATTTAGAAATAAGCAATTCATACATAAAACATATTTAGTTGAATATTTTGATTCCGTCTAGCTCACATAAATTTATCTGATTATCAATAACAGTTCTAAACCTATAGATGAATACAACGAATAGAGTCGACCATTCAGAACAATGCTACATCGAATGGAATCGACTAATTCGAGTTTAGAGAGAGAGAGGGAGAGGGGGGAGAGGGAGAGGGGGAGATAGAGAGGGAGAGAGAGGGAGAGGGAGAGGGAGAGGGGGAGGGGGAGAGAGTGGGCAGGTTTGGCTGAACATTGGCTGCTTTTCGAGTCCTTTTTATTGCATTATATAGTATGAAACAACTGCATCCAACACGATTCACAGGCCCAACACGACATGACCCTGGCACCCAACATAACCCTGGTTTGCAAACTTGCCTAAGTACGTAGTAGTAAGGAAAGAACACCAACTAGTACTTTCATAATGCAGCTATAACCATTTCAAAAAAAAAAGCTAAAAGAACTGTCGTAAGGTTAATATTCCTAACATGCAGATCCTACTAAAATGTTATTGGAGTGGAACAAGGACCTCATCAAAGACGCAGACAGGTCTACTGGAAGCACGCCTCTTCACTTCGCCGCATCATGCGGGAAACACGAGGTGATCAGCTTGCTTCTAGCCGTCGACCCATCGGCGGCGTACCAACCAGACAGCAACGGATTGTTTCCCATACATTTGGCCGCATTCGCCGACAAAATTAAGGCTATCAGTGTCTTTCTTGATACCGGCCATGACTGCGCCGAGCTGCGCGACACCAAGGGCAGGACCTTCCTCCATGTCGCCATCCAAGAAGATAGCAACTCCGTGGTAGAGTACGCTTGCAAGCTGCAGAGCCGAAAATTTGCATCATCTTTCATGAACATGCAGGATGAAGATGGAAACACTCCTCTGCACTTGGCAGTTGAGGGAGGAAACATATGGATCTTCAGTCCGCTGATGGAAAATAGATTCGTCATGCTGGACGTGACAAACAACGAGGGGCAAACACCCCTCGATCTTTCACTGACCAACGCGCCCGCGGGGGCTACTTATGGAACTGTAAGTAATTGTTCTTGTTTTGTGCACATGTAATTCTTTCAGGAGTGCTAATGCATATAGTCCCACTAACTTGTACTAACCGAGAAACATTGTATTCCGTTGTGTTTCTTCTTCCATTGTATTTTTGCAGAACGCAAATGTTATTATACATAATTTGCTACGAGCTGCTGGCGCTCATTATGGTACTCACAGATGTGATCTCGTGTACAAAGAACAAATTCCTAAGCTAGACAAGAAGGAAGAAGCGCAGAAGATCACCACATCCACGCAGATCGTTGGCGTCGGTTCTGTTCTGATCGCGACCGTGGCATTCGCCGCAGCCTTTACCCTGCCAGGTGGCTACCGGGGCGATGACCATGAGAATGGTGGCACCCCGATGCTCGTTGGACACTCCGCTTTCCACGTGTTCATCATCGCCAACACGTTGGCGTTCATCTTCTCCAGCCTATCCGTCACCCTACTCATATATGCAGGGATTGGCATCTCTGACATACGCACCCGCATGATCACTCTTGCCTTGGCGATGTTTCTCATGGCCGGCTCGGCGAGGAGCCTCAGTGCCGCCTTCGTGTTTGGACTGTACGTGGTGCTAGCCCCAGTGGCGCGCACAACCGCTATGGCTTCATTCGCGATCACGGCTCTCGCATTTACTGATGCCGCTTGGTTCATCTGGATTTTTTGCGCCACTGAGCTAATGCTGCTAAAGAGGCTCGGAGCACGGGCATGGTGGAGGCCAGCACGGGCGATCCTAGTGACGTTGTTACAGCAATTCTGGCCGTACATTGTGATCGCTGGTATGTTGAAGTGTGTCAAAATCAAGAGAGATCACTGAGTTGAAATGAAATTGTAACAACAAGATTTACCAACTTAAACTGGAGTGTAATAACATTAATGGCATTGACATAATTGGATCTTTTTACTACAATTCATTCTGTTTGACAGTAGCTCTAGCATCTACCTAGCTTTGGTATTCATAACAATAAAGGCATTGCTCAAATCAGCTTCTAAAGTAACATGTCAATCCTAACCACAATTACTCAATCTGAGTATATATGCAGACACTGTAGGAGAGGCTGGTGATGCATCACGACAATAACAAATGTGACTCAGAAGCTAAAACCAACTTTGAGTCTTTAGCAAAACAAAATACCATGTCTCCAAGATCCTCAAAAGCAGTCCTGTGCTTCCTAGGAAACGCAAGGTCAAGGCAAGGCAGTGGAGGGAGCCACAACAATACGCTCTCGAGCCTTGTTAGGACTAGTTCAGGTACATAGCTTGTCTATTGTCTGGATCTAGTTCGGCTCTGTATTTTCCCTTTTACAAAGGTTTTCTCTTGATTTTATTGAAATTATCATACACCGTCAGAAAACCTTGACCTTGAACAAGCACAGAAAAATTTCCTATGGGTTGCTCATCGACGAGGCAGACTTTACATGAATCAATCAATGAATCATCTGGTAGTCGTAGTAGTTCGTCCAATGTAAACACTTCACACTCCCCTATCAAATTTCAGCTTTGAAACTTAAGTTTTTGCTGATAATAATATGAAAGCTATATGTATAGGTACATGAATATGAATTGTCGTGGATGTTCTATGAGCGAGCTAGGCAGCCGGAAAACTCGCGTAGGGGCTATCGGTGTTGGCCATCTTGTCGTTGTCTGGTCTTCAAAACACAATATGTGTGCAACCAGTATATATATTAGCACATACGTTGGCGGAATTAATTGGAAACTAATTTCCCCGCAACAAACATAGTGGCTAGAAATGCTCAATTGCTGATGTTCACACCCAGTACTCGATGTGTTTCCCCTTTTTTTATTGATGGACCTGATGCCATACCAGTTGTAAAAGTTGGTAAACATAGTTACCTGGTATGTTCAAAGTGCCCACGACTCAAAATCAGCCGCAGAGTATACGAAATAGTACTCCCTTACAGGGATGAACTTTTCGTCAAATCCTAGAGCCAAAATCGCATTCAATACATAAATATATAATATATATAGGACATATTCATACTACTTCCGGGTGTAGCTACACCCACATGTATTTAGTATGATGTAGGTAGTACGTAGCTATTGTACCAGAGAGTATGCACACGTTGTATGAAGTATATATTACTATTTCGGCAGTATATATATTACTTTATATGTAATATGTGTAATTTTTCTACATACTCTTTGCATACGTTCATATATACCAATATTTTAAATATATTAGTGCAAACTACATGCTCACTTTATAATTTTCACGTAAGTTGTTTTGGAGTTTCTTAGATATAGTATATGAATATAATCAAATCGAATAACTATGACATATACGTCCGTACGGTAGTATATAAGACGTAGGTGTAGCTACCCCCAGAAGTAGAACCAATTTCAATATAAATATAAATTTCAGCTATTCTACACCCTATTGTAGAATAACTATTCTACAACATTCCGTGAACTTCTCTCTATCATGTAGTTGAACTTCTCTACAACATTCCGTGAACTTTTCTGTTTTCGCGGACAATATTTTTAACTTGATTTTTGAACCGCTCGTCGGGTTGATGCAACCGATATTCCGTTCGAAAGGTATGGAAAATTTGCAACCAAGTTTCATAATTCTTCACGAATTTACCAAAAATTCAAATATACTAAAACTGTTTTTTGAATCTGTCTGTTTTCGTGCTCAATTTTGGGTGTAACATTTTAACAGCTCGTCCGATTGATCCAAACGATATACCATTCAACAGGTATGGTAAATGCGCAACTTTTTTATTCTACCAAGTTTCAAAATTTCTTATGATTTAAGAGCAGTTTTAAAAATAATCAATTCTGATTTTTTTTTTGTCTAATGGACGGTTTTTTGCCAATTACTTGGAAACCGCTTATCGAAAGGTATCAAAAAAATATGCCGTTGGAAAGGTATTGGCTAGGCGCAACTTTTTTATAAAGTCGTTTCTTCGGAATTCCATATGGATTTTGATTAATTTTGAAAATAGTAAAATCGGAGAAACCAGGATGACATGGAAATCATTTAAATTGGCACGATTGTGTTGCGTGGGTGGGGCGTAGCGGTATGTGGGAGATAAATTGCATGCCGAGACGGTCCATACGTCCAATCGTACGCCGTATGGAAAATTTATGTGCGTAAAATGTCCGTCCAGACAAACAGAACATACTAAACTTACTAGTGTTAGAGTATCTCTAGCAGAGCCCCTATCCGTTTTACTCGTAAAAGCGGGACACATGTTGTGTTTTTTCCGATTTCACGGGTTGAAAACGGACGAGTCGGAGCGGCAACCGAAAAGTGAACTGTAAAAACGAATATTCTATTTGGTGTTTTTCTTGTCCGGTCATCTTCTTCCTCAAAGCGCACACAAGGCAGTACTCGTACTAGGCGTTAAGCACGAAGCTGAGCATCAAACTAGTCCATGATGTCTTCCATCACATGATTTCTTCCATCAAACTAGTCCGCAAGCTCAATTTGTCATCGACGAGCTTATATTTCAAAGTTTGTAAAGTCTTTTTCCCCTCAGTCTCCCCTCATGCCGCGATTCAGTAACACCAATCGTTTTAAGGTGAGGAATAAAGTCAACACAGAACCCAATTACTTCCTCTATTCCATAGCCCTTGGAGATGCTTCCTTCTGGCCTAGCACGGTTATGAACATATTTCTTCAAGACTTTCATGAACCTCTCAAAGGGGAACATATTGTGTAGAAATACTGGACCGAGAATATGAATCTCGTCTACTAGGTGAACGAGGAGATGCGTCATAATGTTGTAGAAGGATGATGGGAACACCAACTCAAAAATAACAAGACATTTGACCACATCCCTCTGTAACCTTTGCAAACTTTCTGGATCTATTACCTTCTGAGATATTGCATTGAGAAATGCACATAGCTTCACAATGGGTACTCGAACATTTTTCGGTAGAAGAATCCTCAATGCAATCGGATGCAGTTGGGTCATAATCACGTGGCAATCATGAGACTTCGGGTTTTAGAATTTTTTCTCTGCCATATTTATTATCCCCGTTATATTCCAGAGAAGCCAGACGCCACCTTAATACTATAAAGGAATTTAGAAAATATTTTCTTCTCTGGTTTGGTAAGAGCGTAGCTGCTTAAGTCCTGACTCCCTGCATCCGTGTGCTTGTTGTTTGAGTCTTCCATACGTTGCTAGTCCTCTCGTGCTTCTGGTGTATCTTTTGACTTCCCATACACACCATGTAAGCATAGCAGGTTGACACACAGATTCTTCGTCGTGTGCATCACGTCGATCAAAGAGCGGACCTCTAGGACTTTCCAACAGGGTAGCTCCAAAATATAGATTTCTTCTTCCACATGGGCGTGCCTCCGGTAGGGGGGTCGTTCGAAACAGATAGATTGCCGGGACTCTTCCCAAATATTACTTCTAGGTCCTTGACCATACCAAATACATCATTACCACTATGAAGGACAGACTTCTTCTGGGTATCTCCCTCACCTCTGAAATGCTTGCCTCCTTTGTTTCTTACGGGGTGCTTGATCGGAAGAATTCTATGATACCTCATGTATACAACTTTCTTACACTTATCCAAATATACACTATCAGTCTTATCTAAATAGTGTGTGCATGCATTGTATTCCTTGTTTGTATGTCCTGAAATGTTACTAAGAACAGGCCAATCATTGATGGTTACGAAAAGCACCGCCCGTAGGTCAAATGACTTTTGTTCGTTCTCATCCCACACACGTACACCTGATTTTCCCCACAACTGTAAGAGTTCTTTCACTAATGACCTCAGATACACAACTATGTCGTTGCCGGGTTGCCTCGGGCCTTGGTTGAGCACTGACATCATAATGAACTTGCGCTTCGTGCATAACCAAAGAGGAAGTTTGTAGATACATAGAGTCAAGGTCTAGGTGATGTGACTGCAGTTCTGCTCAATAAATGGATTCATGCCATGTATACCTAAACCAAACCTTAAATCCCTTGCGTCACTTGCAAAATCTTTGAACTCTCTGTCAATATTTCTCCACTGCGACCCATCAGCGGGGTGTCTCAACTTTCCGTCTTTCTTACAGTCTTCTTTATGCCATCGCAACAACCTGGCATGCTCTTTGTTTCTAAACGGATGTTTCAACCGTGGTATTATAGGAGCATACCACATCACCTTTGCAGGAACCCTCTTACGGGGGGCTCGCCGTCAACATCACTAGGGTCATCTCGTTTGATCTTATACCGCAGTGCAGTGCATACCGGACATTCATCCAAATTATCGTACTTCTCACCGCGGTAGAGGATGCAGTCACTAATGCATGCATTTATCTTTGACAAATCTAATCCTAAAGGACAGAGAGCCTTCTTTTCTTTGTACGTATTGTAATGCAATTCGTTATCCCTTGAAAGATTTGGCTTTAATATTTTCACCTCTCAAATGCCTTGTCAGTCACACCGGTCTCTGCCTTCCATTTCAGCAATCCAGTGTGGTACCGAGCTTTGTGCTACCAACTTCGCAATTTGGGTAAAACAACTTTTTGTGATCCTGTAACATGTCGTCCAATTTCAACCTCTCCAATTCACTTTCGCGGTCTTCCCTTGCATCAGTAATAACTCGACCAAGATCATCAGCAGGCTCATCTGACTCCATTTCTTGATCACCTCCTCCTTCTTCGGCATTGTCTTCCATTGCAGTATCACCGTATTCAGGGATCATATGATCTTCTTGTTCTCCTTCATTTTCTTCCATCAAAATCCCTATCTCTCCATGCTTGGTCCAACAATTATATCTAGGCATGAAACCTCTCCAAAGCAGGTGGTCGTGAAGGACTCTCAAGGAAGATTGCTCCCTGAAGTTCCGACATTCAAGACAGAGGCAACACATAAAGTCATTATCTTTGTTCGCCTCAGCTACATAGAGAAATTCATCCGGGTCTTCCATGTACTCGGAAGTGCGTCGGTCACCGTACATTCATCGCTTACGTGCATCCATCTGCATCGTCTAATTAAATATATCAAAAACCATTGCAATAACATCTTCAATCACAGATGAAAAGGATAATGTTGGTAACCTCGGTCGAGGATATCATTTCGTGTGAACTTAAGTGTGGCTCAGGTATTTTTTCGAACACCTCTTGTCCGTACTAAAGGGAAAAAAACTAACACCCACCTCTCTCACACACACCTAGCAGAAAAAAATACAGAGAAGGTAAGAGGGTATATATAGGGAAGGGAGAAATTCGTCCCGGTTCGTGGTATGAACCGTGACCAATTCCTCTGTGTAGGCCTCGTGGCGCGTGGCAGGGCATTGGTCCCGGTTCATACCACGAACCGGGACGGATGCCCCCTCCCTAACCGGGATCAATGCTCTACGGGGCCTCTGGCTGCACGAACCAAGACGAATGCATACCGGGACGAATGGCTTCGCCAGCCCTAGACGAAAGGCCCCGTTTCTACTTGTGTAGAAGGGTACACGACGCTGGCACATGTTAAGAATATTTTCCCAAAATAGGGGATTCGGAACCTAGGTGTTTGTAAAAATGGAGCTATATATTACATATTTATATTTTATATGTATATTACATATGTATGACTTTTTTTATTTTACATTTATGTTGTAGGGTCATGTTTCGGACTCGCTCCGTTATTTTTTGCAGGTGGCGGGATATCGAATTTCGAAGGTGCTAACCGTTCCAATTTATTTTAAAATATACCTACATTAAAAGTATATATGAAAATAAATTAATCTATTATATAGGGCAATTTAATTACAATTTTTTTAAAAAAAAAGATATAGGCCGATGGGGACATGTCGGCATACATGTGCCATAACAGATCCCGTTCCGATATTCCACATCAGTCTGGTGTACGCCGACGGCTAGGGATACACCGACGGGCCCCCTCGTGGTATCAACATGAACGCTGACCACTTGAGATACGCCGACGGCCCCCTCGGGGTATCATCATGTACGCCGACGGGCATGATACCCCGAGAGCCACCCAGGGGCTGGCCAATTTTGTTTAATAGGCCGACGGCGCCGACTTTTAGATATCGGCGTATTGGTTGACCGTCGGCCTTTCGAGGCTCTCCCGTAGTGTGGGTATATATGTTGTATGTGTTTTCTTTTTCCAAACAATGACCCACTTTCTCTAGTGGAGAATGGGGCTTTTGCTCGGCGGACAACGAGCCTTTTGCCCCGGTTCGTCTACGGCCCAGTGTAAAAGGGTGCAGGGCTGGAGCTCAGAACGCCTCGGGGGGAGGGGTGGGTTTACCCCGGTTGGTGGCTCCAACCGGGGCAAAAGACCCCCCCCACCCACACACACACACTATATAAACCCTGTAGGCCTTCTCCTCTCCTCATGCCACTCACTTTAGAGGACATATTCTAGTTGTGGGGTGTGTGCTCATTTGTTTTTTCCTCCTTTGCACAAGAGGTGTTCGAGGAAATGTCCGAGCGCATAACGTCATCTCAGATCGCAGAAAACAAACATGATTTAATTTTTCCGAGCCACACTTAATTAAATAACCTTTCTCCTCCTTCTTTCCTCCTCGATCGAGGTACCAACTTTATCCTTTCATCTGTCGATGTAACATTGGTAATTTCTCTATTCACGGTGTTCTGTAACGGTTCTTAATAATTATATAATTCAGATGAACCGGCAATGGATGTATGTTGACCGACGCTCAGCCGCGTTCATGAAAGGTGTGGGTTATTTTCTCGAGGTGGCCCAGGCAAACAAGCGGAATAATTTTATGTGTTGTCCATGTGTTGTATATAGGAATCTAAAGGAAACTCTTCTCACAGAGTCATCCACTTCCACCTGTTTCAGTCTGGTTTCATGCCCGGCTATAATTTTTGGACCAAGCACGGAGAAAGAGGAGTTATGATGGAACACGACGAAGAAGAAAAGAAGGATGAAAACTATCATGATATGTTCCCTGAATACGGTGCCGGTACTGGAATGGAATATAACGATGAAATAGAAGCAGAAGACTGGGCATAAGATGAGCCCATCGATGATCTTGGCCAGACAATTATAGATGCAAAGACAGAATGCGAGATTGAAAAGGTGAGGCTGAAGTTCGACCAGATGTTAAAGAATCACAAAACATTATTGTATCTAAATTGCGAAGATGGGAAGAACAAGCTGGGCAGCACACTGGAATTGCTGCAATGGAAGGCCGAGAACGGGGTGACAGATAGCCGATTTACAAAATTGCGGCAAATAGTGAAGAAGCAGCTTCCTAGAAACAATAAATTGCCCGACAGTACATACCAAGCAGAGAAGCTTGTCTTCCCTCTAGGATTAGACGTGGAGAAGATACATGCCTGCATTAATGACTATATCCTCTACCGCGGTGAGAAGTACGAGAATTTGGAACAATGCCCGGTATGTACTGCATTGCGGTATAAGATGAAACCAGACGACCCTGGGGATGTTGAGGGTGAGCGCCCCAGGAAGAGGGTTCCTGCAAAGATGATGTGGTATGCTCCTATAATACCATAGTTGAAATGTTTGTTCAGAAATAAAGAGAATGCCAAGTTGTTGTGATCGCACATGGAAGACCGTAAAAAGGACGAGATGTTAAGACACCCCGATGATCGGTCGCAGTGGAGAAAATCGAGAGAAAGTTCCCGCACTTTGCAGGTGATTCAAGGAACTTATGGTTTGGTCTAAGTACAGATGGCATGAATCCATTTAGTGAGCAGAGCTACAGCCATAGCACCTGGCCTGTGACTCTATGTATCTATAACCTTTTTCCTTGGTTGTGCATGAAGAGGAAGTTCATTATGATGCCAGT
This sequence comes from Alopecurus myosuroides, assembly GCA_028641055.1. NCBI lineage: Eukaryota > Viridiplantae > Streptophyta > Magnoliopsida > Poales > Poaceae > Alopecurus > Alopecurus myosuroides. Next base: position 481,794,584 of record CM054059.1, read on the forward strand.
GCTGATGTGTACCTAAGGCCATTAGTCGATGAACTTTTACAATTGTGGCGTGAAGAAGGTGTACATGTGTGGGACGAGCATGAACAAAAATAATTTAACCTACGAGCGTTGTTGTTCGTAACCATCAACGATTGGCCTACTCTTAGTAACATTTCTGGACATACAAACAAGGGATACAATGCATGCACACACTATTTAGATGACACCGAAAGTATATATCTGGATAAATGTAAGAAGCTTGTGTACCTCGGGTATCGTCGTTTTCTTCCGCGCAAGCATCCCTTAAGAAAATCAGGCAAGAATTTCAATGGTGAGACAGATACCCGAGAGACGCCTATGCTCCGACCTGGTGATGATGTATTTGATATGGTGAAGGATTTGAAAGTAATCTTTGGAAATGGTCCTGGCAGACAACCTGTTCCAAATGACCGAATGACGCTGACGGACACACACCCATGTGGAAGAAGATATCTATATTTTGGGATCTACCCTATTGGAAATAGCTAGATGTCCGCTCTGCGATCGACGTGATGCACCTGGCGAAGAATCTCTTTCTGAATCTGCTAGGCTTCTTTGTCTTGTAAGGGAAGTCAAAAGATACATCACAAGCACGGCAGGACCAACAACACACGAAAGGACGAGACGGCAAAAATCCTGAGCGGTTTCAAGGTGGACCTGCCAGCTACGCTCTTACCAAGGAAGAGAAAGAAATCTTTTTTGAAGCATTAAGTAGTATCAAGGTCCCGTCTGGCTTCTCGCCGAATATAAAGGGAATAATAAATGTGGCGCACAAAAAATTCCAAAATCTGAAGTCTCATGACTGCCACGTGGTGATGATGCAATTGCTTTCGATTGCGCTGAGGAGGATTCTACCAGAAAATGTTCGACTACCCATTGTGAAGCTATGTGTATTCCTCAATGCAATTTCTCAGAAGGTAATCAATCCATAAAGTCTATTAGCGTTACAAACAGATGTGGTCCAATGTCTTGTCAGCTTCGAGTTGATGTACCCACCCTCCTTCTTTAATATTATGACGCACCTCCTAGTTCACCTATTCAAAGAGATTGCCATTCTCGGTCATGTATTTCTACACAATAGGTTCCCCTTTGAGAGGTTCATAGGAGTATTAAACAAATATGTTTATAACCGTGCTAGGCCAGAAGGAAGCATCTCCAAGGGTTATGGAACAGAGCAGGTCATTGAGTTTTGTGTTTACTTTATTCCAGAGCTTAAGTCGATTGGTGTTCCCGAATCGCGGCATGAGGGGAGAATGAGTGGAAAAGGCACGCTAGGAATGAAATCAAAGATATTTATGCACGGACATTCTTTCACTAAAGCACACTACACAGTTCTACAAATGTCCACCTTGGTGGCTCCGTATATCGAGGAACACAAGAATATTTTATGGTCCAAAAACCCGGGGCTGTCTCAATCCTTGATTAATGATGAACACATAGATAGTTTCAGCGCCTGGTTGCAGGCATAACTCATGAATAACAACATTGTTGGAGATCAGCTGTATTTGTTGGCCAGGTCTCCATCTTGGAATGTACCGACATTCCAAGGGTACGAGATAAATGGGAATACATTTTACACGATCGCACAAGATAAAAAGAGCACCAACCAAAATAGTGGTGTCCATTTCGATGCAACCGGATACAATGGGAAAAAGGAGACATATTGTGGTTACATACAGGAGATATCGGAAGTTGACTATGGACCTAATTTTGCAGTCCCTCTGTTTCGGTGCCAATGTGTCAAGATGACAGGAGTAAAGGTAGAACAGCAGTACATAATGACAACGGTGGATCTCAACAATCTTGGGTACAGAAACGAACCATTCATCCTAGCCAAAGATGTGTCTCAAGTTTTCTGTGTGAAGGACATGTCTACCCAACCGAGGAAAAGAAAAGATAAGAATTCTAATACATCATGCGGTGAGCCGAATCGTCAGATAGTTCTTTCAGGGAAAAGAAACATCGTGGGAGTGGAGGACAAGACAGACATGTCAGAAGATTATAATAACTTTGAAGAAATTTCACCCTTCAGAGTGAAAATGACCCAAGCATCACGTTAAATAATGAAGATGCTCCATGGCTACGACAGAATAGTAAACAATGGCGGCAGTAGCTGGGGATAACGTATTAAACCTTCATGGTTCATGTAATATTGCTAGACTAATGTGTAATAATGTATCAAACTTTCATGGTTCATGTATTTCGATTAGTCGACCTCTGTTTTCCACATGTTTTGTATCAAATGCACTATCGGTGGTATACAGGGGAATCTGAATGCTTTGTATACGGTCGATGAACTGGAGGATTTGTAGATATATAGAACAAAACTCACGGTTTTTCCTTCATACAACCCGGCTGTGGCTCCTGATCAAGTGCCCGCATATCAAATGCACCATCGGGCGTATGAAGGAGAATTTGAATGTTTTGTATGGCAGATGAGTACCCACTAAGTGTCGAACATGTATAAGCGGTGGCTATATATAGGGTCGTGTGACTTACGAAGTGGTCGTGATAGCGTGTTGATCGAATGGCTCAGAAGAAATCGAAATAAACACAACGCTGATCCAACGGCTCACAAGCGCTCGAAGGAAACACACGATCCGTGTGCTTCTTCCCGAAAGAAACACAGCGATGATCCAACAGTTCAGATGCCCACGAAAAGAAACACACCGCTGATCAAGCGGTTCATAAGTGCTCGACGGAAACATACGATCCGTGTGCTCGTACGCTGTGTTGTTTGGTTAGATAGTTTCAAACGAAGTCTGGAATAATTCAAACAAAGTAGCGGGATTATTCAAACTAACCCTAATACATCAAACTGGTGCTGGCTTGACCTATCTTATTATCTCTAAGTTGGATACATATAGAACTGCTATTTCTGTTTGTGGCTTGTGTTGGTGACAAAGTCGGTGCATTTCTGGCTTTGATCGTATTTCTTACAGACAATAACATTTTGAGATATTAGTGAAAATATACAATTTTATAAAAACTATTTCTTATTGATGATCTATTGGTGTTTTCTTCTCTGATACGTTATGCAGGGTAGAACATCTGAGGCAACAAAGGGTCATCTGAATTTCCAAACCATCATGGTGTCTGGATTTTGATGACCTTTTTGTCTTGAACGGTCAGAGGCGATGGAGCCACCAATGGTTTTACTCAAATCACATCACACAATACAATTCCCTTAAGATTCAGATTTTCTAGAGCTAAAGTAGTAGGGAAAGAGCCATGCACAAGAGCTGAATTTGGGAAAGAGTAGATGGGAACATACAGGAAATGTTCGGATGGCCTGTTGAGCGCAATCATGAGCCACTCCATTAAAGTTCCTCTGAATAGGCGGCAAGGGCAAGTGTTGAGTGAGTTTTCTGAAGTGGGAAATGCAGCTTATGATCTCCCATATAATTGGATGTTGAAGCTGCCGCAGCCGCCTGGAAGATATTATTTGTGAGGAACGTGACCTTCTGTAGCTGAAGGATATTTGCAAACACAAGCGCAAGAGCTTCATCATGAAGTGGTAATGGTGTTAAGTCTGCCGAGGATTGGACAAAGATAGAAGTGTTGATGGTTCCCAGCTGAAATTGGTTGTAAACACCTAAACCTGTAGAAGTATTTGTGGTGTTCCTGGTGCCTTTTGCAAGTTTTCAAAGCAACCTCGAAGAATAGCTCGGGTCGTTTGATTGTTAAATCCGTTTTAACAGTGCATCCTTGCATAATATAATTCTTTGGGTTGCTGTCCTGCATATTGGAAGAATCATGTATATCAACTTTTGAAGGTTAGTCTTGATAAGTTTTGCATCAATATTGATCGGATAAGGAGCATCCAGTTCCTGTTAAAATGGTGGTTGTTCTTGACTTCCACATGCTGACATAGACCACATGAAGGTAAAAATTGATTTGAGTGGCATGCGAGTGTCTAGAGGTTAGCTGGTTCGGAATGATTTGAGTTAGGGAGGTAATACCAGTGGTGAGATGATTAGTTCTGAGCTGGAACTTCACATAACCAAGCTACTCGAGCAAAAGGTAAGTGAAGAAGAGTTGCAAGTCATTTTCTTTTGCACCTCACCTTGAATATATATAGTACTAATATGCTTTGTTTTTCAGTTTTACATTAACCTCCTAAGATAATAAAATAAGATCTGTCTCTATATTTTCTTTATGTCTTTGTGTTCCATGGATTTTCTTTTATTATTTCGCATTTCCGACCGCCCGGCGTATATCTAATCGTGCAGGTCCTTAATTAATTTTGTGCAGACCTGTTAACATAGTAAGTGTGTTACAAAATTGTGAGACCTCTTATCGAATTATTGAACATTATATAGAATACTTCTGGCTTATAAGTTAAAATGGTAGTTGTGTCTCGATATAATCTAACAATCATTATTCAGTGAAGCTTCTTAAGAAATTAGTTTACGGATAGTGTCTGAAAATAATGTTTTCTGAAATTTGGAAGCATAAGTCAACCTTGGTGTTACCGATGCGGCGAAGCGTTGATAGCCCATATATATACATGGAACACTAACCACATAATGCATAAACGCTTTGTCGACGGCGCAGTGAAGCACGCATACCCATCTAGTAGAACATATAATCGATATTGCACCGCTAGTGTTCTTGGATCAGTTCCGATTCTTTCTAAATGAAACTATTATTTGTTCCGTACCTCTTTCTAAGGGCAGCCATTTATTTGGATATCATCCACATTTTTTAACGTTGGTCAAATGTATACCAAGGATCGTATCAAGTGTAAACCTATAGGCATGAATTTCATGCTGCAGCTTTTCCATGTTGAAACTTCTCAATGATGCTATAGTTCTTGGCGTTTTTAACTTCAAGAGCATGCAACTATCGACAAGCTTTTTGGTTCGATTTTATACAATGTCCATTTTGCACATGTACACGAACCACATGGGTCGTCAGTTACACCAGGGACTCACTAGCCAGTGAGGACAGGCTTGTCAGCGTGAGCAGGTAATTTAAAACGTCTTGACGATAAATGATAGGACGACATGAAATCGGCCGATTATCATACGTACGTAGATCACCGATAAAATCAGAAAGTCCGACAATGATTGTAGTCGCTCCGGAAATTGTGGAAAACTATAAGTAAGATGGTTACGCAATATCCGCCAATTAATTTTCCATTGGACCGGTTATACCAAATCTCGAGGTCTACATCTGACGGCAATTAAGTGGGGGTATTGCCACCGGAGGATAACAAATCCACACTCATTGGTAAAAGCGTTTTGTTTCCTCATTGTCTTTTGGCAGGGAAAGCATTTCGTTTTATGGGGTGACGTGGACTCAAAAGAAGAGCCCAAGAGCATGGGTATTTGATTATGAAATTGGCCTTTTCCATTTCCCAATTCAGTAAAACTTTTTGCACGTGTAAATGGTACTTTCTCACGTGTAAATCACTTTCCCCTCCCCGGCCTTCTAACATGCAGTCGTCGTTGATTTACCATATGTGTGCGCCTCAAATTGAGGATGTAGACCCTCCACCCACCAGCTAGCTAGTGCCACTGCCACCAAGAATATGGCTCCGGAGAGCGGCAACACAAAGCAAGCTCCTAGCCCGCAGGTGCGGAGCAAGCCGTATGATCTGGAGCTGCTCATGGCCGCCCGGCGCGGTGACTGGGAGCGGCTAGAGCGTCTCCTTCCCAACAGCGAAGGAGATGCGGCGCTTGGGGCGCCTCAGCTCGTGATCCCCATCGAGATCGAGGAAGCTGTGGCCGACGGTAGCGAGGTGGAGAGCATGCCATCTCCTGCGGCAGCATCGCCAGCTGCTGCGCTGGACTCCCTTCTCCACGTGGTAGCATCGATGGGCGACGGCGAGGAATTCCTGAGGAGCGCGTCCGTGGTCTGCAGCAAGGCCGGGCACCTCCTCGACGCCCGGAACAAGAACGGCGACACGCCCCTGCACTGCGCCGCCCGGGCCGGGCGCCGCAGAATGCTCGCGCATCTCGTGTCCCTTGCGAGACCCGAGAATGGCGACGAGGAGAAGGTGAGGGCGATGCTGAGGGTGCAGAACAAGCGTGGAGAGACGGTGCTGCACGAGGCGGTTCGTCTGGGCGACGGGGACATGATCGCCCAGCTCATGGAAGAGGACCCGCAGCTGGCTCGGGTTCCGCTGTCAGAGGGCGCCTCGCCGCTCTACATGGCCGTGGAGATGGGTCGCGACGACATTGCCCGGCAGCTCTACTACAAGGACCCAGAGCTGTCCTACTCTGGACCTGACGGCCGGAATGCCTTGCATGCAGCTGTTCTCCAGGGCGAAGGTGATTACTGCTGCACATTTTGGAATTTCTATGTCTAAAGTCTTTTGTGTAGGTCATTTTTCAAAGTCAATTAACAATTCGCGGTCAACTTGCTAGGTCACAATAAGCACCTGACCAGATAGAGGGTTTAGCTATATATATCCTTTCCAAAAATTAATAATGAAATGCAGCCAACATGGATATGCATGTGTATATTGACAGCTAGCGGTCACTTCCCGGTCGGTAACCCATACTTAGACTGCTCCACTCTGAGCACGCTTAACTTTTTGTTTACTTTCCTCTCATTTTCCAAGAAACAAAGACCGACAATAGTATGCTATCAAGCATATTAAACCTTGGACCATGATGTCACACATCTTTATTTTGTTAATCCAAACAATTATTTAATTAAAAAAAGTAGTAATAATATTGTATTCAAATAATCTTGAATTTAAATAATAATTGTTTTTGCCTTTTTCATTTAATATTGAATAATTCATATCTACAAATCCGTAAATCGAAATTTGACAAATAATATGACTAAATCAATTACAGAAATGAGAGAAAATCAAATATGACTTTCATATCATCATGATTCCCATACAACATAATAAACATGCAATCATGGCAATAACACAAAAGTAACATATTTCAGAGAGTTAGCATGAAAGGACATGTTAATAACACTACTATTAAAGGTAATTTTCTAATCAATTAAGAAAACACTTTGAATAGAACCCTAAATGTAATCTATCTATTTATAAGGAGCGAGTGTCGTCGAAGACGGTCACACACACCGGAGTTATCATATTTTCATGTTTGAAAAGTGATCAATATTTTCTCCATGTTTTCATCATTCTTTCACTTTGTTTTCACATGTTTTCATCATGCTTCATCATGTTTTCACTTGTTTCGCACATGTTTTTCAATCTTTTCTCATGTTTTTATTTGTTTTCCACTGTTTTTACATATTTTCATCATGCCTCATCATGTTTTCACATTCTTACAGACACTACATATAAGGAAAACAAGTAAAAACATGATAAGTATACCAGTGAGTTTACTTACACCTAAAATAACACAATCTTTCTTGAACACTCAAAACAACACATATTTTTATTTACTTTCGAATAATCGGCTTAAAGTCATTCATATGGACGAAATTAGAATAGAAAGCGAGAAAAAACCATAATAGATTGACATGACAACTTTTTGAAAGAAATTCAACACATACATCATAATGCTTCAGTAGCTTGCTCACACCATACTAAAAATTCTTACACACAAACCGTACTTAAACAGTGACATAATAGAAACAAAGTTTAGAAATTGATTACAGAAAGTACTCGAAATCGTCCTTTGCAGACATAGTAGAAATAAAAGTTATATTCTCCATTGCAAACACTACTCGGTATCGTCGCATGGTTCAGCAGGAGACCCTCAAACAGCCCATGATTGAAGAGAACAATATTGTGGTACAACTCGTATGCAACTTGCCCATCTCTTGCCACATACTCAATGTTGATACGGTCAAGTGGCCCCTTCTCATAGAGTTTGTGTGTTTTTCTTGTGGAAGTTTACCTTCGTCATCTTGTACTCCTCGTGGATCAGCGCGGCTGCCATATCAGCCATCTAGTCCTTTCACGGTCAATCTTGAACATGTCCTAGAGATCAATGTGGCATTCTTCTGGTATCTCAATACCCCGGGTGCGCTTCATCGCGGTTTTGTCATTCGTTATATCACGCTAGCAAAATATGTGTTGTTGCGAAGGAAATCCATGAGTTTTGGACAATTCAAAACTGTACATTGCCGGAAAAAAGAAATGGAGTAGCACATACGTCTAATCCATGGGCAATATTCTATAACACCTAATATAATAATCCTGAACACTTATCATAAGATCTAATCTTTAATAATAAGTCGCATATTTATGAACACTATACGATGGGCAATATAGCTAGGTAGAACACTATAATTTTGAATACACTACCACAAGCAACATGCAACTATATGAAAAAAAAAACTAACTGTTGGGATAAAGTGACAAAAATTAAATTCATCGATATAGTTTAGAACACTATAACACTACCATATATTTGACACACGATCTAATCTTATATTGTAAGCGCATATGAGCACTACTATACCATGGGCAACACTACAAATGTGTGTACGTGTACCAACGTACCTTGACCACTGAAGCTAAAAATGCAATCCCACACTTACTAGGATGTCCACGACGTATCCTAGACATCAAATTGCTTAGAGATCTGTGCATGCATTTTGCACAGCAGACCCTTGGTCTTGGTCATTTTCTAGTAGGCAGTCTTCTTTTTTTATGCAAATGATGCCTTTAATTTCTTTCACAAATTGAGTCCACTAATCATGCATTAGTAATAATTTTTCTGGATCCAACCATTAATAGACATGAAATTGATGCATTAAGAAATTCACAAATAAATAGATTTTTGGATCATACATTAGCACATCATTTTTTTTCCATCAATGCTTTAAAAAGATTTTCGGTTCATGTGTTAACAAGGTTTTCATTTCTTGATCCAGCAACATGCATATTTATTCGGACATCGCATTAACAAGCATGTGATCAATGTTTCAATTGACACATACGCTCCTTACTTGCATTTTTTTTCAGCAAAATTTTCCATGCAACAGCGTATTTGTGGAAACAATATTATGTCCCCGATTTTCGGATCTGGAGATCACGTTTTCAGAAAAAAAAATCCAAGTTACAGAACAGGTCGAATTAACAATAAAACCTAAATCCGAGTTACACAACAGATGGAGCTTTACATGGGAAAAAAAGCCTAGATCCGTAACAAAAGATCGGATGAACAAGAATATTGATTTTTCCAAATCATATATACATGATTCGTATCCAGATCCATTCAACTATTCAAGCATCATAAAAAGTAACTTGAAAGATTCATACGATATTAAACAAAGATTCACTGTTCCATACAAGATTGAGTAGCTAAAATAAAGAATTTGCATGTAGAAACAACGAGATTCAACCCAAAAATAAAAAAAAATCAAGAAAATGCGATGGCCTCCGAGCCAGGCCCTCTAAGCTCACATCTGGACCTTCCTGCCCATATCCTGCAGTCCAAGGGTGGGAAGAGCCTCGGAGGAGGAAGGTGTGTCACGCCTCCGTCCAGTCGCCGGTCGTCGCCGTCGTGGAGGGCGAGGTCGAGCTCGTGGAGATCTCCGTCTTGGTGGGCTCCCCTCCAGTTCCTCGAGCACCCACACACTGGCTGGGCGCATCCGTGCGGTGCCGGGCTTGGCTCCTCCTGGCCGGGTACCAACAGGGCTCCTCCTTGCCGGGGACCTCGCCGCGCCTACCGGAGCCGGTGGCCACATGCACGGCCGGGTACCAGCGGGGCTCCTCCTCGCCGGGGACCAGCTGGGATCCTCCTCGCCGGGGAGAGGAGCTACTGGAGTACGCCGGCAGTGTTCCTCCCCACCGAAGGTGGAGGTTGGATGGTTCAGGTTCCAGGCGGAGTGGAGTCGGGAGGTGGGCGGCGGCAGGGTAAATGTGGGGAATTTACTGCGGATCCGGTGGTATTATGTTCCATATATAGGTGGGTCGTTCTATATTTTTGCCGAAGTGGAGGGTCGTTTTTGCAAAAAAATCACAGCGACCGTCGCATTTGAAATTAACGTACAAGATAGGTAGTGGAGATCCATCTAAGCGTGGGAAATGCACTCTCTGCTGGAAGACCCCGACATGTTTTTTAAAACAAAGTTGCACGACGTCAACATTGCGAACATCGTTTGTGTAATCCAAATCGAGACCCATGAATTTGTGTTCCTCGTCACTAAACCATTCCTCGAACAAGCAGAACTTTCCGCCACTTTTGCGGTGTCGTTCTTGTAGACGACTTGTAGATTCGTCGTGCCATGTGCGAGCACGGGACCGTCGCGAATGATTGGATTCATGGTGATGGGGAAGAATAGAGGAGAGAGGGAGACGAGACAGAGAAAGAAGCCACTAGATTAGCAGTTTTGCTTCGAGAGTTTACTGTTTTGATCGTGCAGAACCACTTCCAAGGGGCACAGGAACTGATAGCAACCGGGACTAAAGTTCCTGTTTGAACCGGGCCTAGAGCTCGACGAGGCCCGTTCGTGCCCCTTCCAATTACAACCGGGACTACATTAGTCCCGGCCCAAAACACAACCGGAACTAGAGGGATTGGACGAAAGGACATTTTTTTCCTACTAATGTTCCAATCTAAACAACAATAATACAATAGGAGTCAGGTACATGTACATTCATTGGGGCAGACCGCATACCATGTAAGTGACTAAAGTTGCTCCATCGACCATGCATGCCCAAGGGCATGTACAATGGGGTCACATTAGCCTCCCCTTAAGAGTTGCAACGTCGGATTTTTGCTTAGTTGGAGGAGAGAGAATTAAGAGAAACAATGTTGTCTTTCCTTAGCTAAGGGATGATCACGACGTTAAAATTCCGGTGTAAAGTGTTACAAGATTTAAAATAGGATGACCATTTTCACGAGGCCACTCTTGGTGGTTAAAAATTAGAATTTTTTATATACGTAATCTATAATGAATATACTTTGTACTTTATACATTTGTTACATATTGATAACTACCAACAGATTGAACAATAATTAACATTTTCAAATCAGAATTCATATGAACATGGTTAATTCAAGGCAGATCTAGAACTTGTTTTTTTTAATGGAATTACCGCGGACATTTTTATTGATCGCCAGACCGATCCTGGTTCAGAGCATTCTCAATACACTCAGGTTATATTAAAAATCACACATTATGTAAACCTAAACCGCAACCTTCCTTAGCTAGAATATGAGAAACACTATTTGCTCATCTATCCTCATAGTCATCGAGTTCACGCAAAGAAGTTCTGATTTCATCAACCCTTGGTCCATAATAGACCTGTCCTTCTACTGATTCCTCAATTTCAACAACACAGTCGAATTATCCGTCTCGAGCACCACTCTTTTCAGCTTCAGATTTATGCACAACGACATGACCAGTTGACAAGCCCGTAGTTCCATGTCTTTCAGGTCAGACATGGAAGGGCAGAAGTGGGATGCACCGGCGAGTAATTTCCCATTGTGGTCACATACAACCGCACCTCCCCCGCCCGTGATCTTCCCGTTGTGCCATCTGCATTAAACTTAGTCCAGCCAATCTCCGTTGTCTTCCCGCTTTCCTTTGTTTGAATAGGAATTTCGATCGCGGTCTCCTGAACGTTACGTTATTCTTCAGTTAAAGCAATGCATCGGCAGGCAACACTGACAAGGTCTTCGATTCTCAAAGAACCCTGGCGTCATTCCTAGCCAACCACAGCTGATAGATGGTCATTAAAGTGATATCCAACCCCTTCTCCTTCACTAAGCTAATCCACTAAAGGAGCCAATGGAGGGGATCTCTCTGATTGTGGATATTTGTTGGTGGGGTCGAGACAGCTAGGCCTACTTGATTCGCGATGAACTCCCACAAATGTTGTGAATGTGGGCATTGCCAAAAGCGGTGAAGGGTTGTCTCCTCGCGCACACACAAGGCACACATCGGACACCGCCTTTTATTTTGCGTCAATATAGCTGAGCTCCTAGAGCTAAACCATTCTTCATCACTCCATGTACATGAACCTTGACCTTTCCTCGGACTTTTTCATTCCATACAACCATCCTATATGCGTGTCAGCTGAGTTGGAGGATTGAGAACAACCCAAAGCTAGCTTCTTCTGATGCATTTTAAGGTAATATGCAGAGCGAACCGAGAACACTGTTCTTGGTGTAGTTCCAAGCTACAGAGTCCTCTGTTCCGGTGCCTCCAACAGCAATTTTCTCCATGTCATTGGCATCAAACTCGTGGAATATTTGGCGCACTTTTGCCACATCCTAACCTGACCCTTCAGAGTTCAGTAGCTCAGAGGTTCGCGAGACCCACACTGATGCTGCCTCTGTCTTACGGCGAAGTGGCCGTTGTGCACCCGACATAGGGATGGAGTTGCTCCCCCAAATATCCACACTTTCGATGTTGCTGATTCTCCACCTAAGGCCCATCTTAAGGAGGTCCCTGCCATGCATTATACTGCGCCAATAGAAGGATCCATGTCCCGGGCACCCTGCATGAAATAGGTCTGCGTTCTTGAAGTAGCCAGCTTTCAAAACTCTGGCACAAAGAGAGTTTGGCACCGTGAGGATCCTTCAAACTTGTTTCGCCAAGAGAGCCTGGTTTAACGCCTCAAAAACTCGGAATCCCATTCCCCCCGCCGGCATACACATCTTATTCCACGCAATCCAGTGAACTTTGCGCAAACCATCCGAAGCGCCCCACCAGAAATTGGAGGAGATAGAGGTCAACTTCTTACATTGAGCCTTGGTGAATTCAAAACAGCTCATCGGGTACGTGGGGGTTTCCGGTAGCACAGACTTAACAAGTATTAGACAGATGCACTAGCCATATATTCCAAAAGTCCGAACTGATGGAAAGACTAGGCTAACAGGTTTTAACATTCCCCCTCACGTCTAGGCTGTAACGTACAGGAAGACACTCAGACGTGGGATCGATGAAAGGCCGCAACTATTTTAGATTTAATATTCCCCCTCACGTCTACTGCATCTCCGACGCCACCGACGTCGTCGCGCTCCTCGGTGGTCGTCGTTGACGGACGCCCACGTGCCTGCTGTACTTCCTGTGGTGCGGCCGCTCCCTGTCAGCTTTGTGGTCTGGCCGGTCATGTTGCCTCTCGTTGTCACCGTCGTTTCAAGACTGAGTTTCTTGGTCTTGGCAACAATGGCAAGGGCAATGATCGTCAGGCTCACATGGCACAACAGGGACACACACCGTCTTACCCCGTTGATCCTACGTGGTACATGGATACTGGAGCAACGGATCATGTGACGAGCGAGCTGAACAAGCTTGCCACTCGAGAGCCCTACCATGGAAGCGACAAGGTTCACACAGCTAATGGAGCAGGTATGCATATCTCACATGTTGGTCAGGCATCACTTCTCACACACACCTCTAAACAATTGCATCTTCGTAATATCCTTCATGTCCCTATAGTTGCACGTAACTTGCTTTCTGTTCCTAAACTTACTCAGGATAATAACGTGTTTTGTGAGTTTCACCCGTTTTATCTTTTTGTTAAGGACCGTGCTACGAGGGACGTACTCCTTAGAGGTCGCTATCGCCATGGCCTTTATGCGCTTGATGTGCCATCTCCTGCTCCTGCTGCTGGCTTTCGTGTTTTCAGTGGTGTTCGTGTCTCTCCATCACAGTGGCACTCTCGCCTTGGTCATCCTGCATCACCCATCTTTCGTCATATCCTCCACCGTCATTCATTACCATTAGAGTCTAGTAATAAAGATGATGTCATATGTGATGCCTGTCAGCAGGGCAAGAGTCATCAGTTGCCATTTTCTGCTTCAAATCATATAGTTAAAACTCCTCTTGACCTTGTGTTTTCAGATGTATGGGGTCCTGCCCAGATGTCTGTTAGTGGTCATGAATATTATGTGAGTTTTCTTGATGCTTATAGCCGTTTTACCTGGATCTATCTTCTTAAGCGCAAGTCTGATGTGTTTGATGTGTTTCTACAATTTCAATCACATGTTGAGCGTCTCCTGAATCGTAAAATTATTCATGTACAGTCAGATTGGGGGGGTGAGTACCGCAATATTAGTACTTTCTTTCAGAAACTTGGGATAGCTCATCGTATGTCTTGTCCACATACACACCAGCAAAATGGTTCAGTTGAGCGTAAGCATCGTCATGCTGTTGAGACTGGGTTAAGCTTGCTAGCTCATGCCTCCGTTCCGTTTCGTTTTTGGAGTGATGCCTTTACTACTGCCGTTTTTCTCATTAACAGGCTTCCCTCACGGCTCCTCCACATGAAAACTCCACTTGAGCTCTTGCTAGGCCAAACTCCTGATTATACGTTCCTCAAGGTATTTGGTTGTGCGTGTTGGCCGCATCTTCGTCCCTACAACAACCGCAAACTTGAGTTTCGTTCCAAAAAATGTGTTTTTCTGGGGTATAGTTCTATTCATAAGGGATATAAGTGCCTTCATGTACCGTCTAATCGTGTGTATATCTCACGAGACGTTGTCTTCGATGAGCATGTTTTTCCCTTTGCTGCGCTTCCGACTCGAGTCACCAGTTCCACACCCACACACTCCACGCACCCATCGCCTATATTGCCTGATCAATTTGCAGATATTGCACACTCGCCCTCCTTGTTGTCTAATCATGGTGCAGGTATTGGAAGATGTGCACGCCTGGAACTCCTGGATGAGGATGCACCTGCTGCTGCTGTCCCGCTTCACACGGACGTCGATCACGAGGATCGTCCGTCGTGCATGCGCCATGCACCTCCTGCGCCGTCACAGTTGGCTATTATGCCGACTGGGCCCATGACGCCGCGCAGCCCGTCCCCGTCGCCATCGCCTGCGCGGACCTCTGCATCGCCCACGCAGTCCTCTGCGTCGCCCGTGCAGCCACCAGCGTCGCTCGCGCCTTCGTCTCGTGGGCCGCCGTCGCCTCGCAGCCCGTCACCAGCTCAGCTGCTGGCGTCGCCCGCGCAGCATGGGCCTCCTTCCAGCGGCCCATCGTCGCTGCCTTCGTCACCGCCATCTGCCCCGGACTCGCCGTCGCCTACGCGGCATCTGCCTGACGCGTCGAGGACGGTGTCGCCGGGCTCTGGGCCGTCTACCCACGCCCCTACGACTACCTCGACATCATCACCGACCACGTCGCAGTCCGCTCCTCTGCCTGTGTCGCGTCCTCATACACGCAGCAAGAGTGGAATTTCTCGTCCCCTCAAACGCACTGATGGCACGGTCGCATGGCTCGCATCGTGTCTGACAGCTGCGCAGTTAGACCCTACAGCTGAACCTCGGCATTTTCAGGCCGCTATGAGTATTCCTCACTGGCGCACCGCGATGGAACATGAATATCAGGCTCTTCTGAAGAATGATACATGGCTATTGGTTCCTCCGAAGACTGGTATTAATATTATTGATTTTAAATGGATTTTCAAGGTCAAGAAACATGCAGATGGTTCCATTGAGAGATACAAGGGTCGGCTGGTTGCTAAAGGGTTTAAACAGCGATATGGTCTTGATTATGAGGACACTTTCAGTCCGGTGGTTAAACCCACCACTATTTGTCTGCTGCTCTCACTGGCTGTTACTAGAGGTTGGTCGCTCCGTCAGCTTGATGTTCAGA
The DNA here is from genome assembly GCA_028641055.1 of Alopecurus myosuroides. Taxonomy (NCBI): domain Eukaryota; kingdom Viridiplantae; phylum Streptophyta; class Magnoliopsida; order Poales; family Poaceae; genus Alopecurus; species Alopecurus myosuroides. The sequence goes on from CM054059.1 coordinate 481,810,106, forward strand.
ATGCTTTCCTTCATGGTGTTCTTGATGAGGAGGTATATATGCGGCAGCCTCCTGGCTTTATTGATCCAGATCGTCCACAGCATCTTTGTCGCCTTGTTAAGGCACTCTATGGTCTGAAGCAGGCTCCCCGTGCTTGGCATGCCCGTCTTGGAGCTGCTCTTCGAGCTCATGGTTTTGTCCCATCCTCAGCTGACACCTCGTTGTTTCTTCTTCAGCGTCCTATAGTTGTCATGTATCTGTTGGTTTATGTTGATGATATTATTCTTGTTAGCTCTTCGGTGTCTGCTGCAGATCGCCTAATTTCTGCTTTGGGAGGAGAGTTTGCTGTTAAGGACCTTGGGAAGCTGCATTACTTCCTTGGCCTTGAGGTTACACATTCTGATTCTGGGTTGACTCTCACCCAGCAGAAGTACTCTCTGGATCTTCTTCGGCGTTCTGGTATGCTCGATTGCAAGCCTGCTACTACACCTATGTCTCCGACTGACAAACTTGCTGCTCTTCATGGTACTCTTGTTTCTGCTGATGATGCTACCGAGTACCACAGTATTGTTGGTGGTTTGCAGTACCTAACTATCACCCGCCCTGATGTTTCATATGCTGTTAACCGTGTCTGTCAGTATCTTCATGCACCACGAGATTCTCACTTCACGGCAGTTAAGCACATAGTGCGCTATATTCGTTCGACAGCTTCCTTTGGTCTGCACTTACAGCCTGCGCCCTCTGGAGTTCTCTCTTCGTTCTCTGATGCAGATTGGGCTGGTTGCTCCGATGACAGACGATCAACGGGGGGTCATGCAGTATTCTTTGGTCCTAACTTGATCACCTGGAGTGCTTGTAAACAAGCTACAGTGTCCCGCAGTAGCACGGAAGCTGAGTATAAAGCAGTTGCTAATGCGACAGCTGAAATTATTTGGATACAGTCCTTGCTTCGAGAGTTGGGGATCTCTCAGGATCAACCACCGGTTCTTTGGTGTGATAACACTGGTGCTACGTATCTGTCTTCAAATCCAGTTTTTCATGCACGGACAAAACACATTGAGGTGGATTATCATTTTGTCAGGGAACGTGTTGCTCAGAAGCTGCTTCTTATCAAGTTCATTCCTTCGAAGGATCAACTTGCTGACATCTTCACTAAGCCGCTACCGCTTCCACAGTTTGAAGGCTGTCGGCGCAATCTCAATCTTCTGAATGCTTCAGAACACGGTTGAGATTGAGGGAGGGTGTTAGACTCTGTAAATATCTGGGCCCACGTACATATGTTGTAACTCTATTCATATTTGTATTGTACACGATGATGTACCCATATAATGCAAAGGTCACCCCACGTTGGAGGTGTGCCACACAAACCCTAAATCATTTGTTTTACAACAAGAATCTCTTTAGCCTTCTTCGACAATCCCTGCCCCTTGCATCCTTGGATCTTGACAGTGACACATTGAACCTAGCGGCGGCGTCATCAAATCCGGCTGACAGCGTGCGCCTGGTACATGCATGGATAGTCGGTTCAATGGCGTAGCCGTACATAGAGGGACATTCGCTATCTCACTTACACAGTCTTCCGGTCATCGTGTCGGAGCACACCGAGCTAGTGAGCTAACCTACTACTAGCTAATGTCCATTAGTTGTCTAGTAATCTAGTTGTTACAAATTGAGTCCTATCTTGTGTGGATCTACTTGAATTTTATGTTAGATCTATGCTATATGCGGTCAAATTTCAAACTTTGGACTTTCCCGGTCCTTCTCGAAATTCCCCTCGATCCTAAATTCGAAACATTGGATGTCATTAGACAGGAGTAGTTTTAACATGGAGGAGCTCCAATATGCAATTAATTTTAGACTTGAGAATGGCAAAACGATGCATCATGTTATTGCTTTAATCCTTAATACTGACAAACAGCAACTGCAGACACTACAAAAATGTTGTTAGAGTGGAACACGGATCTCATCAAAGAAGCAGACCGATCCACTGGAAGTACGCCTCTTCACTTTGCCGCGTCATGGGGGGAGCACCAGGTGATTAGCCTGATGTTGGCCGCCGATGGGTCGGCGGCATATCAGGCAGACAGCAGCGGCTCGTTTCCCATACATTTGGCGGCATTCGCCAACGATGTTCGGGCTATCAGCGTCTTGCTCGATGGTCGCCACGACTGCGCAGAGCTGTGCGATGCCAGTGGCAGGACCTTTCTCCATGTCGCCGTCCAAGAGGAGAGCCGGTCTGTGGTCACATATGCTTGCAAGGGACAGAAATTTGCAGCATCTGTCCTGAACATACAGGATGACGATGGCAACACTGCTCTGCACTTGGCTGTGAATGTAGGACGCCTAAGGATATTCAATCAGCTGATGGAGAACACATTCGTTGCATTGAACGTGAGAAACAATAAGGGGCAAACACCACTTGATATTGCATGGATCACTGTACCCGTCGGGGTTTATTATGGACCTGTAAGCATTTGTTCTTGCCTCTTGCACATGTGATTCTTTCAATAGTGCTGATGCATATAGTCCCACTAACTTGTACTGTACTACTAATCGACCAATTTCTTCTGTCCCTTGTATTTTTGCAGAGCACAGAAGTTGTGATACGTAAGTTGTTACAAGCTGCTGGCGCTATGCATGGTACTCACAGATGGGATCTCTTCGAGAAAGAATACACTCTTGAGATAGATAAAAAGGAAGAAGCGCAGAAGATCACCACATCTACACAGATCGTCGGTATCGGCTCCGTCCTGATCGCGACAGTGGCGTTTGCAGCAGCCTTTACCCTGCCAGGTGGCTACCACAGCGATGACCATGAGAATGCTGGCACCCCGATACTCGTTGGAAACTTCGCCTTCCACGTGTTCATCATCGCTGACACTTTTGCATTCATTCTCTCCGGCCTATCCACCACCCTCCTAACTTATGCCGGGATTGCTAGTGCTGACTTAAACACCCGCATGGTAACCCTTGGCACCGCGGCGACACTCATGCTTGGCTCAGCGAGGAGCCTCATCGCCGCCTTTGTCTTTGGACTGTACGTAGTGCTGTCCCCGGTAGCGCGCACAACCGCCATAGCGTCATTCGCGATCACGGCTCTCGCATTTGCCGATGCCGCTTGGTTCATCTGGATGGCTTGCACCCCTGCGCTGATGCTGACGAAGAGGCTTGGAGCACGACAGGCATGTTGGAGGCTGACACCGACGATCCTACTGACAATGTTGTTGCAGTTCTGGCCGTACATTGTGATCGCTGGTGTGGTGAAGTGTGTCAAGATTAAGTGAGATCATTAAGTGTGTCAAGCTTGGTACTGGAATGTAAGAACAATAGTCATTGAAAAAAATTGGATCATGTTTTTACAATAGTATCTACCTAGCTTGGTATTGGAATGTGAGGGCAAATTCATTGACAAGATCGTCTTCTAAAGTATCACCTCACCACTGCACAAGTCTGAAGATCTTAAACGATCTGAATATATGCAGGAGAGAGGGAGCGGATGCATCGCCACGATCAAGAAATTATTGGAAAAAATGCGGCTCAGAAGCCAATACCAAATTCAAGTCTTTGACAAAACCAATACTGTTGGCGGGAACCACGACATGGGTGGGGTCTTGTTAGGACTAGTTCATGTAAGTAGCTTGTTTATTTTCTGGATCTACTTTGGCTAGGTAGTTTGCCGTATTTAAAATCTTCACCTTGAGCCGGCTCAAAAATTGCAAATGGGTTATTCATCAATATGCCAGACTTTACATATGGATCAATCAATGAATCATATTGTATTTGTAGTAGTTCATACAATGGTCGACACTTCCCACACTCCTACCGAATTACAGTTTCTGAACCTTAACTCTGTGCTGATAAATAAAATGCAAACTATATGTATAGGTACATGAATATGAATGGCCGCGGACTTGTTCTATAAGCAAGCTACTATGCCGCCGGAAAACTTGCATAGGGGTCATCAGCGTTAGCCAGCTTGTCGTTGCCAGGTCTTGAAAATACAATCTGTGTGACAGCCAGAATATATATATATATGAGCACATACGTTAGTAGTATTAATCGGAAATTAATTTTCACACAACAGACATGCTGGCTACAAATGCTCAATTGCTGATGTGCACACCCAATACTCAAATGTTTTCCCTGGTTATGGTTTTGGGGGAAACGGTAAGGGTTTGGCTACCAAATTGAAGATATTATCAGAGGTGGCTTATAGGGATGTCAGTAACCAATGATAACAAGGAAATACCGGTTTTTTACTGCTGCTAAAATCCATATATTCAAAAGCTATTTAGTGAGTTTGTCATAAAAAAAAATTCAACCAACTTTTTTCAAACTCATACGAACTTCGATCAAAAGTTTTTTTTCTACGCGGCTATTTACTGGTGGGCATGGTGACGCCGGTCACCAAAAATAGCATTTTTCTACCAAAACCTTGCAAACACAGCCTGCTGGATTAATTATATCTGCTATTTGTAGTTAAGAACATGGCTACCTGGTAAGTTCCAAGCGTTCGTGACTTAAAACCAGCCGCGCAGTATATGAAATAGTACTCCCATACTCGAATGAACTTGTCGTCAAATCCCAGGGCCAAAATCGCACTGCAATCCACAAACACATAATATACATATATATTGTTAAGCTTTATGGATTTATTGACATTTCAGTCAACATTGTTGAGATGCATGGAGGCTCACTCTTTGTTGGCCATAAAGTTATCCCTCCAGCGTATCAGCGTCGGGTAGTAATGGTACCCAATGTTCTCGACCTGCTCGATGCTGCAGTCCAACAACAACGTATATGATTCATCTCCAAATTCAGTAACTAGCTAGTTCGCAAAATTCAAGTTGTGGGGGAGTTCCAATCAATAAGGAAATAATGTATGTGAAAGCCATACCAGAGCCTCGATGAGGCGGACATGGCAGATGTTATCCGGGCCAAGGAAGGCAGGCAGCCACCAGGAAAGATGTATTCTTTTATGAAGTCTGAACTTCTCCTGTATTCCTCATAACGCTCTTCTGGTATTGATATGAACTGCATGTATACGTAAAGAGAGTAATTTAAATTTAGTTAGTTTATAGTTGAATATTCGTCCCAAAAATTGAGTCAAATCAGTTCTCGGCACGAACCTGGAGGACAAATAGGCCATCCTTAGCCAAGAGAGATTCGCAGCAGCCAAAGAAATCGTCCATGAATTCATGACCAACACCTTCAATCATCTCACTGCATGTGTCAACAACAAGTAAATATATCCTTCGATTCAATAGATTCATATCAGCACAACAGTGTTACTACTTACCACGATATGATCCTGTCGTACTTACAACGAGTAGGTATTTGACGATAATCACACAGCAGGAATGTTATGCGATCCTGACAAACACAACATATCGAATGTTGTAAATGGACAACAGAGAGGAGCACTTCTTAAATTGGATTAATTTCTTCCAGGTTATCTTAACCATAAAGTATGGTCCAAGTTTATAAAAATGAGAGGTAATTCCTGAAGGTAGAATAAAAACATAATTTACCTCTAACCCAGCTTCTTTCACTTTCATTTGAGCGTATTTAAGTTGCTCCTCTGATAGCGTAATCCCTGTGTATTTGCACCCAGTTTGCTTCACCACTTGCATCGCTAAGCTGCCCCAGCCGCTACCGATTTCCAGAATATGATGATTCCGCTCCACTTTAGCCTTACATTGTTACATATTCATCAGATCTTCGTGTGTGCATGTATTCATCAATTTTCAATTAATATTTATATTTGTAGTAATACCTTTTTGATTAGGAGGTTGACTTTACGTAGGCTGGCTACTTCTAAGCTTTCATCTTCCACCTATAAAGATTTCACTCCACTTAATTCACATACTACATGCACACTTAGTGGTTAATACTATTACTGATCCCACAATTAACAGACCTTGAATACTGCACATGAGTAAGTCATCGACGGATCCAGAAAAAGCGAGAAAAAGTCATTACTCTGCATGGACATTTCAGAATTTTTGATTTGTCAGTTAGAACATCCAGACATAGATTAGGACAGCAGGATGAAGATTCATTGAGAATGACCAGATCATAGTGCTGAGAGATGTTTCGGCGGGTTTGTGTGACAGTATTCTTCCGTGAGACGTGGCGCAGGAAATATTTTGCGGATGCTATCCCGGCTGTTAAAAGCATGGGTGTCCACCAACCCCTGCCAATTGACCATACAATTAGATACTATTCCGTAGATGATTTATTGTTTCAACGTTGATAAATTTGGTACCTTTTACTGGCAGCGCTGTTGCTACTCTTCTGTGCATCTCTGTTAGCGATGAGTATCTGAAGGCAAATGACTTTGTTAAAATGTATATTCACGGTATTCCAGATTAACCAAGAATAATGTATATTTAGTTTACCAGGAAAAGATTTAGAAGCCCTTCTCTCTTATCAACAAAAGAAAAATAACCGTTGATATATGCATCTGCCAAACCAAGGTCAGCTTCGGTTGCAACCTGAAACCGCATTTCATTTTCACATGAGAAATGTATGATAAGAGCTCAGGAGGAGATGATAAGAGATCGTAACTGGACCTTCCAGTAGAAGAGAGGGTCATGAACTCGAAGGACAGATTTGACGAGGCATCTTTTGTCCACTTCACCGAAACTGAACATTGTGCCACCTTGCTCAAGAATACTGGGGGCAAGTAAAACCGATCAAGTGAGAATTTTTATCATACTATGCCATGGATTATATTGGATATTTGTTGAAAAAACTCACATCATGTTGCCGATTGTTACGTATTGGTTGAGAAACCTTGTTACCAGAAGACGAGCCCCAGCTTCTGTCCATGACGGGACCATTTGTTTTGGGTTCAGAAGAAGGCTGCTCTTTTGCCCAAGCAAACTTTGAGCTGCTGATTTTCCAGCCTGCTCGCATCGATATATTCAGAATGTACATATCACACGCAAACTTATGTTTTGTTGAAGAAAAAAGGTTGTGCCGACAGGGAATACCTTAAGACCGTCTTCATGGAAACCGTAACCTGCATCATCCAGGACATGAGGCACATAACATAAATATTTCTAGTAATGAACATAAATATATGCTAAAAGAAATAAATCAGGGAGCTACCCTGATATGCGCCACAGAACCATATTCCTCTGTTTCCCTGGATCTGCTGAAGCTCCAGAGAAGCCTTGGCAGCAGCGACAGACGGAACAGGATGGCTGGTGGTCCATTTGAGCAGGATGTGATCCGGGACATGCGGTGGATTCAGTGTCACCAGGAATGGCCTGCCTATAGACTCGATGTTCTGAATTTTCCAAGTGAAGATATGATATATATGAGTGAGATGGGATCACTGTGAGAAAGAATATTTATCAAGTATATCCATATGTATTGCTGACATTTGAGCTTTACCTGGAGCAGATTTAGCCAGTAGGTAACAGAGACGCCGCTGCTCGTCGTCCCCAGGAAGTTCCAGGCGCTCCATGCCGACGGGTTCTGTGGCATCAAAGTTTTGTCGCAGTGGAGGTATATATCACTGCAATAGTCATAGTTCAGAGATGAGAAGAACAGCACACTGAAGGCCAGTCAATGAAAATAAGACTGCAGTACAAGAAAGTCACTTACCTGTAGACATATTGGAAAGCCCCCAGAATTCTGAGTTCCTCGTGTGTTGCTTCATCTCCTAGAATCCTCAGAGCATCTGGTGCGTGCGCGCCAAATATGATCTTGTCATACGTCTCCTCTGATCCGTCGACCTCCACAACTCTGTATCCTCCGTCAGAACTTGAAACTGATTTGACTTGGCAACTGGTCTTGATCCGACAGCCCATGCTTTCCAGTTCCTCCCTTACCTAATTATATGCGCACATGATCAACACTACACTTTTGCAGATAACCCGCTACAGTGTGCAGTACATTTATACTCGTACCTTGTTTACATATGTATGTGATCGACCCTTGACTGTGAGCCACTGGGGCCGTCCGAAGATCTGTAGAAGATGGTGGTTGCGGCAGAATGAGAGGACGAAGAAAGCCGAGAAGCCGAGAACGCCCTGCGATGGGCACGACCAAATGCACGCACAGATCGGGATAAGGTAAGCCTCTTGGAAGAGCTGGGAGTACCCATGCGTCTGGATAAACTTCCCCAGCGTCTCGTCCTGGTCCAGGTCAGGGTTGTTCTCATGGTCCTCCAGGTAGCTGAGGGCATCCTCCTTGAACTTGAGTATCTCCCGGATCATCTGCCAGAAGCCGGGGCGGAGCGCGTTGCTCTTCTGCGCCAGGAGGCCCGAGAGGCCGTTCCGGCTGCCCCACTCGCATCTACCACCGCCGGAGAGCTGCGTGCTCACTGACAGCGACATGTCGGAGGTCTCCATCTCCACGCCGAGGTCTTCGAACCATTCCAGCATGTTTGGGTATGTCACCTGGCACGTTGGTGAAGTGTCATACATGGTCAGCTGTAAATTCAGCAACTGACTGATTCACCATTACTCTTACATTTGGTACAAATGGATAACTGACTTCTTGGACATCGACATAGTCTGATGATATTGATTTTGTGTTGTAGATGTTAATAATTTTTCCATATACTTGGTCAAACTTAAAAATGTTTGAATTAGAACAAAACTAATACATGCACCTGATGATACTACATTCATTCTTTACCATCTCAACTTGACACTTTTAGATAAATGCATTGTATACATGTGGGATTAATTAAGTAGGAAAGTCGTTGATGCAATGAAAATAGATGACTAAACATGTTTAAACTCTTCCAATTGAAACTTGGTATACATGGAAATTACTTACAACCTTAACTATAGTCTTGATTTACAGATGGCCAAATGAAGCAAGTTGAAAGGAGGCCAGATGTGGGAAAGGCTTGGAATTGTGGGCGGGGCAGACCATTGATTAGTCCAATAACTTATTGCACTAAAGTTGGAGGGCGACATATACATGCCAAGGGAAAACAGTATTGTAGTATAAAAAGTTTTAACAACAAAATTATAGCTTTAAATAATCACAATGATACCTTTATTTTTTTTACATTGATGATAATCAAAACTAGAAACGGGATTTATTTTTTCACGAAGGCGTCATCTATTTTGGAACGGTAGTAATCAATTCTGGCCAGGTTTGACAACACGCGTTAGGTTAGGTGCAAAATTACAGGTGTTCACTAGACAAACCGTTCATGTGGAAATACACCTTGGGGAACATATAGACCATTCAGCATAGCAAGAATTGATTTTTTGGGGGTACGTGTGTATATGCATGGTATTGGGATGAATTGGGAATATTTTTGTTTTCTGCCTAGCAGTAGTTACTAGTCAAATCCTTTGGCATGTTGGAAATATATGAGTAGGCATGTCCCAAATTAAACTTACTATGTGTAGTGGTTCCTTATGCACCTAGCTTACAATTGACTGAGAAGCAAGTGAGAAAAGGGAGACCAAATTAATGAAGGGGCAAGAGACAGAGAAGTAAGCTGGGGCTGGGCAGTTGTGGACTAATTTAAGAAGGAACGGACAGAGATGGAGCGTTGATTAGTCAGTCAGTCAGTCAGTCAGGTCAGTTGAAGCAAAGTTGGACTTGCTATAGGGAGACATAGACAGGACAAGGGAAAGCAAGCAGGAAGCTTAAGCTAAGCAACATGATACTCCTGTTTTAGTTTAGCCTCTCTTTTTTTTTCACATGTATATATGTAGACAAGTGCAGAGACAGGGATGGAGCGTTGGGGCGACATGGACAAGACAAAGGGGAAACATGGCAGAGATTAAGGTTAAGCTAGCAAACAGGGCGGGAGGAGCGACATGCATGCCTAGTAGTCCATGTAGAATCGCCGACAGAGATAAATACATGGACTACTAGGAAGCTCATGGTAGCTGACAGCAACGCATGCGTGTGTCCTGTGTTGGGTAATTCTTTGGGTAGAATTTAGTTTTCGAATCGGTCACTAGATTGAGTGAGTAGATAGTTGCCGAAAGTGGGGCTGGCCGCGCTAGATCGGGCACGTGAAGATGTTTTGGAGACAGAGATGCATGTGTCCCTGTCGCCGCCGTCCCCTGTGCCGTTGGGTGGCGACCATTGTAAGGCGATTCCGGCGTCCACGTCGCCTGCTCACCACCCACCGTTTGCATCCTCCACCTACCTTAGACTTCCTTCCTCCGCCAATGCTACACTACACTACATCCATCATCGGACAACTCATTAATGCCGATCGACACAGGTACTAGGAGTAGTAGTAATATTTCGGGTCGGTGGTTGAGGAAAAACTAAATCGCCACAGCAATCCAGTTGTCTCGAAATATAATTACGGGATATGCCAAATCTCCTATCTAGGCAACAAATAAAGACATTCTTAACATGAATCCGTACTTGAACGTCGTCGCGGTACGTGGAATCCGTACGTACGTACCCTGTTGAAGACCATGAACCCGAGGTCGAGGTGGACGCCGTCGACGTCGGCGGTCCTGGCGTGCCCGCCCAGGCTCTCCTCCGCCTCGTACACCGTCACGCGCGCCCTGCCGCCGCCGCCCTTGGCCAGCTCGTGCGCCGCCGCCAGGCCGCTCACGCCGGCGCCCACAACGGCCACCCTCGTCGCCTCCATCTCCTCCGGTTCCGGCGTGGGTGTGAATCAGTCAACAAGTGCCAATATTGTGCTGCATTGGCATTGGCGAGCCGAGGAGATATAAAAGGAGAAGGCCCCGCACGGGCGCATCGCATCCAGCCGCATGGATAAGAAGAGGAGGGAGGCGAGCCACCGAGGACGCTTTCTTTCTTAATCCCGCCCGGGCTGCTGGTTCGTTAGTCGCCGATGGGCCGCACGTCACCCTGCTTCACGGCCCAGATCCCACCACCAGATGTTTTCTAATCTTTCACAAATTACTATAGTCTAAGCTGCAGGCTCAATATAAAAATCGGCATGGAACATGCGCGGGCCTGAATTATTGTTTCAAAACGATGCTCGTGGAACTTGCTAGCTAATCCCCGGATTTCTAGCTATATATAATTGAGCAATTTTTCGCAGGGCACTAAATTTTTCTTTTTCTTTCATGCTTCCTTCCAATTATGCAATGCATGTCGGACAGCTAGCTGCACACGGTGCAACCCGCCGGGATCCGAAATATATTCCTCGCCCACCGACGAACTGGACAGCTCAACGTGTTCAGCGACCGATTGCCACATGGTTAGGGCTCCAACTAATGATGACAGTTTGGTTATCGTTAGGGTACCCTCTATCCTCCCTAGTTTTAAAAAAGGAACTAATTTTGTGACGTCATTTAAAAAAAAATAGTTCATTTTTTGAACTAGATAGGTTAGAGGCCCAATAGTGACCCACTGCCATCACTACCGGAAACATTTTGTACGCCGACGGCCAGGTACCGTCGGCTTATACCGACGGCAAAACGTCGTCGGCAACTTCTTTATCGGTATAGCTTCAAAAAACCGTCAGCATAGAAAAGCCGACGGCCAAAAGGATCTATTAACAGGAAAAAAAATTCCCAGCTTGTTTCTGCTTCCATTTCTGTATTTTGAAACATGAATATTGACAGTTCTATTCGAACATTCACAACACAATAATAATATTAGACTGTGCAAACATATAGCCCACTAATATGAGAAAGTAACAAGTTTCAAAGACATTGGACAAAGTCACAAGTTTCAAACACAATAGACATTGTTTAGACAAGTTGCATGTCACAAAACGACATGCTCCAAAGACATGTTCTAGACAACCCTTTGCTAGAACCCCGACGACACCAAGTGCTTCGTGACGACACCAAGTACACCTCCGCGAGCATGCATCATCATCAATACTATAACAAGGAGAAGAAGAAATTTAGCAACGGTCAAATACTATGTTTTTGCAATGGAAAGTTTCTATACCAACTTTTGATGCATGAGTTGAACAAACTAACCTGGTTGCCATCTAGTGACGGGATGAGGTCGGTGTAGAGCCACCATAGCCTTGTTGCAACGGGGTCTCTTGGTTCTCCGAGCCGGTACCATGACCATAGTTGGAACCACCACAACCGAAGGCATTGGATGCCGAGGTTCCCTACAAGTTGGAGTAAGAGATATAGTAAGTAACCAATTGGAGAAAGATAGGAGCAAGATGTGAAGAGATATAGTCGACTAACCGGAGTCCCAGGGACCGGGTACGTGACCAAGAAATCTGTCAGCGATGGCGGTATCTGTGGGAATGGAAGAATTGCCAACGGAGTACCATGAGCATATAACTCAGTTAACGCCTACACAATAGTTTACAAATGGTTATTTCATGATCTCAAGGTGACAAAGGCGAGTAAAGAAATTAATTTTAGTTACAATGGTCGAGAACTAACCGCTTGCATGATATTATTGCGGTTCATGTATGCCATGTTCGCCGCGTGGTATGCCTGACAATCAGCCTCAAATTTAGAGGTAAGACTTTTGTAGGATGCAAGTTGCTCAGTCTGCAATATGACATAATAAATCTTATTAGCATATGTTGCACAGATGAAAGACAGAAGAGATGACGATAAAGGAGAGAACTTACAGTGGCGCTCACAGTGAACTGTGTGCGAGCCTGAGGCGGAGGTTGTGGCGTGGACGCACTCCCGCTCGAGTTGCAAGATTTGACCTGTGGGTATGTGACGGTAGTGTGGATAGAGCTATCCTGAATCCTGTAGCGGCCATGCTTCTTCCCCTTTCCCGCCACGAGTACCGCCGTCGCATCAACGGGTGCCTGATAGGGATCAACATTTGGCCCATTCTGTCGCTCAAACTCTTCAACATATGAAGAGATGTCCTCTGAGGTCTTGCCATAGTGATTGTAGGTGACGCCATCGATGACCTTAGCAGTCTTCAACATACGACCATGTTGGGAAGCCGTGAATTATGCAACTGGCGCCCCCTGCAACGTCTCCTGCAACGGCAAAACAAAGGTAACGCATAAATAAGAAGACGATGGGAAGTGAAAGGAGGATGTTCCATATATATACCAAGTGCTCCTGGTAGCGACCATCGCTTCGGTTTCCTTGATTGTGGCATCCTCCCGTACCGCGATTGGTCGCGTTGGTCTTACTGATGGCTGCGAAATCTGCATTGGCAAGTAGCCACCTATCCACCAACGCCTCCCATGCATCCGTCCTCTGGTAATACCTCCCAGGACACATCTTGATAAATAAAAAAATATATATAATTAGATAGGAGATTTAGCATTTTAAGAACATATAACAAGACTTAGCAAACACTATCTACCAGAAATATTCCAGTCACTAGATTATATGCCTCATGTTGACATACAGTCAAAGATTCATACAGGGCTACATGCCCAGATCGAAGACTATCTACCAGCAATGTTCCAGTCGCATTTCACTTCCTCTGAAGTCCTGCTCCCACTGTTGGAGGTGGCATTGCTAGGGTGTAGGTGTACTCCTACTAAACATGGGCATATACATAAAATGCATCTAGTGACGACAGATGCCGAAGCAGAGAGCAACTGAGACGGAAGAAAATAACTTATAAAAAAATTAAGTTGGCTCAGTTATATTTTTATACCTAAACCATAATGGATAAGTAAATGGGGATTTTTTTTGTCCTATAACAAATTCGGGTAAGGAAGTGAACTATTATGACAGGACTGAAATATACCATTTGCTAGTATCAAATACATGAATATCACTACCTACGGGGCCGCCGAACACCGACCGCCATACCTGAATATCACTAGATACATAGACCAGTAGGACGACCAGGCCACCTGCCCCCCTCCCACTCGAAGCCACTGGTTGGTGTGACACCGAGATTGAGGAAGGACAAAGGTAATTTATTTCGACGCGACACCATTTAGTCCATTGAAAGAGCGCCCTAAGTAAGCACAAGGTCAACATCGATACTATCTTGGAATAGAGGTGGCAAGATCAAATAAGGGAATAGCATTATCACAACGCAAGTATACTTTGGACTTTCTTAATGATATGTGGATGATGGGATGGCGTGCAGTTAGCATCCGGTAAACTTGTATACAGGTAGAAATATCAGAGACTAGTGGGACAATTGTTGTACTTATGTCACACATATCAAGGTCAGCTGCTCTCTTCTACGGTGTATATTGTTGATGCCCCGAGGGTAGCCAGGCCCTCTCTTCTACAACTTATGGTCAATGATAGCATTCTTGTCCAAAAGTAAATGGCCAAACTCACAAATGTTTCAGTGGCATACATTTAGAATACTTGGTAAAGGTTACATAATTCATGTATCCTATAAAGTACTATCACGTTATGTATCAACTATCAACTCAGTGATGAGTTAACATCTGTTTGTTACAAACATTTAAAAAGCCTACTTTTGGTCTTTCAGTATGAACAGTGTGCTTTCCAAGTTGAAAGTCAGAAATGATTAACAATTAATTTCGAATATGATTGGTTCCTGAAAAAGGTGGCGATTGTATAGAGGATGAGATGACAGTAGGTTTAGCAGCCATGAGCTTTTGTAATACTAAACCAAACCAGGCTTTGCGCACATAAACCAGTCCACATGAGGAGGTGGACTGATGGTTGATGTATTACAGAAAAAAAAAAAGGGGGAAGCTTAGTCGGTGCAGTTGGGTTAACCTAATATATAGGGTGATGATCAGGCTGTTTGATTTGATCTTGTATGTAAACAGGATAGTCTTGCATTTTGTCTGCTTATACTGGAGGCTTCTTTTGTTGTCAATATAAAATGGGATATGGAACATGTGAATGAGGCCGCTGGTTGTTGACTTCCACAAGGTATCTCATTGCCATGTGTGAGGAATATTGTGTGAACTTGTGAAATGGTCTGGATTAGGTCAAAATAATGCTCGTGAAACGTGCTAGCTAGTGACGGTACATGGGAGGTGGTATCACTACATATAGATTAGATTACACTAGAATGGTTTGATTCGGAACTAAAATGATACATACATTAACTCTTAAGCCACAACAGTGTCGAGTTCTTATCTTTGTCCCAAATACCCAACACAAAAGCTGAAAAATAAAATATAGATTCGAACAATCAGGCGCAATTTAAATTCACATTTTAATCCTCCACAGATGCTGGGCCAATAGGGAGTACCTCCTTGCAGGGTGAGTAATTCGGAGGATGAGTAATTCAGTAAAATGAAGGCAATATTCATCCACTCTATGAAGATTCTCAGGCAACGGTTGATATTTTTGCAATATAAAGTTGTTTGTGCAGCACCAGACACTCGAAGCCACTGATGTAGTTTCCAACAAACCACCTGTGAGTAGTACTGCAAAGTATGAGGAATGCAGAATATAGATTCTTTCTTCTTGGGCTGTATCACCTCATAATAAGGGCGGATTCTCACTGGTAGAAAATTGGCATATAGTCCCGGTTCGCCAGGGCCAAAAGTCCCGGCCGCGCAACCGGGACTAGCTATGCGCGACTAAAGACCCCCCCCCCTATAGTCCCGCCGCTTACGGACCGGGACTAAAGACCCGTCCACGTGGGCGCCAGGAGTCCGTCGCGGCGGAGGACCTTTAGTCCCGGTTCTTGTGGCTAACCGGGACTGAAAACCTGCGCAGGTTTAGGGTTTTAGGCCCCCTAAACCTGGTTCCTTTTTAATTTGTTTTGTTTTATTTCTTTTATATTTTATTTTGTGTTTTATTTTAATTTTGATGAAGTTTCAGTACACATATATATATATTTTACGATACTATATACATGCATATATATATATATGAAATTTCAAACAAGGAGAATTCAATAGGAATATATAATATATATTCAATATCGGGTGACCATATATACAACCTCGAACAAGTTTCCATATTACACAATTAAGATGGATGACCATACACAAATTCGAACAAGTTTCAAAGTACTCAGGGCTCATGCTTATAATAGTCATCGTCGGTGGACGCATGGTACTCTCCTTTCCTATCAATGACATGCCTAAGGAAAAATCCTGCTATTTCCTCTTGAATTGGTCGGAAGCGAGCTTCTGGAGTAAGCGCCCTCCGCAAGTTATTGAGACCCCTCCGCGTGGTCTCGTCCTTCTTCCTCTCAGAGATTTCTTTCCGTATGTTCTCACAGACATAGTATCCACATAGACCGGTCCCCGGTGGCTGCTTATCCACACATTTGACCACATTTTTAAATTGTAGTTGTTCTTTGAATCCACCGACATGTCCCTGTGAGAACCGTCTCCAAACTCTACATTGCAAGTAAAAATTAAATGAACAAGGGAGTTATTAGCTACTGCATATTAGGAAATGAACAAAAGATGAGACCGATCGATATAGAGCGGAAATGATTGAAGATAATTACCTTTGCATCATTTTTCTCATATCGACCCAAAGATTTGTATCTGAATTCATAGATGTAACACCTGGGGTGTTACCTGTTTGTTTGCTTGCATCATATGCATCACATTGCATTGCACCATGTTTGCATCACAACTGGAAATTTCAAATCAATTAAAACTTTCACACCTTGCTCAAAATTTCCAATTTAGCAATTGCAAACTATAACAACTCCTTTGTTTTCAAATAGTTTGCAGTTGTTCTAAATCAAATTGTTTGTTAATACAAATTTTCCTGTTATTAAAAACCCTAATGACAAATTCCAAATATTCAATCCAATCAATCTTATTTATCATATCTCAATATGGGTTTGAAAAATTAAAATTTGGCAAACAAACTAATTTCAATAATGTGGTAATTGCTTGTTGCTTGTTAAATAAAATTTGTTTAACTCCAAATTTCCAACCAAACCCTATTTGAAAAATCACCTAACCAATTAATATCCAATTACTACTTTCAAGTTGTTGGAATTACCTTTTAACTACCTTGTTGTTGTTGTTTTGCAAAATAATAAAAATCTAGCTATCAACTAAACACCCCAACCTTATTTTGGAATTTCAAATAACAAAATAGAAATCAAATCAACAATTTAAATTTTGATTAACATTACTTTTATGTGCTGTTCTGCAAATCAACAACATTTAATTATAAAATAAAAACCACCCCAAAAACCCCTATCCTTTCTCTCTCTTTTATTCTCTACCACAAAAATTTCAACTAATAGAAAAAAAATAAAATGAAAGCTTAGAGGAGGAGGCAGCCCATCTTCTTTCTCTTCACCACCCAGCCCACCTCTTCTCCTCTTTCTCCCTAAAGCCCAAAGCCCTTCTTTTCTTTTCCCCCAAGCCTTTCCTTTTCCTCTCCTGCTGGCCCACCAAACCTTTCTGTCGTCTTCCCCAACTGTACGAACACCAGAACAACCCTCCGATCAGCCCTTCCCTCATGGATGCGCTGCCGTACCAGGCACCAGCGCCCCTTATAGCTCCACCTCCCCCCCTATGCTGCTAGCCTAACCCTAGCTAGTTCCCCCCTTCCCATCGCCGCCAACTCCCCTCTGCTCCCATCAGTTCTCTCTGAACCTCGACTGAAACCACCATTGCCTTCCACCTCCTCCCTCGGCTCCGAGTCCCCACCTTCACCTCGAGGAGGATCTTTTCCCGGGAATGGAACAAGCAACCCGCCATCACCAAGATTGCAGAAGGCGCCATCGCCAGGTACCGCCCCAGCTCGCCGCTATTCCCCCTGATCGCCGTCCGTTTCTCTCTGTCCCAATGTTTCTGTTCGTCAGAAACATGCTCACGCTGGGACAGCAGCTAGTCGATCCTTTCCGAGGGGCCACACCGATCTGTTCGAATGCGTTAGGGTAGCGTTGGTGCGTGGTCTAATGCCCCCTGTGTCCACCGCCCTCCCGATCTGCAAACCATCGATCCCAGTTGCAGTTCGTCCGGTACAGAGATGCCATCTCCGTCGAGTTCAGTTACCAAGCAGTAGGTTGCCTCTTATTTTCCGCTCGCATGTAACCCATCAAGAAACGCAATCAGCCGCAGTGGTGGCGTTCCTTCCGCGCAGCGAGGCAGCCAGGGATCGATCCCTGAGGACGCCCACCCCTTTTTCGCATTTTTCTCCCCGCGTGGCGCCGGGTCCCACGGGTCGGTGACCGCGGAGGCCACGTCAGCAGCCACCCGCGCAGCGTCAGCGCCGCGTGGCCCTCGGGCCCGCGCGTCAGCGGCCGCGGCTGGGGCCACTCCCGGTGAGAACCGACCCCAGATCCAGATCTGGATCTGGCGGTTTGCAACTAGGACCCTGCCTTTCTCCTTTTTGCACCTAAGCCCTCCTTTCCTCTGTTTTCATCACATTCAAGGCCCTGCCTTTTGCAAATAGAACCTGAAATTCAAATGCTCACAACTTTCAAACCCCAAATCCAAATAATGCAAATTTTATATGTTTTCCAATCCAAATTTCCTGAACTTTTCAAATATCACATTTGTTTGCTGTTTTGAACTTTCAAAATGCAATTCAAATTTGAATTCAAATAACCCAATTGTAATTTGCAACAATTCTTAAATAATTCATACTATTTCCAAATAATGCAAATAAAATATGTTTTCCATACCATTTTGCATAACCTATTCAAATATAAATTTTGCTTCCTGGTTTGAATAATTTAAAATGCCTAAACAATTTGAATCTTGTTTAATTCAATTAAAATTTGTTTAATATTGTTTAATTCATACATAATTAATCCAAAGTCCAATTTCAAAATGTGAAACATGTAATCCAACTAAAATTTGATAACCTTTTCAAATATCAACTTTGTTGTTTGGTTTGACCAACTTAACTTGATGATAACATCCACTACTTGCTTAACACCATTAAGTAACAATATTTTCCAAACTTAATAAATGCTTTCTTAATTGGTTAACTATCATTCTAATTGCATCTAAATTGTTACATTCTTGTTTTCATCATGCATGCATCATGATAAACAACTTACACATGTTAACTAATTGTATATCATTGCTTCAACCTTAACATGTGCATCCATATGCAACTCACCTTGCATAAGGGTCCATTTAAATCTGTTTATCTTGTCAACTAGCTTATTTCTATGCATCTTTAAACTTGTCATGCATCCATATCTTGATCATGCTGGATCTTTTGCCGTAGTAGTAATTGTTGCATCCGGTGTTTGTTCGAGGTGCATTGCTTCTTCCCGGATAGGACGTTGAGATGCTGTGAGCAACGACAAGTTCTGCTACCTTGCGGGATCTCAGGCAAGTATACTCACTTGCTGCCATATGGCTGCCTTTCATCACTTGTTACCGATTCTTTCCGTTGATTCTTTTATGCTAGCCTTAGTGGTAGTTGTTTCTGTTACGAACCCATCACATGAATCCCTTAACCTTGATATTGCCTCACCTCCCTACCTATAACCATTGTTTGTTGCCCGTGTCTTACTATCTTGCTTAGGGTTGTTTGCTCGCGTCTGTTACCCGTTACTTTCTGTTATTACTTCCTTATGTTCTGGGGGCTCGATGTTTACTCAATCAATCATGCTAATGTTGCTATTAATAATAAATTTGATGATAAGGCACCGGCAGGAGGCCCTTTGTGGTTTTGAGGCCTGCTAGTGTCGACCCTAATAGGAAAAGGGTCTTGTCTACTGATCCATGATGAGCGCACTACCCGCATTTGGGGAGTATGGGCTCCCCCTCAGTTTGACCCGATTCGCATCTCGTCCAAATCGCCTCATTTAGTTCGGGTTTTCCATTTGCTGCATGCATGATCTTGCGAGCCCTTGGTACCCGGGTGGAACTTTCGTAGTCGGCATATAGGGGGACACGGTCTTAGAGTGCTATGAGGGTCCATTTTCTTCTGGGCCCGAGTAGCCGTGCGCCCAAGGTGCTTTGGGCTTGATGCGAAGAAGGGTTGGATTGTGTTGAGTGCCCCGCTTGGTGGAGTGGCCGCTCCATCTGGCGGGATATTCATGAATGTACGGCTAAATTGGTGCAACCCTGCAGGGATAATCTTCTCGAGAAGCCGTGTTTTCCGCGGTTATGGATTACTTGGTGAAAGTACTGGCTAACAAGTACTCAGGACAACTTCAACATAATGATCAATCATGCTTCACCCAATGGTTAATAACTTGACTAGTAATAGGTTATTCACACAATAACTTGACTCATCTTTAATACCACGGTGTGAGTTATCCTCGGATTGCTTCTTCGGATAAGGGGCGAGATCCAGGATGGGTTTGTTTGAAGTTATCTTTCAGTTGGTTACTATTACTCGATCTTATCCCCTTTCTGATAGTTGGAAGTAATAGAATCTCTGTAGTTGGTTAGTGCAGCCTGCTGTCAATTATTTGCAATAACCTCTTCCTTTTCCGTTGATCCTAAAGTATTTGTATCTTGTGATGACTGGCTACGCCGGTAACTTGTGAGTATGGGTTTTATCCCCCTTGCCAGTACTTAACCGTACTGACCCACGAATCTCTTTCGTGGCTGCAAATTCCAACTTGCAGTCAACAGGTTTGAAGTCTGACGACGTTAGCTTGGGAATCCCTCCGGCTTGGCCTGGGCAGGGATTGGACGCTCTCGGTTATCTTCAGGACTCTTAGTCCAATTTGGATCTTGTCCGTAGCCGGACGTTTGTTTCTTCCGCTGTTATTTGGATCTTTGTAATGTATCAGTTGTATCCCTGGCTCGTTGAGTCATCTTGTATCTTTCTGATTCTGTTGTAATTGTGGAATATTCGTGAACTATTGTAATGTTATCATAAATGGCAACCTGGAATCGGTTATTATGTGGATTTTGGCGGGAATGCTGAAATCTGCATAGTGCCCGATCCTGGGGCGTCACAATAGAGTCAATGATAAAAACAGTGGAGGTGTCAAGTTCAAACTTTAGCAGAATCCAGTGGAACCTGCGGACACGCTACATGCACAGTCATGCATAACTTATCGATTAGACATACCATGCATGGAGTAAACAAAAGAGAATGGGAACATGAGAGAAACACTCACCCAAAATGGTAAGGAAATAGAATATAACTTTTGGATTCATGCTTTTTAAGAAATTTGTACAAGTCTTTCTCCACGTCTTTGGGGTGACGTTCTAACATAGTTCCATTAATGATTTGTGGGTCAATGAACCCAACATCATGGATGAGTCTTATTCTGCATTCCCAAATCTTCAATCTGCATAATAGCGTACGCAACAATATAGTTAATTAGGACAATATATATATATATATATATATGAAGAACGAGATGAGGTAGAAATAAATCACTTACAGAACGTAGCAACTCAGGATAGATTTGTCGAGCTCGCGCAGATTGAACAGCTGGAACAATTCACTCATCTCAACTGTTACAGAGTACTTTTTGGTGTGATGCTCCTCTGTATAATCCACATACACAAATTCTTTGTCGGTCCATGATATGAGATGTTTGTACCAACGTAGCAGACTTTGCATTAGTGGTGGTAGATCCTTTTCCTTCGTAGGCTCGACGAGAGGCCCTTTCTTCTCATATTGTAATGCTACCTCAGCCATTGGCGCATCGTCTAGGCCTAAAAAGAGACGAAGAGACATACCGGCCTCGGACGCATTTTCCATGGCAGTAGCTACAGTCAATCCCATTGCTGCCACAGCTTTTATGACCTCGGGGTCCTGTTCCGGAGCGGCTTTCACTATGAGCGGGGGGGTCGATTGTTTACTCTGCATCCCGAGCTGGTCAACTCGTTTCCCGCTTTTTTTTCTTTTTCCTTTTCCTTTCTCCTCCTCCAATATTTTTGCTTTCTCCTCCTCCAATATTTTTGCTTGCTTACGAAGTTCAATATCATAGTCTTTAGGCAAATTCTTCTCGGCTTGGGACGGTGTCGACAAAAAACCCGTAGCCCACTTGTCTACAATCGGAGGGAATACTTCCTTGGCTCAGGCTCCTTTAGCGCCTTCTGACGGGCAAGCCATTTCTCAACGTCAGCCTTCACGGCCAATTTGGTTTCAGCATCACTAAGTTCCCAAGCCCTTCGGGGGAGAGGCTTCAGTGATGGCTCCGGTACCCGTGTGGTCTTAGGTACATAAGGCTCCGGGTTAATAGACCAAGAGCAGGTTCCCTTGCTGTCCGCCTGCTTCTGTTTCTTCGCTGGAGGAGGAATGGGGGGCGACGTCAGCTTATCCTCCGGAGGAGGA
The DNA here is from genome assembly GCA_028641055.1 of Alopecurus myosuroides. Classification (NCBI taxonomy): domain Eukaryota; kingdom Viridiplantae; phylum Streptophyta; class Magnoliopsida; order Poales; family Poaceae; genus Alopecurus; species Alopecurus myosuroides. The sequence goes on from CM054059.1 coordinate 481,832,107, forward strand.
ATGGGGGGAGACGTCTGCTTTTCCTCCGGAGGAGGAATGGGGGGAGACGTCTGCTTTTCCTCCGGAGGAGGAATGGGGGGAGACGTCTGCTTTTCCTCCGGAGGAGGAATGGGGGGTGACGGCTGCTTAACCGCCGGAGGAGGAGTCGGGGGCGATGCCGAATGGCGTGAAGGAGGCGTAGGTGAACCAGCACCAGCACCACCACCACCACCAGCACCTGCACCATCGGGGGGGTGGACTTGTTAGCCTGCTTGGCGTCTCGCCTGGAAACACTATGTACTTTTTTTCCATAGAATGAACTGGCGCTTGACATCTCCAAGTCTTCTCTCCCCTTCGGGTGTAGCTATGTCAATCTCCAGGTCCTCAAACCCTTGGACTATGTCTTCCACCGTGACACGAGCATAGCCATATGGAATGGGGTTGTTGTGATGGAGTGCTCCAGGTGTATAGGGTAAAGCACTGCCTATAGCTACCTTCATGGAAATGTTCCCCACGGGATAATGCAGATCACATTCTTTCATCTCCTTTACATCATCCACGGGGTAGTGAGGCTCCGGTGCACGACTCTTGGTCATCGGTGCATTAGCACCTGCAGGCGGGGCCTCCGTGGAAGCCACGCTGCTTCTCCGCTGATCCGCTGCATGTTCTTCATGCGGCCCTGCAGCCGCCGCTGTTTCTTTCTCAACTATTCCCGCCACGGTCTGCTTCAACTCACTAACTTCCGTTGCAAGCTTCGACAGAAGATCTGCAGCTTCAACAGCAGCCCGGTCCACATTTCTGTTACGGCTTCTGTAACAGTACGGGTCACCCTCCTGGAGAAACCCTACTTTCCACGGCAATCTGCCTTTGCCTCGTATATGTCCTCCGTGTTCAGGATTCCCGAGGGCATGGGTCAGTTGGTCTCTCTCTCTGTTGAACCTGAGAATGCCAATTTGAGCTTTGGTCATTGCGTCAACAAGGTCTTTTGTGGGAGCAAACGTTGTCTGCCGATGAACACACGCCATGTCTCTGGGTCTAGCGATCCCCCATGCCCGTACCACCACATTTTGGCTCTTTCGTCCCATCCCTCTGTACCTAGAGGGATTCCTCTTGCCCTCAGGCCATCCTCCATCGCCTGCCACTTAGGCGCCGAAACGCGGTATCCTCCTGGCCCCATAACATGATGGTACTGTTTCTTATCCGCATTAGCCTTATTTGTTTTCGACATTTCCTTGAAATGCTCCGATTTCTTCTGCGTCACAAATTCTGTCCAATCATCTCTCAGTTTCTCATGTTGTCCAGTGAAAAGCGGAGTCTTGCCCTTGCTGACATATTCACGGAACAATTTTTTCTTGAAGTTCCGGAATGCTTCGGCCATCTTCTGAAGAGCGAACTCTTTGACTAGCCTCCTCCACTGACGTCCACCCGGAACCTCCTCACCGAATTCATCTTTTTTTGTGGTATTCCGGAGGTAGAATGAAATGTACCATAAGCTTTCTGAACATCTCCTTTTTCGTTCTCTTGTGGACATAACTGAAACCAAGACGTGCTTTCTTTGGCTCCTTCCATTCCTGGACGGTGATCGGGACAGTGTCTCTAACAATGACTCCGTATTGGTTGATAAACTTTGTGGTGTGTTGTAGGGGGTTGCCGGTTACACCGACTGATTCGATGGTATATATTTCGGAATCTTTCATCGCCTTGGATTTGCCACGCGTTGTCGTACTCGATCCGGCCGAGGGCTAAATTAAGAAAGAGAGTCGCGCGCGTTAGTGCATATGTATTCACATTTCAGTAAGTTTGTATCACGAGAGGCTCAATGTATATATATATATATATATATATATATATATATATATATATATATACCTCGCCGGAGGTGGTTGTTCTTTGCAATTGGAGATCGTCGTTTGTCAACGGTTGACCTCCGTCATCAATGTCCATTCCTTCACCTCCTTGATCATCCACAATGTCTGTTCCTTCTTCACCTCCTTGATCATCGATAATGTCCGTTCCTTCATCTTCTTGATCCTCAAGGTTCAGATAAGAAGAGATTACATCATGTTCTCCGGCTATGATATCTAATACAAAACCTTCAGCCTCTTGTTCCGCCGTCAGGTCTCTATTGTCCGCCATATATGTCACTCCTGCAGATATGCATGTAGTAAAAATTAATTAAGTATATAGGAGACTTAGCAAATATTGTCGTAGAAGGAGGGAAAACAGATTGCTAGGGTTTTGGGTGGAAGAACGATAACCACCGGAGGGGGAAAACCATACTTTAAAGGTGTGTCCAAGATTAGTTTCTCAAATGACTTGGAGAACCCCATAGCTAGGTTGCATTTGCTTTCCTGGTCATTTTGGTATATTACACTTAATATTCTGAATTTATTGAATTAAAACTTATTTTCATTATTATTTTAATGAATTTAATACAAATTCAAATATGGTCTCATTTTGAACTTTGTCAAACATGATTGAAAATGATATAAACAGATAGCTTACATTTTTTTGAACATTTTGCATATTTTTCCATAATTTTTAGAATTATAAATTAAAAGTTATTTTATTTAGAAGATTAATTATGTTCTGTAATTCCATATAAAGTGGGCCCCACGTGTCACGATGACGTCATCCAAAAAAATCTCGCCAACAGTGGCCAGGTGACGTCATCATGACGTCACCCCTGGCGTCACACGGTGGCCGGCGGTTGCAGTTTAGGCTCTCGGGTCTCCGGCGATTCCGGCGATTCCGGCAACGGGGGAGGGAACGGAGATGGGAGGAGGCCACGGCCACTGTTCGACGGCGCCGTTCGATGGCGTTTGTTCGAGGGCGACGGCGACGGCCCGCGGGGAACCTACCGGATAGACGGCGACGGGGCGGGGGCGAAGCAGGGTGGAGGAGAAGGGCGCGCCGACGGCGACGGCGACGGCGCGGTCCTCTGCGCGGGCGACGGCGACGGCGACGAGGCAGAAGACGAGCGCGGCGGCGACGGCGACGAGGCAGAAGACGAGCAGGCGCCGGCGCGAGGGTTTGGGACTTAGAATTTTGGGGCAGGAAGGCACCGCGCATATATAGGTCCAGCCTTTAGTCCCGGTTCGTGACAGCAACCGGGACTAAAGGTCCCCCGGGGTACCCTCCGCGGGCCTTTAGTCCCGGTTGGTGTCACGAACCGGGACTAAAGGTGAAATTTTTCGCGGCGTTTTCGTTCGCGCGCAGAACAAGCCTTTAGTCCCGGTTCGTGACACGGACCGCGACTAAAGGTGGTTATTCAGATACTTTTCCTTTTCCCAAACTTAAAAATACAAATAATATATCGGAAAATTCAGAAAAATAAAACTAATTCTTTTTAAAATCTTAAAATACAAATAATATATCAGAAAATTCAGAAAAATAAAACTAATCATAAAGATTCACACACATCTTGAATATATATATAGATAAAAAAGTCAGTACATAATGGCTAGAGTGGATCTAAACCTAAACGGAGATCATAGATGCATGATCTGATATCTGCTAGTCATACTCCTGCCTAGGCCTATAGTACATGTACTCGTAGTCGTCGTAGTCGCCGCCGCCGTCGTCGTCACTATCGTCTGACGGTGCTCTGCACTCCCTCGGAGGATCACGACTCCAGGACTGGGCCTGAGGCGGGTAGCGCAGGCGGGGGATATCGCCGGCCCTGATGTAGTCCATGACGCTCTGTAGAGTCCGGCCGGACCACCATAGCCGACGACCGGCCTCGTGAAAGTTCCCAGGAGGCAGGCCGTCCTCCTCATACCTGGCGAGCGCCCTCTCACGCCGATTGATGAAGAAGGCATCCCAAGTATGCTGGTTATCGGGATGCCAACTGGGATTCCTCCGCTGCTCCGGCGTGAGCTCGTGATAGTAGTGGTTCGTGATGGCCGCCCGACGCGCCACACCTTGAGGAAGAGGAGGGACCGGCACTCCTCCGGCGCTCAGCATCCAACCGGCGGGAACATTGTAGCCGCACGGGCAGGGGTAGTTCGAGGCGGAAAGTGCCTCCGCCTGGATGAATGTTAGAGTGGGTACGGTAGAAGCCATGAGAGAGTGGTGAGTTTGTATGTGTTTATGCCAGGGGTGTGGCAATGCATACATATATATAGCGAGAAGAAAACATCCCTTTAGTCCCGGTTGGGGACACCAACCGGGACTAAATGGGTTAGGGTTTCGTTTGGACCAATCAGATGGAATCACACGGATCGTGTGTTTCTTTAAAGCGCTTGTGAGTCGTTGAATCCGGGGTGTGTTTCTTTCGAGCTGTTGTGAGCCGTTCGATCAGGGCTACGGTGTGTTTCTTTCGAGCTGTTGTGAGCCGTTGGATGAGGTGGTTTCTTAACCGTTGGATCAAAACCCTAGCACAACACTTTGTGAGCCAGAGGACCCTATATATAGCCCACCTTCATACACCGGTCAGTTCATCGAGCAAATACAAAACATCCGGATTCGCCATCATACGTCCTGCCGTGCATTTGGTATGCATATTGCACCCAGTAGCCACGGTGGGGTTGTATGATGGCGATACCGATTGTTTTGTTCTACATCCCCCTTTAAGGTTTGATACATCATATATTCAGTTTATCGAGCAAATACAAAACATCCGGATTCGCCATCATACGTCCTACCGTGCATTTGGTATGCATATTGCACCGAGTAGCCACGGTAGGGCTGTATGATGGTGATACCGATTGTTTTGTTCTACACCCCCCTTTAACACATCCATCCATGCTTGGGTCAGTGTTCACTTTGAGCTCGGGTAGTAATGTGCAACTATTTGCTTGGTTGTGTTAGGGTGGCGCGTGGCGCGGGAGTTGCGACGCGTGGCGCGGGAGTTGTGACGCGTGGCCAGGAGGGCGCGGTATAAACTGTCGCGCCTCAAGCGCGTCTTCTCCTCTCCACGCACCGTCGCGCTTCCACCATGCCTCCGAGGAGGAACAGCACCACCGGCTTCCGCGGCGTCCGAGCACGGAAGAACGGAATGTTCAGCGCAGATATCCGCTGGGGGGACGACCGCATCCCCCTCGGCTCCTTTGCGACGGCGGCGGAGGCCGCCCGCGCCTGGGACGCGGCGGCCTGGCGCCTCAACCGCCCGCGGTCGCTGATGAACTTCAACGACTGCCACACCGTCTGGGAAGCGGAGGCCAGGCCGCCGAAGCCGCCGATCGTCACTGCCGCCGACCACCTCCACCTCCGTCACCGCGCGTTTCAGGGCCTAGTCGACGCCAGGGAAGAACGCGTCGTCCGCGAGTATTACCGGAAAAACCCGGGGGAGGAGAGCGCCGACGAGGAGCTCTGGCAGACCCGCGCGGCTGAGCGGGCGGAGCGCCGACTCGAACGCCACCTCGTGTTAGATGCCGCTCGGGAGGCGAGGACGAGGGCGCTGCAAGAGCTTCGCCGGGCCGACCGCGCCGGCGAAGTCTGGGCCTCCGACAATCCGAGGTGGGGGCCTATCTCGGACATACCATCATGCACCTCCGACGACGACGAGGAGGTCCGACGACGATGACCCGGAGGAGGTCACCGACGAGTTCCCCGACGACGACGACGAGGAGTAGTGTTTGTATGTTTTCTGTTTTTAATAAAAGTTATGAAATCAGATATTTTATCTCACAAGGTTTTGAGACATTTAAGTAACCTTATGTTTTCCATGCTTTCCACTCGTTTTTCCAAATATTTTGCAAAGGAGTTAGTCTTAAACACACCAGAGATAATATAATTCACATGATCCATTCAAAAAAGTTTGGTACACAATAAATTATTACACATCAATTCTTCCCTTGTGTCCCTGCTTTCTTACGATTTGGCCGTATCCATGGAGCATCCTCATCATTTAACTTAATGCTTGGGTCAGTGTTGACTTTGAAGGGCGGAATTTCACCAAACATATTATAATCTTCTGACATGTCTGTCTTGGCCTCCACTCCCACGATTTTTCTTTTCCCTGAAATAACAATGTGGCGCTTTGGATCATCGCATGATGTACTGATCGTTTTCTTATCTTTCCGTTTCCTCGGTTTGCTACTCATGTCCTTCAAATAGAAAACCTGAGCGACATCTTTGGCTAGGACGAATGGTTCGTCAAGGTAACCAAGATTGTCGAAATCCACCATTGTCATTCCGTATTGCTCTTCCACCTTTACCCCACCTCCTGTTAGCTTGAACCATTTGCACCGGAACAAAGGGACCTTAAAGGAGGGTACATAGTCAACTTCCCATATCTCCTCTATGTAACCATAATATGTGACCTTTTGCCCAATCTCGGTTGCTGCATCAAAGCGGACACCACTGTTTTGGTTGGTGCTCTTTTTATCTTGGGAGATCGTGTAAAATGTATTCCCATTAATCTCGTACCCTTGGTAAGTCGTTATAGTCGAAGATGGTGTCTTGGCCAACATGTACAGCTGATCTCCAACATCATTGTCATTCATTAAATGTTTTCGCAACCAACTGCCGAAAGTCTCCATGTGGGCCTTTCTAATCCATGATTCAGGCTTCCCCGGGTTGTCCGAGCGTAAAATATTATTGTGTTGCTCGAAGTACGGAGCCACCAAGCTCGAATTTTGCAGAACTGTGTGGTGTGCTTCAGTCATAGAATGACCGTCCATACATATCGTTGATTTCCTTCCGATCGTGCGTTTTCCACTTAGTCTCCCCTCGTGCCGTGATTGAGGAATACCAATCGGCTTAAGGTCAGGAACATAGTCAATGCAGAACTCAATTACCTCCTCATTTCCATAGCCCTTTACGATGCTTCCTTCTGGCCTAGCACGGTTACGAACATATTTCTTTAATACTCCCATAAACCTCTCGAAGGGGAACATATTGTGTAGAAATACAGGACCGAGAATGGAAATCTCTTCGACTAGGTGGACCAGGAGGTGCGTCATGATATTGAAGAAGGATGGTGGAAACACCAACTCGAAACTGACAAGACATTGGACCATATCGTTCTGTAACCGTGGTAGATCTTCTGGACTGATTACCTTCTGGGAGATTGCATTGAGGAATGCACATAGCTTCACAATGGCTACTCGAACATTTTCCGGTAGGAGCCCCCTCAAAGCAATCGGAAGCAATTGCGTCATAATCACGTGGCAGTCGTGAGACTTCAGGTTTTGAAACTTTTTCTCCGCCATGTTTATTATTCCCTTTGTATTCGACGAGAAGCCAGACGGGACCTTCATACTGCTCGGGCATTCAAAAAAAATGACCTTCTCTTCTTTCGTAAGAGCGTAGCTGGCACGACCTTGAAACCATTCCGGATGCCGGTCATCTGGGTCTTTCAAAAGTTGCTGGTCCTGCCGTGCTTCCTTTGTATCATTTGTCTTCCCATACACGCCCAAGAAGCTTAGCAGGTTCGCGCAAACATTCTTCGTAACATGCATCACGTCGATTGCAGAACGGACATCTAGGACTTTCCAATACTGTAGCTCCCAAAATATCGATTTCTTTTTCCACATGGGTACGTGCCCGTCAACTCCCTGCGGAACTGATTGTCCGCCAGCACCCTTTCCAAAGATGACTTTCAAATCCTTGACCATATCAAATATCTCACCTCCAGTACGTTCGGCAGGCTTCGGCCGGTGATCTGCCTTGCCGTTGAAATGCTTGCCTTTCTTTCTTACGTTATGATTTCGGGGAAGAAATCGACGATGACCCAGGTACACGTTCTTCCTACAATTATCCAAAAATACACTTTCAGTCTCATGTAAGCAGTGCGTGCATGCTTTGTATCCCTTATTTGACTGTCCCGAAAGGTTACTGAGAGCAGGCCAATCGTTGATGGTTACAAAAAGCAACGCTCGTAGGTTAAATTCCTCTTCTTTGTGCTCATCCCACACAGGTACACCAGGTCTGCCCCACAATTGTAAAAGTTCATCAACTAATGGCCTTAGGTACACATCGATGTCGTTGCCGGGTTGCTTCGGACCTTGGATGAGCACTGGCATCATAATGAACTTCCGCTTCATGCACAACCAAGGAGGAAGGTTGTAGATGCATAGAGTCACGGGCCAGGTGCTATGGCTGGAGCTCTGCTCGCCAAAAGGATTCATGCCATCAGTACTTAGACCAAATCTTATGTTCCTTGCGTCAGCTGCAAAATCTTTGAACTCTCTGTCGATCTTTCTCCATTGCGTTCCATCAGCGGGGTGTCTCAACTCCCCGTCGGACTTACGGTCCTCTTTGTGCCATCGCAACAACTTGGCATGCTCTTTGTTCCTGAACAGGCGTTTCAGCCGAGGTATTATAGGAGCATACCACATCACCTTGGCGGGAACCCTCTTGCTGGGTTTCTCGCCCTCAACATCGTCACCAGGGTCATCGCCTCTGATCTTATAACGCAATGCAGTGCATACAGGGCATTCATTCAAATCCTCGTATGCACCGCGGTAGAGGATGCAGTCGTTAATGCATGCATGTATCTTCAGAATCTCTAAACCTAGAGGGCACACAACCTTCTTTGCTTCGTACGTACTGGCGGGCAACTCGTTATTCTTCGGAAACATATTCTTCAACATTTTCAGCAAATTTTCAAATGATGAGTCAGCTACACCTTCCCGTGCCTTCCATTTCAGCAAATCCAGTGTGCATCCCAGCTTTTTCAGACTATTGTCGCATCCTGGGTACAGCGACTTCGTGTGATCCTCTAACATGTGATCCAAATTCTCCCTCTCCTTGTCAGTTTCGCAGCGTCTCCGTGCATCAGCAATGGTCCGACCAAGATCATCAGCGGGCTCATCATGTGCCTCTTCTTCACCTTCACCAAACCCTTCCCCACCTTCAGCATCATCCTCCATGAAAGTATCACCGAAAGCGTCATGATATTTGAAATCGATATCATCCTCTTCTTCATCTTCTTCCATTCTAACCCCTCTTTCTCCATTCTTGGTCCAACAATTATAGCTTGGCATGAAACCGTGTCGAAGCAGGTGCATGTGAACGACTCTTGAGGAGGAGTGACCCTTCTCATTCTTACATTCAGCACATGGACAGATAATAAAACCTCGCTGCTTGTTCGCATTTTCCACTACGAGGAAATCTTTCAAACCCGTAGTGAACTCGCCGGAGAGTCGGTTACCGTACATCCATTGCCGATTCATCTGAATTAACCATCATGCATTTGTTAAACTAACTAGCTGGAAATAATACAAATCATGAAAGGTTCAAGTTGCTAACCGCGATCGCGGAGGTAAAATAAATGAAAACGCTCATGTGCGGCTCGGACACTTCATATCATGTGTGTTTCATGCTATCGGGCATTTCATCGAACACCTTGTGTGCATAGTAGGAACCAAAAGCATACCCACCACCCCTTGTGAATGTTGTGAGCAGAAGTGACACCAAATGTGGCTAAGTGCAGCCACCTGAGCCGTATAAATAGGGATGGGCCTTTAGTCCCGGTTGGCCTGGACAACCGCGACTAAAGGCCGTGGGGACCTATTAGTCCCGGTTGGCCTGGCCAACCGGGACTAAAGCCCCTCCCGTCCGCCAGCTGTGGAGCGTGCGCGCTGGGCCCAGACTGTTGGTCGCGGGTCTCCTCCCGAACCGCGACTAGAGACCCCTATAGTCGCGGGTCGAAACTTTTGGGGACTAATGGGGGCGTATGGAAGGCCTATTTTCTACCAGTGTCTGTACGTAAATCTATGACATACGGAAAAATTCATATAGCCAAGGTGTACATAACCATCCCCATGTCATTTATTTTGCTAGACCACAGATGAAAACCATATGAAAAAATCATTTAAGAAATCCTTGAAAATGGCAAGAGCTGAACAGTCAGTTACTATGAAAAATACATATGAAAAAACTCTTGTCGGATCAATTGTGCCAACCTGTTTTGAATGATTCAATTCAGAGGAATGCAGAATATAGATTTTTTTTCTTCTTGGGCTGTATCACCTCATAATAAGGGCGGATTATGTACGTAAATCTACGACATACGGAAAAATTCATATAGCCAAGGTGTACATAACCATCCCCGTGTCATTTCTTTTGCTAGACCACAGATGAAAACCATATGAAAAAATCATTTAAGAAATCCTTGAAAATGGCCAGAGCTGAACAGCCAGTACTATGAAAAAACTCTTGTCGGATCAATTGTGCCAACCTGTTTTGAATGATTCAATTCTAGAGGAATGCAGAATATAGATTTGTTTTCTTCTTGGGCTGTATCACCTCATAATAAGGGCGGATTCTGTACGTAAATCTACGACATACGGAAAAATTCATATAGTCAAGGTGTACATAACCATCCCCGTGTCATTTCTTTTGCTAGACCACAGATGAAAACCATATGAAAAAATCATTTAAGAAATCCTTGAAAATGGCCAGAGCTGAACAGTCAGTTACTATCAAAAATACATATGAAAAACTCTTGTCAGATTAATTGTGCCAACCTGTTTTGAATGATTCAATTCTAGAGGAATTTCATTGGCAAAAAAAATTAAGTGTAATCATCCTAAGGAAAACTCTTTGACAATGTAGTCATCCTTTATTCAAGCAATATTCGGCAATGTGACTGAACTGTATCCAATGCTATACTAAGCCAAACGAAAAACATAAAGTGGAAAGGCCCACATGTGGATGCACCAGCTAGTCCACATATTATGCCAAGAGATTGGCCTGCATATCTCCTTTGCCACCAGCATTGGCAAGAATACCTAGCAAAGTTCTTGTTACCCTACATTATAAACAGTTGTAAGCTTGATTACCAGGTTAAATTCCACACAGCTAGCTTTACTGCCGAAGTACATGCGCTTGAGAAGTTCAACGGAGTACAGATGTGCGTCTCCGAGCCTGACCTGGGTGGACGCCAACACGGTGAACGGATTGTCGAGAGTGCGTAGACGGTATCAATGAAACCCTGGGTGGCGTTGAGGTCCTCTACCACACCGGCAACCACCTCAGGAAGAAGAGTAGAGCGTCGAGCTCCTACTTTGCACCGCCAGCTGCCTCAGGAGAGAGGACAAAATTGAAACACATAAAAGGGGAAACATGTACACATATTAGAGAAGACTAGCTAATCCAATTGCTCTGATTCCATTCAGCCCTTTTACCAAACACAGTGTGCATATGAAATTACCACCTTCCGATTAACTACAAAGAGCCCTTCCTATTGTCATCACTCATCACTGTCTACACTCAATAATCTCGATGAAAATCAAACTCTAACCATAAATGAGAATTAAGACAAAAGTGATATGAGCTTGGTCCTACCACAAAATTATTTCATCACTATATCGTGCATGTTCTTCTCTGTTTGTGATATAAAATCAACAAAATCAATATATCCCTCTTCTCCTCTGTCTGTGCTGCAAAATAAGTAAAATTAGAGCATGGTCAACAAATATAGGACTCATACAGAAAGAAAAGAACACGGGAGAGGATGGATAGAAGAAAAAGGACATACCTGGCAAGAGAACGACATGGCCAGTGGCACATCCTCCGTAGATGTTGGCATCATGTCTTAGATGTATCAATCAACCACCTCTGCTCCGTCTTCGGGATCCAAATCGAAGAGAGAAAGAGAGGGAGGAGCTTTGCGAGAAGAAGAACTAGCCACAAATCCACCCGGACATTGAGAGAAACGCGACCGCAACCGCCACCGCGGGGTGCATCTGGGAGGAGGCGACTTGCAGCATGAGGGAGAGGTGCGCCGCATAATTTAGAGGCTTCGATAGCGACCGAGAGGAAATGGGTGCGGTGAGGATAACGGATGGCGGCAGCGGCGGCGCGAGTTCACTCTCACCTCGCATGAGGGAGGTTGGGGAGCGCTTCGGTGAGGGAGATAGGCGGTGGCTCGTTGGAACAACTTGCCTCGCTCAGTGGTTTATTCTTTCACTAGTAGAGAAGTGTCTTTCTATGGATAGCTTTTTGTGGCGCACCATGTAATCATGCGCCATAGAAATTTATTTTTGTGGCGCACGGGGGGAAATGCGCCACAGAAAAGCGGAATTCTGTGGCCCTCGGGACAAGGGTGCGCCACAGAAAAGAGGAATTCTGTGGCGCACGGGACTGATGTGCGTCACAGAAATATGTTGGGGGCCACACCAATCATAACCACACTCCTATTATGTGGCGCATGGTGGTTAGTGCGCCACAGAAATATGACATTTATGTGGCGCACCACTGCCACGTGCGCCACAGAATTCCCATCTCAAAAATTTCTGTCCACGCACGAACTCCACCCCCCCCCCCCCCCGGGAACGCCTTTTCTAGTTTTTGACGGAAGAGTTACCGGTCTAAAAAATATCAAAAAATAAATCCCTTATAGATGCACGGAGAGTTTAAGGTCTACTTTTTTATCAAATTTTGAAATATAAATTTCGACTTTCTGAGCAAAAGTTCGTTAAAAAAAGTAAAATGGGCATAACTTTTGCATACGATGTCGGAAAAAATGATCAAGATATCAAAAAAAAACTAGAGAGAAAAAGGAACCCAACCTCACTGGCCTTCGGCCTGTGAGCTTTTTTTAGAATCGCCAAATTCCAAAAGGAACAAAAGTTATGGCCGTTTGAAGATTTTTGACTAGAAAATTAAAAAAAAAACTGTGGCACACCCCTTCATTTGGTGCGTCACAGAATTATTGAGGCGGGATTTCGAATCCCGCCTCCTCCCCTCCTCTTCTTCCTCTTCTACCCTTCTCCCCCCCTTTTCTTCCCTTCTCCCCTCCACTTCTCATCTCCCCTTCTCTCTTCTGCCTCTCCACTTCTCTCCTCCACCTACTACTCCACCTCTCCTTCTCCTCCTCCTCCTCTACCACCACCACCTCTCATCCTCCTCCTCCTTCTCCACCACCACCTATCATCCTCCTCCTCCTACTCCACCACCACCACCCCTCCTCCTCCACCACCACCTCCGGCGAGCTCCTCCTCCTCCAACTCCACCAACTCCGGCGAGCTTCTCCTCCACCATCTCCGGCGAGCTCCTCCTCCTCCTCCACCACCACCACCACCTCCGGCGAGCTCCTCCTTCTCCTCCTCCTCCACCAACTCCGGTGACCCCCATCCTCCACCCACCACCGACCAAGCCACCTAAGCCCACGGTCACAACGACATCCGACGAGCTCCGGCGAAATTTTGAAATTTCGTCGAAATTTCGGCGGCCAGATCTAGATGTAGATCTGGACGGCTTTTTTTTGAAATTCAAAAAAAAATTCTATGGCGCACCCCCCTTGGTGCGCCACAGATTTGCAAATTTCTGTGGCGCACGGCTGAGGTGCGCCACAGAATTGACATTTCTGTGGCGCACGGCCACGGTGCATCACAGAAAAAAATTCTAGGGCGTGAATTCTATAGCGCACCCCTCTGGCCCCTAGGTGCGCCACAGAATTGCAAAATGGTGCGCCGCAGATAAGGCTTTCTGTACTAGTGTTTGACAAAACGGTCCGCGGTTTTTTTATTTTTACTGTTCAACTTGGTTGAGCCGGTGCTCAGCGCTCTGGTTTTCCACCAGGCCTAAAGCTGTAGATAATTTCCAGCCCATGTTCTTCAATCCTACCCATATTTATTTGACAAACAGAATATATTAATATCGTGAAGATAGCAATTATATCTAGCCTCTGCACCAGTAAGAATGCACACAACCAACAACAAAATAGAACAATAAGAAAATACAAATAAAGACCCGTCGTAGTGTTAACATACTTGCAACAAGAACACTAACCATAATCGCAAGTTTAACAGCCTGACGAAGATTGACCATCCCAATATAGCCCAGTTTCTTGGCTTCTGTGCTAATACAGAGCATAAAGCGGTGATGAGAAATATATTTGCGCCAAGATAAGAGAAATATTGCTCTGTTTTGAGTACGTCAATAATGGAAGCCTAGATAAATATATTAATGGTATTGTTGTGCAGATCCCCTCATTATTTATTAATCTTCGTTCTGTCGTCTATTACTTCTTCACATCACAAATTAAAACTATAAAGGAAGCTGTGGGCATAGAAAAAAAAATTCTTTCGCTGACTGTCAAATGTTTGAAAAACTCATTATTTCCTGCTGCTCTTTTTGTTCTCTTTACATGTAGATGAGCTAAGGGGACTCGATAGAGGTCTCTGTGTGGGCTTCGACCTATCTTCTACAGAATAAATTTGAAGCCGTGTGCGATGCCCTTCTCAAAATATCAATTTTATTATGGAACAATTATTTAGCAGTTCAGGAAGTAGTAGAGAATGAAGCTGGGTATATTGGAAGCATGCCGTATGGGTTGCTAGCTACAAGAAATGCATGACAATGTTCAGTGTGTGGTTCGACAGTTTAACAATCAGAACTCGATCAAGCAATAAAGAAACTCACCCAAGTATGTATCACATGGTTTTGATCACCATATTAACCGTGGCGGAAATGATGCCGGTTAGGTCATCGTGTTATGTGTTATATAGGTAGGGAAACAGCCCCCTGACTTGGCTTACAAGGAACATACCGTATGGAGTGGTATACTATACCATAACCATACGATATAACACGTATTACATCTAATAGCCCCCCTTAATATAAACTTCGCAGAAGATTTAGATTACGCCTAAATTTAAGAAGATTCCTAACAGGAAGTGCTTTAGTAAACCCATCAGCAACTTGATCTTTGCTAAAAATAAACTTAATATCTAATTGTTTATTAACTACGCTTTCTCTAACAAAATGGAAATCAATCTCTATGTGTTTCGTACGTGCATGAAACACATGATTTGCAGATAAATAGGTAGCTCCTAAATTATCACAAAATAAGCAAGACTTTTCTTGTAACTTGACTCCAAGCTCACTAAGAAATGCTTCAACCCATATTAATTCAGGTGTGGCATTTGCTAGAGACTTGTATTCTGTTTCTGTACTTGAACGTGACACTATAGCTTGCTTCTTTGCATTCCATGGCACAAGGTTAGGACCAACAAATATAGCAAAGCCTCCAGTAGAACGTGTGTCATCAGTACATCCAGCCCAATCTGTATCTGAAAAAGCACTTAAAAGTGTAGACGGTGACTGCTGTAAAATTATACCAAGATTTATAGTATCCTTAACATATCTCATAATCCTCTTGAGAACTGTCCCATGTGTGGTTGTTGGTGCATGAAGGTACTGACAAACCTTGCTAACAGAATATGGTAAATCTGGACATGTCAATGTGAGATACTGTAAAGCACCAACAATGATGCGATATTGTGTACAATCTTCTGGTCCTAGTGGCACTCCATCAGTAAGAGATAAATGCTCAATGGATAATAGAGGTGTAGGAGAAAGCTTACAATGTTGCATACCATCCTTTTGAAGCAAATCAGAAGCATACCTTTCTTGTGTCAATATCATACCATCTGGAATTTTCTTCACCTTAATGCCTAAGAAGAAATGCAAGTCTCCTAGATCCTTGAGAGAAAAATCATCATTAAGATCGCAGAGCAATGCAGACATAGCTTGATCAGATGAGCTTGAAACTATAATATCATCAACGTATATCAAGACATAAATGGTTATACCAAACTTATGATATAGAAATAGTGAATTATCAGCTTTGGAGGGTGTAAAACCAAGATCATGTAACTTGGAACTCAAACGGGAGAACCATGCTTGAGGGGCTTGCTTGAGACCATACAATACTTTGTCCAGTTTGCAAACATGATGAGGAGCATTGGGGTCTTCAAAACCTGAAGGTTATTTCATATAGACTTCCTCTTTCAGAACACCATGAAGAAACGCGTTCTTGACGTCTAGCTGCCGCAAACTCCAACATCTGGAAACTGAGATGGATAAAACAGTTCTAATAGTAGCTGCTTTAACAACTGGACTAAATGTGTCTTCATAATCAATACCAAACCTTTGCTTGAACCCCTTAGCAACAAGGCGAGCTTTGTATCTATCAATGATGCCATCGACATTTTTCTTGATTCAGTATACCCATTTACAATCAATAATATTTTTTGGTGGAATTGTGAGGAACCAAATGCCATGTGTTGTTATTGATTAGGGGATCATATTCTTCTTGCATTGCCTTGCGCCAACGTGTATCATCAAGAGCATCAGCAAGATTATGGGGTTCTCCTGTACATGCAAGAAAACCGTAGCGACCATAGCGAATAGTTCCATCAGTAATAATTGTGGGATTTTTATACCTTTCATTAACCTGGTTTGTACTCCCGACAGAGAAGGTGCTGCACGTCTAGCCGGCACAGAGGATCTGGAGGGAGCAGCGGATCTGCCACGCGAGGGAGCAGCTGATCTTCCGTGCGAGCCAGGCGCCCTTGGACGACGCGTGTACACACGCAATTGGCACAGGGGGGAGGGGGCTCGGTGTCATCATTGGTGGGGTGGTCGCTGTCGCTGTCGGGGCCGCGGAAATCTACTCTGTCGGAAGCGCGTGCACGTGCAGCGCTGCCCCCGGGGTGGGCAGACGCGCTTTGCGGAGAAGGATCAGCGCAATCCTCCTCGGGATCGGAGTAATTCTGGTCCGAGGTGGCAGGGGGATCCTCATCGGAGTCAGTGCCCATGCTGGCGTTTTCTACATGCATGTCGACGTCGTCATCTGCCCCATTGGAGCTCATTTCGGAAGCATTTTTAGTGCCGTTTTTTTTTCCCTGAACCAGAATTTGATGCCCCGTTTGCTGCATCACCAGTTTCTTCATGCGCCTGAGTATTATGAGTAATAATAGGAGCAATGGGAAAAGGCATATAGTCATCAAATTGTGCATCCGAACTAGTGTTAGATAGAGAATTTGTGGGCAATAGCAATATATCTTGGCAAAGGCGTGTGCCGTCATTGGGGTTCATGGAAGCAAATGGAAATATATTTTCATCAAATACAACATCTCGGGAAATATAAACTTGGCCACTTTTGGGATTTAGACATTTTACTCCTTTGTGAAGTGCACTATAGCCAAGGAAGACACAACGTGTGGATCTAAAGAAAAGTTTCGTTTTGTTGTATGGACGCAAATTGGGCCTACAAGCACACCCAAAAATGCGAAGAGACTCATAATTTGGCTTAGTGTGGAGGAGACGTTCAACAGATGTATCAAAATTAATCACTTTTCTTGGAAGGAGATTAATGAGGAATGTGGCTGTGAGAAAAGCCTCATCCCAAAATTTGAGAGGCATAGAGGCATTTGCAAGCAATGAAAGACCCACTTCAACTATGTGTCTATGCTTGCGTTCTGCGGAGCCATTTTGTTGGTGAGCATGTGGACATGAAACATGGTGTGATATACCAACTTTTTGGAAGAAGCTATTAAATTTTTCATACTCACCCCCTAATCAGTTTGCATGGTTTTAATTTGTGTGCCAAATTTTCGTTCAATAAATTTCTGAAAATTGAGAAAGACTTGATACACCTCGGAACGATTTTTGAGCAAATATATCCATGTAAACTTACTAAAATAATCAATAAAGCTTACATAATAGTAATGTTTGCCAACAGAGACACTGGTGTTGGGCCCCACATATCAGAAAAGAGTTGCTCGAAAGGAACAGTAGATACACTTGTTGAAATGGGGTAGATCAACTGATGGCTTTTGGCTAACTGACATGAATAACAAATATAAGAATTTATTTCAGGAGTATATGAAATCTTATTTTTCCTAAGGATCTGTTGTACCACAAAGGAGGAGGGGTGCCCTAAACGACGATGCCATGTGGAAGACGACGACTTTATTGTAATGAAATCTTGCTCGGAGAACTTGGTGAAGGAGGGCACTAGTGGATATAGACCTCCTTGGCATGGACCTTTATGAAGAGTTCATCCGGTGGCCTGGTCCTTAATCAAAAGTAAGTTTGGGTGAAATTCTAGAAAAATATCATTGTCACGTGTAAGCTTGTGTACGGATAAAAGATTTTTAGATGCATTAGGAATATGGAGTATGTTGTTAAAATGAAAGGAACTAGTAGGAGTGCACAAAGTGGAATGACCAATATGTTCAATTTATATACCATTGCCTTCAGCAGTGTAGACCTTGTCACGTCTGTGGTACTTATGCACCGAGAGCTTGTTCAACTCGCCGGTAACGTGATCAGTCGCACCCGAGTCAGGATACCAGTTGGTACCAATGCCATAGGATGCATGGTTGGCCACCTTGCGCTCCCGATCTTGCTCATCATCATCGGAGTGGTCGTTTTTGAACCTCCACCAGCAGTCAATTTCCGGATCCCCATGGATCTTACAGATCTGGCAAGTGACATCAATGTACGGGGTTGGCGCGCGGCGCTCATAGAGGTGGCGACACCCTCTTTCATTATCATCAGTGCGGCGCGTACTGACGAAGGGATGGATCCTAGACCTATCGGGTGAGCCTATCCGGACTAAGGCCGAAGACCCAAGCTCCAAGGGAGACGCCGTGGACTGTTCTAGAAGGCCCAATCAAGGCCCACCCGCAAAGCCTTGCGGGTTAAGAAAAGAAACCTGTAACCGACTTTAGGTTAGGGTTTGTATCCCCCCGGCACGGTTTGAGACCTGGCTATCTATATAAAGCCAGGAGAACCACCGGGGGAAGGACCAAGTAATACCGCACCACCTAAGCCTTGAGTTTAAGATCTACTCTCGACTTGAGCACCCCACTGTAACCGATCTATCGAGATAATACAGATCGATAGAAGCAGGAGTAAGGGTTTTACCTCTACAAGGGCCCCGAACCTGGGTAAATCTTGCCCCCTGTTAGCCGACGTTTGTCACCAGCGCCTATTCGTTCTCTTACTCGAAACTCTATCGGTTCACCCGAGGGACTTGTTGAGATGCATCTCTGCGTCGCGCACCGTCATCGTGGCGCTTCTCATCATCACGGCGACGCTCGTAGTGGTCATCGTCGCGACGGCGCTCGTAGCGGTCACCGTGCTCTGGCGAGTGCTCACGATCACCACGGCCACGGTAGTCACCGCGGCCCTTGCCGTTGGTCCTTGTAGCAACATTGGCTGAGGAGGTGAAGCCTCGATTGCCGGAGTTGAGCATCTCTTCTCGTAGATCATGGGCAGAGATTCGGGCGAAGAGGTCGTCCAGGGTGGTGCCCGGATTGGCGTTGACGGAGGACACGAGGGAGTTGTAGCTGGCGTCCAACCCGTTCAGCGTGTACCCAACCATCTCGTCATCTTCAATTGGCTTCCCGTCGGTTGCAAGCTCGGAGGAGAAGCCCTTCATCTTGGCGAAGAACTGCGCATCAGTCGTCTCGCCCTTCTTCGTGCCATTCAGTGCACCTCGCAGGTGATTCACCCAAGTCCGGGAGTGCGAGGAGAACATGCCGGTAAGGACAGACCAGACCTCAGCCGTGGTTTCCAGTCCGACGACATGGGGGAGGATTTCCGGCGACATGAAATTCACGAGGAATCCATGCACCCCTGATCCCGCAAGAGCCATGCAGCGTATGCAAGGCTGGGGATTGTGATTTTCTTCTTGTCTTGATCTTCAGCATCCAAAGTATTCTCCGGCGCGGCGTCGGTCCCATCGAGCAAGCCGATGGCCTGAGCACCATGAAGCGACGGAAGGATGAGCGTCTTCCAGAACAAAAAGTTTGTCCGGTTGAGCTTTTCCGAGGGTGGGGATCCCAGTCCGGCGGCGGCATTGGTCGACGAGGTTGATCCAAGTGACATGGCTGCGGCGAGTGGGGATTGTAGGTTTTGGGTTTTGGTTTTCTTGTAGATTGGTTTTCAAATCGATCGGCGGCGGCTAGGTCGAGGAAGAGCTACGATGGCTCTGATACCATATTACCCGTGGTGGAGACGATGCCGATTAGGTCATCGTGTTACGTGTTATATAGTAGGGAAACAGCCCCCTAACTTGGCTTACAAGGAACATACCGTATGGAGTGGTACACTATACCATAACCATAACACGTATAACATTCAACACACCACATACATAAAGAGTGATAGTTTGGCTCGAGGAGCATTGCATGAAAAACATGGAAATGACATGCATATGTCTCTATCTCTCTATATATGCGTGTGTTTTTTCCAGATGTCACAAAATACAACTTCAGTCTCAGCATATGCTTCACCATCACTAGTTGAACTATGAGATTTTGGGGGAAACCAAATTCTGATCGACCACATTCCAGGTTATGCATGTTTTCGTCTACGGCATGACAAAGACAAGAAAATCGGCTTCTCGGCCCGTGACGAGCGACCCCTCTGGCCAGTTTCAGATGTAAACAATCTGCACGGTTGGGCCATTTTACAACATCTAAGTTGACAATGCTTGAACCAACAAATGGTAGAATCTTCGCAATGGTTCCAGGCTAAGCTTCGGTAGAGCTCTTTTTTTTTGAAACGTGGCAAAAGCTTTGCCTTTTCTATTGATATAGGAGAAGCAAATACATAGGACAAGGCCTAAAAAAGAAAAATACAACTCGATCCACACCGGCCCCGAGGCCGCGCTCCACACGGGTCGACGACCACGTTGCCCGAACAACCAAGGTCGACACCAAGACTCCACAATGCAACACGGCGGAGTAGAGAGACCGGAGCCGCCGCTCCGACATCCACGCCGGCTCCGAAGCCGCGCACCACACGGGTCGACGACCATGACGCCCTAACGACCAAAGCCGACACCAGAAGTCTCGACGCCCCACAGTGGAGACGTAGCATCCGGAGCCGCCGCTCTGACATCCCCGCCAGCCCCAAGGCTGCGCCCCAAACGTGCCGACGACCACGACGCCCGAAACGCCCGAAGTCGACGCAACACCACCTCAACGCCGCGCAACGGAGGTGAGAACCCGGAACCGCCGCTCCGGCATCCACGCCGGCCCCAGGGCCGCACACCCCCAAGCCGAAGACGAAAACTCGCCGCCACTAGCCACCATCACTCCACAGGTCCCGCTGGTCGGTGGAACATCCAAGGCGAGGCCCCAAGAGGCAAGCGACGCAGGAGCGCCTCCCTCGCCCGATCCCAAGGATCTGGGGTTTCCCCCGGAGAACCCGGTGTGGAGAAGCGGGAGCACCACCCCGACGACGCCTCCAAGAAGGTCGTGGCGCCGAAGGGCGTCGCCGGCCCAGCCGAAGCCCGGGCTATGCTTTCGCCCGGTGGTGTGCCGCAAACCCCAACGACCGCCCAACGGGGACCGACCAAGCCGCCAACACTGCGTACCGCCAAACCGTGTCACCTCAAACAACGGCCGCAGCACGCCGAACACGGCCCACCCGCAGTCGCAAGCTCCGGGGCCGCCGCCCCGGCTTCCACTTCCCCGGGTAGGTGGTGAGAGCATCCCGGCAGCGCCTCCAAGAAGGGATCGCGACGGCGGACCGCCCCCGCTGCCGGCTCCAACCAAGGCCGGAGAAAACTTTCGCCTGAGCTCCACCACCCGCCCACCACCTCCGCGCGCCTGACGACCTCCACGCCTACGGCCCCGGCCAGCGCCCAACCGGGCGACGACACCACGCCGCCGCCCACGCGGCCAGGCCAGGCCCGCCCACGCTAGATCCGGGCGTGAGGGCCCCGGATCCTCCACCGCCGTACGCCTACGGGCCCGGAGCCGCCGCTCCGGCTTGCCAACGCCGGCGAACGCCCAGCACCACCCACCACCACCGCCAAGAAGTTGCCGCCGCACACAATGCCGCGCCGGCCGAGGCAGAAGCGCGACGACACCGACCAGAACGGTCCCTGCCTCCCTGCACCCCTCCACGCAGCCTCCACGTCGACGAGCCAGTGCTGAACGCCCCCAGCAGACCTCCGCCGCCGCCCACCTTCGCCCGGGCCCGCCTGGCCCATCCATCGCAGCAGCAACCCCGCCGGTGCACTCCCTGCCGCCTCCTGCGGCCGCCGAGCCCGAGCAAGCCGGCTCCGGCGCACCCAGCAGCCACCGACGCCGACCAGGAGCCGCCCCACAGCGCCCAGGCCAGCGAGCCCGCAAGCCCAGATCAAGCCCGCACAGGCCCATCGCGCACGCGCCGCCATCCGCGCCGCCGACCTGCACCCCACGAGGCCAGGCCGACGCGCCCCACCCGCAGTGGACCTGCGGCACCGGAGCCGCCGCTCCGGCGTGCCGTCCCAGGCGGACCCGACGAGCGCCCACGCGGAACTCACCCCCGCAGCCAGTTGTTTGGCAGAGAGGAGGCCGCCGCCGCCGCGGCGTGGAGGCCGGCGGCAGCAGCGGCGAGGGGGCAGAGGAGGAGTTGGGGGGCTGGCGGTGCGCGAGTTTCCGCCTCCGGTGCCGCCCTGGAGCAGCACGGGAGGGAAGGTGTGGGGAGTTGCGGCTTATTTCGGTAGAGCTCTGAATGTTATCTTAGATAGGTGCGAGCTGAAAGTGTTGTAAGGTAGTGACTGTAGGAATACTTTTCTAATCACGATCCGACTCATATTCTATGCCCTACCATTCGGTAAGGAAGCCCAAAAGTAATGTTTGGTGCTGGTTTCTGCAGACCGAAAATAAAAAATAATAGGCAACCTCATTGTTTCTCGGTCACTCGGCCCGGCTTTTCGTGAATCCGCGTTCTAACGAGACATTTTCTTCCCCGGTGTCTCGCTCCAACCGTTTGACCCCAATTTTTCAGTTTTTCTTTATTTCAGTTCGGTTTTCACTATGAGAATATGTTACACCGTTTGGCAAAATTTGTGTCACCTACCAAGTATACAACGAAATTAGCGGCGAAGGCTACTGTTTCTTTTGCTTCTTCTTGCCAACTGTTCATGGGGTTCTGGGGCTGTGGAGAGCCGGCCGATTTCGTGGAGAGACGGCACACGCAATCTGGACTGTCGTCCATCGAAAGGACGGAATTTGCCGCGGACTGCGCCGTCGGTCAACAGGAAATCCTGTCCGTCGAATGGATGAAACGGACGGTCCAGGATTGCGCACACACGCCATAGCGGTCGTTTGTCGTTTGTCTCTGGGATCCGCGTCGCGCACCGCCAGGTCACGGCTTGACGGGGGGATGCTAACCCGGTAGGCCAAGCTCCAAGGAATAACCCGGCTCAAGGGATGATGTGCAGGATCCGGCTAAGGATAGGGAAACTTGTGAAGGCCCAAGCTTGTAGGCCCAATGACCCGGATTGTGGGTTACTGTAAAGGCAAGTTAGGGTTAGTGCGCCGCGTCCGGGTAGGATTCAGGGTACGCCTTGTAGGACAAGCCAGGGGGTATGGGTGCTTTATAAACCGACCCCCGGAGGTAGTTTAGACAGAGATCTAAGAACCCTAGCAATATCGTGTGATATCGAGTATCCAGTGTAAACCCTAAACCGAGTTATTGTATCGAGAATAGAGATCCGGCGACTTCGATTGCCGGTTGTCAGATCAAGTTGTACCATGTCTTCTCTTGAGCTAAACCCTCTCCCGAACGCCTGTGTCGACTTGCCCCAAGATCAGTTACCCCTGGTAACATCTGCCGTGATTATCCCACGACAGTTGGCGCCCACCGTGGGGCCTGCGTCCAAAGGTGTCTACATCACGGGAGAAGCTCGGAAGGGCATGGAGAATCTTGTCATCGGCGAGATCTACATCGACCACGAAGGAGAAAAGGAAAAGCCACGTCTATCCGATCAGATGATGAAGAATCAACAGGAACGACATATCCGGCAGAAGAACCCATCGCGGAGTGGGAACAGCCGGAGGAGCCGGCATGGACCCCACGCGACCGGGTCCAAGGAGAAGATGACACCGGGTCTATCCTGGATCTACTGGAAAACCGGTATGAGGAGAACGGTGAGGAGGAACAGCCTGAATTTACACCGGATATCGCGCGCCGAGTTGCAGTCTATGCAGCCCCCGCGGCCAACCAAGGAAACACAGCCGCGGCATCAGTCGGGGCGGCTCAGGCAGTGGCCCAGCAACAGGGTGCGGTTAACGGAGACCCGGTCTTGACCCGGGTCGATGGAGAGTCAGCATCGGTCACCAGTCGCGCAGCAGATGAGGAGCAACACGCCAACATGTTCGGGTTTCAAGCCAACCGGACACCAGGGGCGGGTCCCTCGAATCCGCGTCACCCGGCCCTGTTCGATAATAATTTGATTTTGGATCCTACAGTCCTCGCCACTGTTATCACCCCAGAAAACGCGGCAGAGCGTGTTAGAGATCAGGACGTGGCTCGTCGTGCATTGGAACAGCAAAGAAGGCAAGTGGAAGCTGATAGACAGGGGATGGCCACCCGACGGCGCGAGCTAGACGCGTTGGAAACCCGGCTTCGGGAGGAAACGTCCAGGATACATCAAAGGCACCACACCAGGTTGCCAGCAACGGGCGGGGTTATTAATCCGGCTAATTTATTCGTCACGCCTCAGGACCAACCGATACCAGTGGTGAACCAGGGAACCGCACCCCAACAGATGACAGCAGCGACACATCCGGCGAATGAACGGACCGGGTTACCCCCACCGCAAACTAGAGTCACAACCGGCAACGATCTACTGCCGCCGCCACCATCACGATTCCGCACGCCAGCCGGCCACTACAACAATCCTATGGACAACGTATATGCGGCGACACTCGCACTGAATCAAATACCTGTGGGAGAGTCGCCCCATGCAGAGAAGACTCGGCAAGCCATCGAGCTGTTGCACACTGCGGTGGCACAGCAAGCCAATTACCCGGATCATAGAAGCGGTATGCACGGGACGCCATACGTCAGCCAGCAGCAAGGGAATTTACAAACGAGTTCAGCGCGGCGGAGGGAAGAGCAGCAGCAAATGCCGCCTCCTCCCCGCGCTCAGGCAGCATCAGCAGCACAGGCCGTCGTGGACAGTTCTAGGGCTCGGAGGGCCGCGGCCGGGTCTGCAGCGCATGGACCTCCCGCAGCACCGCGCCCAGACGCGCCCCCCGCGGCATCACACGTTTCTAGAGCAAGGCCGGCTTCAACCATTCTTGCAGGACCCAAGTGTCTCTCGGACAATATTAGAGCTGAACCTTACCCGGAAAAGTTCAAAGAGCCAGGGAAAGTAGTGAATTATGAGCCAACCATGGATCCCGAAACATGGCTAAGCAGTTACGAGATGGCAATGTCGATCCGCAACGCGTCCGAGAACCTCCAAGCCAAGTTCATGTATCTGATGATGTCGGGAGGAGCAGCAAAATTATGGTTCACCAATCTACCAGAGGGATCGATCAAGTCTTGGGAGGA
The DNA here is from genome assembly GCA_028641055.1 of Alopecurus myosuroides. Classification (NCBI taxonomy): domain Eukaryota; kingdom Viridiplantae; phylum Streptophyta; class Magnoliopsida; order Poales; family Poaceae; genus Alopecurus; species Alopecurus myosuroides. Next base: position 481,857,121 of record CM054059.1, read on the forward strand.
ATTGAAGACCGCGTTTATCAAGCACTTTCACGGGACCTGCAGGAAATTATTCACTATTGATGATCTAGAGCGATGCGTCCAGAAGAAGGGAGAATCGGCGCGCAGTTGGGTGCGCCGGGTTATGGAGATACTTCACTCATCCACGGATATCCAGCCCAAGGATGCACTACAGGCCATGGCAAAAACATGCAAGTATATACCTTTAGTGCAAAAGTTAACTCGCATGAAGTCCAGTCGAAATGCGTCGGAAGTCACAATGGGAGAATTGATGGATGCGTGCAACAAACACGCTGCGACAGATACTACAGAAGAAGAAGCTGATGACAAGAAGACAAAAGCAAACACAAGCGGTAATGGAAGAACCGGCAACGGAACAGCGTCAGGAAACAATGGAAATAGCCAGAACAAGCGCCCCTTCGAAGGAGGCTCCGAGTTTGTCGCCAACACCGAAGCCGGGTCTTCAAGGCCAAGAGCAGAAGGAAATTTCAACGGAGGTAACCCCCATGGAGGAAACTATCAAGGTCCACCAAGGCCGGGTAACAATTGGGACATATTCAGGATGGCATGTCCGAAGCACAGCAGGAATGGCAGGCCAGCTAACCACTCCCTAGAACAGTGCGCCGATTTACAAAGATGGAAAAATGAGGAAGTGCACAGAGCTATGCGAGGTGCAGGGCGGGGAGGAGGACCGGGTCCAGGGGCAAACCCGGGCAACGGCCCACCCCCAGCTGGTAACCCGGCGGCTGGAAATCAAGGTAATAACCAAGGGGGGCAGGAGGCTTCCAGGCTAACCCCAAACAATTGGGTCAATATCATGTGCACACCACAGGAGGCTCTAACAAGGACAAAAAGATACTGAAGCAAGCAGTCAACTCAGTTTCGTTAGCCGTTCCGAGATACTTGAGATGGTCAGAACAGGAGGTAACATGGAGCAGAAGGGATCACCCGGAAAGAGTGGAACACCCAGGAGTCTTGGCACTAGTAGTCGCACCGCAAGTTAATGGGTACGAACTAAAGAAGGTTTTAATGGATGGTGGAAGCAGCATCAATATACTGTATTGGGAAACCTTCCTACGCATGGGTCTCAAGGAATCTCAACTGCAAAAAAGCTCAACAGTTTTTCATGGGATAGTGCCGGGTCATTCAGCATGCCCCGAGGGAAAAATCGCGTTGGAGGTAGCTTTCGGAGAATCAAAGGATAACTATCGAATTGAGTGGCTCACCTTTGAGGTAGTGAAATTACGCAGCCCCTATCACGCGCTGTTTGGAAGGCCGGCTTATGCCAAATTCATGGCTAGGCCGTGTTACGTATATCTACAGCTAAAAATCCCGGGTCCCAAGAAGACCATTACCATACATGGAAATCGAGATATAGCAGCTGAATGTGACGAAGGAGATGCAGCAATGGCCGAGCAGGCCTGTAGAAAAGAAGAACTCAAGCACTACCGATCTCAAGCAGACCCGGAGGATATAGCCACATCAAAAAGGCTGAGTACTGAAGGCGAAAGAACAAAATCCAAGGCAACACAAGATACTAAAATGGTGGCCTTAATCGGGGATGATTCCCCCAAGCGGCCCGCTGTAAAGGAAGAAGCCACACGGCCGCTTACAACCAGCCAGGTCATTGGAACACCCCACCCGGGTTGGCTAGCAAACCCGGTACTCATCAGGAAAAGATCCAACATATGGAGAATGTGCATTGGTCAAGCCAGACCGGGACCAGCGCTTATGAGGAACTAAACAATGTAACGGGCAGCAGGTTTCAGACGCGCTCTTTTCCTACCCAGGGTACCTAAGGGGACTGGAAGGTTTTTAATGAGGCTGCCTGCTGATCCAAAATTTCTAGTATCAATAAAGAGATGGTTATCAAGTCTTATATCATTACACCCTGATTACAAGTAAGTAGTATCCCTGCGACATCGATAAGTCAGTATCATCAAAAGCATCGATTGCATGTAGGTCTTGGGGGTTGGTGAACGGACAACGACGTCGCCTAGAGGGGGGGGGGTGAATAGGCGCTTAAAACTTTTCCGGTTAAAGCTTGCTAAATGCGGAAATAAACTAGGTGTTTAAATTAACAAGCTTACAACCTAAATATTCTACGGTCAACTAGATGCACTAAAAACTTATGCTAAGCAAGGCAAGTAACAAGGTGATAGCAAGATATATAACTTCAAGCTCGAAGGCTATCACAATGTAAATTGCATAAGTAAAAAGCTCGGGTATAGAAATAACCGAGGCACACGGAGACGATGATGTATTCCCGAGTTCCTCCCACAAAGGGGAGTACGTCTCGTTGGAGGGGTGTGAGCTCACCACGAAGGCCTACTCAACGCCACAAAGGCCTCACCCTATTCTCCGATGAACCCCGCCACAAAGGCCTAGTTCACCTTCCACTATATGGCAACCTTCAAACCCGAGGCACGCATCCACAACTCAATTGGAGGCTCTCGGTGTCACCACAATCTTGGGGCACGCATCCACAACTCAATTGGAGGCTCCCAAGAACACCACAAGTCGTCTAGGGTCCAAGACCCAAGAGTAACAAGCTCACAAACTTTCAACTTCCACGAATCCTCGTGGAGAGAGCAAACCGATGCAACCGATGCAAATGGCAAGAGCACAAGTGCTCAAATCCTTCACTCTCAAATTCCAACAAAGCAACAAATGCTTATGGGGGAATAAGAGAGGAAGAACAATGGAGGAGAAACACCAAGAACTCCAAGATCAAGATCTACTAAGTTTCCCTCACTAAGAAGGAAGATGGATTGGTGGAAATGTAGATCGAGATCTCCTCTACCTTCTCCCTCAAAGATATGCAAGAATCATAGGAGGGATTGGGAGAGGGGCAAGCTTTCCAAGGTCAACAATGGTGGGAGAGAAGGGGAAAAACGTGCTTGGAAGACTTGGGGACCAATGGGGAAGAAAGCCCCCTTAAATAGGTCCCCACAAAAACTAGCCGTTTGAGCAGGAATCTGGGACCGGAATATCCGGTCCAAGTTTGGACCGGAATATCCGATCCGAAGATCTGCTCGAAACCTGTTGACTTTAACCGGAATATCCGGTCCCCTTGGAAAAATCCGGTACCAATAATCCGGTCCATGTCAGTGAGCAAATTGGTCTGAAAACTGCCCAAACCGGAATATCCGGTATGCCCCGAATAATCCGGTTCAAATAATCCGGTTCACTCCAGAAGGTTCAAGCTTCCAGTCCTTAGCCATTTTTCGCAGCAACCGGAATATCCGGTCCAGGATGAATAATCCGGACCAAATAATCCGGTTGACTCCAGTAGCTCCAACCTTCCAGTCCTTAGCCATTTTTCGCAAGAAACTCCACAACCGGAATATCCGGTTTGAGATGAATAATCCGGCTCCAAATAATCCGGCTCATCTCTGTCCCGAATATGGACCAAAACTACCCTAACCGGAATATCCGGTTGCCCGGAATAATCCGGCTAGAATAATCCGGTTGAGTCCAGAACAGAGAGGCTGAACTAGAAACCCCATAACTTTTGCAAATGAACTCCGAACGAGGTAAATCCAATTGCAATGGAAAGATAACAGCAAGGAGTATCCAAACAAAAAGTGAAAATATTGATACCTCAAAGTATGGAGAAGTTACCACACATGGAAGGTGTGGGAACATTCTCAAAGACGAACGGAATATTTTCACCACCGAAAACGCAACAAGTTTTTCTTACGAAATCCGTTTTCGAGAAACCAAGGCTTGTCATGAAGATCACGACAAGCACTAAAACCCAAAGGAGACAAAAGCCAAATAAGAACCAAGAAAGATGATATGCAAAGTATGCAAAGGTTTGAGCTCTCCATAACGATTCGATCGAGTTACTCACTTGAGAGCCCCTCTTGATAGTACGACTATCTATCCTATAACCCGGTCTCCCAAAGACACGAGACCGGTAAAATAGAAAACCTATCAAGATTATACCTTTGCCTTGAGCATTCCACTTGAGCTAGATGATGACGATCTTGACTCTCTCAAGTTGGATCTTCTTTCTTGATTGCGCTTGCTAGCACAAACTCCGCTTGATGAAGACTTGCAAGTTGCTCCCCCATACACCATTATGGGAGAGACTAGCTCCCCCATACACCATTATGGGAGAGACCCTTCGACAAATCTTCACAAGGCCACAATCTCCAAAAGGGTGGCAAGCATCAAGCATAGGATATCTTCTAGATGCTTCACTTGAGCTTCCACGTCAAGCTAGATGACGAACACCGCTTGACGATGACAAAGACCATGGGCTATAGGAAATCTTCCTTTTGGTTCATGCCCATGGAAAGATACCTAACCACACATAGAGATGCAACACACACATATCATGGGTTAGTTCACAAAACTATATCGACAATTGCTTACCATACCATGAGATACACAATCCCACTTGGTACAACTTGTAGCTTTGTGTGTTGATCGCTTGCTTGATCAACCTTGTAACTTTGCTTCTCACTTATAAAGATGATGTCTTGAAGAAGATAATGAAAGATCACCTAATCCTTTTCTTCAAGACACACTAGCAATAAGCTCAACTCAAACCATGACCATTCTTCATATAAATCCATAAACATAACAATGGCCATCAAGGAAGCTAATAGAGTTCAACACATGAACTCCATTATTTCCTATGGACAAGATCTACAAGGATAACTCAATGCAAACATTAGTCCATAAGGATTGTCATTAATTACCAAAACCACATATGGGGGAACCATGCACTTTCAATCTCCCCCATTTTGGTAATTGATGACAATCCCTTTTTACGAGGGTTTATATGATGAATGAAGCAAACATGCTAAACAAGAGCAAGGATGCAATAGCATGGAAAGGCAAATGCTTAAGAACGAAACTAAAGCATAAACCAAATTCCCTTAAACCCTCTAAACTTCTCCCCCATTGGCATCCATTGCCGAAATGGGAAAAAAGATTAGAAGGCCAATATAGTAAGAGCTCCCCCATAGTGTATGCATTCCTCATGATATGAGTGAAAACAAGTGCATATCTCCATATATGAATAGATGGAGGGAGATCAAACTATATTGAGGATCCAAAGATTTACAAGAAAAATCAAATTGAAGGATACTTTCACAAAGAAGCAACCAACCAAAGGATCCGAAAAACCGATTGACCAAAATCAATATTTTGATAAGATCAACCAAGTGTTCTAGAAAATCAAGAGGGAACTCCCCAAGGTACATGCACAATGTTAGATTTGAATTACTATAGTGTGCACAATATGGAATCATCACTCCATTCTAGATAATTTTGAACACAAACAAGAGCAAGCGAATAGATTGGAAATGAAGCAAAGCAACTTGCAAACAAACAAAATTTGAGCAAAGAAGATCAAGAAGTGACAAATAGAGACTTACTCAACCGAAATAGATGCGTGTGACAAGGAAAAACATTTTTAGGAGACTAATAGGATGATAGAATCATCAACATAGTCTTTCAATATAAGAGGCACATAGTGCATATCATGTCTTTCCTATACACACAAACCATCAAATGATAAAACACATAGGTCCACAAGCTTATTAAGATGCAAAAGGAATACCAAAACAAAAACAAAGCTTGTGCCTTTTAGGAACCACCAAGGAATATAAAGCAATAAACGTGGTCACTAAAGAAATAGAATATCAATTAAAAATGTAACTATTATCGTGTGTATAAGTTTCTAAGTGGACACCCATCACAAAGATATATATCCACAAAGAAATATGCACACACAAAATAGGTACAAAGGTGAAGAACATGATATCCAAGAGAGGTTCATAAATATACCAATAAGATTTTTGCTTGAAAGCAAAGCACTAAGCTTAGTTTAATCTTAAGGGGATATAGATGAACACACAAAACTCATCAAAGCATCACAAATATCACAAGGGAAAAGTGATAGTTGGAATGCTTCGAGAAAGGTAACGCATATCACAAAAAAGATTCAAATGGTTTTTGAGAATTCATCAATATTGCATATGAGAGACTTCAAGTAGAAGTTGCTAGATTAATATATTCGGGATTGGTGAATCATGAAAATGACTATAAATATCCCCTTAGTATGTAATCATCCCGGCTTACTCATAGTTGCAATAAAGATGCTTTTGATAAGACATTTGCAAGAACCAAATGAAATGCAACAAAGGGAAATCATGCCAAGAAGCAACCTACACAAGGTTGAAAGCTAGAAATGTATGCATGAGATAGATACTTGTTACCGAGACGACATTGGTGATGAAGAGGATGCGAGTATGATAATCATCGAAGCTTGACTCCTATAATACCATGGTGAGAACACCTTCCTTATGAATGGAGCAAGCAACCAATGTATCTCCATTGTACCTAAAACAAAATTCAAGTACAAAATGGTACCCAAACTCATTGGGTCCAAAGTAGTTAGAACAACTACAATACATAGGACAAACTCCACATAAATATGTGCATATTAATATGAATTTGAATTTCATGCACATCTTAGCCATTTAGGATTTGATGGAGTTTATCCTATATATTGGATCAACGAAAGTAAGCATGCCAAAATATCTACATAGTAAATATGCATGCACAAAACTTTCAAGAACCAAAACAAGATACAAATTGGACAAAGAACTAATTAAACCAAGAAGCCACTCACAAGAGTGAAAAGAAAGAGAATTGTCCAAAATATATCAAGACCCAAATCAACACATGATTTAGGAAACCAACATAGAGAGGATACAAAAAAAACATAAAAGAGTGAACAAACCCTCTACACTTTTCATGATAGCACACAAAGTACCAAGACGAAAAGTGTTTGTCTTCCAAAGAGACAAGTCATTGGGATAACAAACAAATTTAAAGGCAACAAGTGTTCAAACGCATATAGGATAGTTCTTCCAATAAAAGTGCATTATTTATGATCTTGCATTTGAATACAAAAATGCACACAATGGAATCATTACTCTCCATATATATTATTCAAACACTAGTCATGTTTAAATAAAACCAATAAGATGCAATACCAATTTAAAGAATGGTGATCTACTCGATGTAGGATAGCTTCCCCAAGAATAGTGCAACCCAAAGAAATATGACTTTGAACACAAGTGCACAAGTATGGGATCATTGCTTTTCCTAACTCAAGAAAGCATAAAACAAATTTTGAGTAGACCAAGGAAGACACAAAGGAGTTTGAACCAAACAAATCCTTGGCAAGAAATAAGGCAAATTTTAGAGCAATGGCCAAAGTAAATATGATCAAGAAACTTTACCACAAATTATTATAACTTGTCAAAGACAAGAGATGAATGGAGATATTTCTCGGTGGTAGATTTGTTCACAATCATATTCACAAAACATAAGCATGTGGTAAAAGATAGGAATGAAAACATGCTTAGATAGAGATTCTTGAAGGCTTCAAATAAAACTCGAAAAAGCAAGGAAACAAGACACTCTCTAACAAACAAGATACCAAAGAAGAGAGAGACAAGATATTTTAAGCAAATATGGAACTTGTTTGAGCAACATGCCACTTAGGAACAAGATAACTAACAATATCAACTCTAGGTGGCAATACCTCAAATGTTCACATTTTCTAGGCTTGTAATATGCACATAGCTTATTACTCCCCCATAATGTGATAATCCATTAATCTCCCAAAGAGCCAACTAAGATAAGCAACAATAGCAATGAAGGCTCAACACAAAGATCACAAGTACATGGAGTGCAAACCAACAAACATAACTAGATTACTCAAGATAGGTAAGTAGGAAGCACAACATATACAAACACATGCTAGAAACAAAACTAACATATGCAAGGGAGCAAGCAACTTTCAATGTATATAGAATTAAATACAAGTTACCGCTTGGAGGAACAATGGGCAAGAGATATATATAATCCAAGTGACTTGGCTTGAGGAAATATAATTGATGAAGATCCCTTAATTCTTCATAAAGTAGCCAAGTCTCCAATGCCCTCCAACACCACCTATTGATCAAGTTTGAGCTTGTTGGTCCCCAACCAAGTTGGGTCCTAAGAGGTTAGTCACAATAGGTTTGGCAACCCAAATGGTTCTTTTCTTGACACCACTTGGAGTACCAACATACTTGGCAAACACATTGCCCACATTATCCTTCCTAATAGAATAAACATCATCAACAAGGATAGGGTTGGATAATGTACCATTTGTGCATGAAGAAGCAAAATGTCCCTTCTTGCGACAAAGGTAGCAACATCGACTCTTTTCTCTCTTCTCAATAGGCTTCTCAACAAGAGGAGCATTTGCTTGAGTCTTGTTAGGAGGTGGCCGTTGTTCAACTCGTGGTTGAGCATGAGATTGAACAAGAGGCCGCTTCCCTAGTTGCTTCTCACTAAGAGGCTTCTTCTTCAAAGGGCAAGATCTAACATGGTGCCCTTGAATCTTACACTTGAAGCAAATAATCTTGGCCGGATCTTTGACTTGTTCTTGGCCCTTCTTCTTGTCAATAATGGACTTGTTCTTGAGATAGGAGTTGAATCCAAGTCCACTCTTGTCATTGGGAAGTCTTCGCACTCTCAACATCTTGTCAAGTGTGGAACTCCCTTCATGACACTTTTCCAAGTCTTTCTTCAAAGAAGTGACTTGGGCCTTGAGCTCTTTAATTTCCTCTACATGGTTAGAATCAACACAAGAGCTAGAGGGAGTAGATGCTTCATTGTTAGAGCAACAAGGCAAGGAAAGTAACTCATCACAAGATGTAGAAACATTATGAGAGGATGAGTTACTAATACTAGAACAAGGCAATATAGCATTAATAGAAGAGATTGTTCTAGTTACCACATGAGGCTCACAAGATGTTACCTTTGTAGTGATAGCCTCAAGAGCTAATTTTAGCTTGTTATGGGATGCTAGAAGATCCTCATGAGAACTAGATAGCTTTTCATGACTCTCTTCCAATTTCCCACACTTGCTAGTCATTAACTCAAGTTGATCCCTTAGCTCAACATTCTCCTTCAAAATAGATGCTTCACAAGATGTGGAGTTAGTAGCACAAGCATCATTAGAAATAGAAGAAGATAACTTGGCAAGCTCATTATTTAACCTAGAGTTTTCCTCAATTAGATTAGCATTGCCAATAACAAATTCAACCTTTTCATTTTTAAGCACTTTATATTTAGCATTGGTATGGTCACGTGCTTTAGTGAGATAGGCTATTTGTTCATTATAGAGCTCCTCGATAGATTCAAGTTTCTCCTCAAGAGTAACTCGGAGCTCATACTCTTCCTCAAGAGACGTAGTGAGGGATGCCTTTTCATCGGCATCACTTCTTTCAATCTCACCTTTAGTTTCAATTATTTTAGCGCTATAAATAGCAAAAGCCAATATTTCACTAAAAGGAGTGATAGCTTTACTACCTTTAGGGAGATCAAGAAGAACCAACTCACCCTTCTCCATTAAGGAGGCTTCGTCCTCAAACTCTCCATAAAATATATCCTCATCCTCATCATCACAAGATGTAGTGGGTTCCAAAGGTGGAGATACCTTTGAATCCCTAGCCATAAGGCACATATGAGAAATGGATGGCGAAGATGAAGATTGACTTGAAGCACCAATAAGGTCCATGTCTTGTTCCACCACAATATGGGATTCCTCTACATTGTTAGTCACACAAGTACTAGAGGAAATGGAAGCATTGTTTTTATGAAAACAAGACATAGGAAGCATATCATCATGAGATTTAGTTAAACAATTATTACATGATATGCAAGGACTATCATCACTAGCATTTATGGAATTTTGAGTGCTAGAAGATATTAAGTCCAAAGATAGATCATTGCAATGGGATAGAGATGGAGTATAGTCAATAGCAAATTCACTATCCACAATGCAATTTCTATCACCACTCACCATATCATTACCTTGTGACAAATCACATGTTGGTGGAGTGGAGAAAGATGTGAGCTCATCACGGCCGGAAATGGATGGAGAACAATCATCCTCAATAATATTGGACACATCATATATATCTTGAAGTTTTGTCCATAGCTCATGAGCGTTCCCAAAAGGCATGATTGATTCAATAACTACATCGCTCAAAAAGCACAAGAGACCATTAGATACAAAAGTATCGAGATAAGAGTTTTCCTTATCCTCTAAAGATAAATCTTGAGAATCCTTTGGAGGAGGAAAATCCATATCTACAATTCTCTTAACATACTTTGGACCCATGTCCGTAAGAAATTTAAGAATGCGAATTTTCCAAACATCAAAGTTTCTACCATAGAATATAAAAGCGGAATCATGTTCTATTTCTCTAAACGACATCGTACTCTCTAGGAGGTAAAGCCTAATAAAGAGAGACGAGGCTCTGATACCAATTGAACGGACAACGACGTCGCCTAGAGGGGGGGGGGTGAATAGGCGCTTAAAACTTTTCCGGTTAAAGCTTGCTAAATGCGGAAATAAACTAGGTGTTTAAATTAACAAGCTTACAACCTAAATATTCTACGGTCAACTAGATGCACTAAAAACTTATGCTAAGCAAGGCAAGTAACAAGGTGATAGCAAGATATATAACTTCAAGCTCGAAGGCTATCACAATGTAAATTGCATAAGTAAAAAGCTCGGGTATAGAAATAACCGAGGCACACGGAGACGATGATGTATTCCCGAGTTCCTCCCACAAAGGGGAGTACGTCTCGTTGGAGGGGTGTGAGCTCACCACGAAGGCCTACTCAACGCCACAAAGGCCTCACCCTATTCTCCGATGAACCCCGCCACAAAGGCCTAGTTCACCTTCCACTATATGGCAACCTTCAAACCCGAGGCACGCATCCACAACTCAATTGGAGGCTCTCGGTGTCACCACAATCTTGGGGCACGCATCCACAACTCAATTGGAGGCTCCCAAGAACACCACAAGTCGTCTAGGGTCCAAGACCCAAGAGTAACAAGCTCACAAACTTTCAACTTCCACGAATCCTCGTGGAGAGAGCAAACCGATGCAACCGATGCAAATGGCAAGAGCACAAGTGCTCAAATCCTTCACTCTCAAATTCCAACAAAGCAACAAATGCTTATGGGGGAATAAGAGAGGAAGAACAATGGAGGAGAAACACCAAGAACTCCAAGATCAAGATCTACTAAGTTTCCCTCACTAAGAAGGAAGATGGATTGGTGGAAATGTAGATCGAGATCTCCTCTACCTTCTCCCTCAAAGATATGCAAGAATCATAGGAGGGATTGGGAGAGGGGCAAGCTTTCCAAGGTCAACAATGGTGGGAGAGAAGGGGAAAAACGTGCTTGGAAGACTTGGGGACCAATGGGGAAGAAAGCCCCCTTAAATAGGTCCCCACAAAAACTAGCCGTTTGAGCAGGAATCTGGGACCGGAATATCCGGTCCAAGTTTGGACCGGAATATCCGATCCGAAGATCTGCTCGAAACCTGTTGACTTTAACCGGAATATCCGGTCCCCTTGGAAAAATCCGGTACCAATAATCCGGTCCATGTCAGTGAGCAAATTGGTCTGAAAACTGCCCAAACCGGAATATCCGGTATGCCCCGAATAATCCGGTTCAAATAATCCGGTTCACTCCAGAAGGTTCAAGCTTCCAGTCCTTAGCCATTTTTCGCAGCAACCGGAATATCCGGTCCAGGATGAATAATCCGGACCAAATAATCCGGTTGACTCCAGTAGCTCCAACCTTCCAGTCCTTAGCCATTTTTCGCAAGAAACTCCACAACCGGAATATCCGGTTTGAGATGAATAATCCGGCTCCAAATAATCCGGCTCATCTCTGTCCCGAATATGGACCAAAACTACCCTAACCGGAATATCCGGTTGCCCGGAATAATCCGGCTAGAATAATCCGGTTGAGTCCAGAACAGAGAGGCTGAACTAGAAACCCCATAACTTTTGCAAATGAACTCCGAACGAGGTAAATCCAATTGCAATGGAAAGATAACAGCAAGGAGTATCCAAACAAAAAGTGAAAATATTGATACCTCAAAGTATGGAGAAGTTACCACACATGGAAGGTGTGGGAACATTCTCAAAGACGAACGGAATATTTTCACCACCGAAAACGCAACAAGTTTTTCTTACGAAATCCGTTTTCGAGAAACCAAGGCTTGTCATGAAGATCACGACAAGCACTAAAACCCAAAGGAGACAAAAGCCAAATAAGAACCAAGAAAGATGATATGCAAAGTATGCAAAGGTTTGAGCTCTCCATAACGATTCGATCGAGTTACTCACTTGAGAGCCCCTCTTGATAGTACGACTATCTATCCTATAACCCGGTCTCCCAAAGACACGAGACCGGTAAAATAGAAAACCTATCAAGATTATACCTTTGCCTTGAGCATTCCACTTGAGCTAGATGATGACGATCTTGACTCTCTCAAGTTGGATCTTCTTTCTTGATTGCGCTTGCTAGCACAAACTCCGCTTGATGAAGACTTGCAAGTTGCTCCCCCATACACCATTATGGGAGAGACTAGCTCCCCCATACACCATTATGGGAGAGACCCTTCGACAAATCTTCACAAGGCCACAATCTCCAAAAGGGTGGCAAGCATCAAGCATAGGATATCTTCTAGATGCTTCACTTGAGCTTCCACGTCAAGCTAGATGACGAACACCGCTTGACGATGACAAAGACCATGGGCTATAGGAAATCTTCCTTTTGGTTCATGCCCATGGAAAGATACCTAACCACACATAGAGATGCAACACACACATATCATGGGTTAGTTCACAAAACTATATCGACAATTGCTTACCATACCATGAGATACACAATCCCACTTGGTACAACTTGTAGCTTTGTGTGTTGATCGCTTGCTTGATCAACCTTGTAACTTTGCTTCTCACTTATAAAGATGATGTCTTGAAGAAGATAATGAAAGATCACCTAATCCTTTTCTTCAAGACACACTAGCAATAAGCTCAACTCAAACCATGACCATTCTTCATATAAATCCATAAACATAACAATGGCCATCAAGGAAGCTAATAGAGTTCAACACATGAACTCCATTATTTCCTATGGACAAGATCTACAAGGATAACTCAATGCAAACATTAGTCCATAAGGATTGTCATTAATTACCAAAACCACATATGGGGGAACCATGCACTTTCAGTTGGTTGCTCAGGTAACCAACCACTAACCCGAATGACCCGGCATAGATAGCTATAAGTTATAAGGGCCGATTACTCGCAAACGAGCACGGCTGCAATCTTATGACTGGGCAAAGAAGCCAACTTTTCTTGACTTATCTTACTTAAGCTTGATGTGACTCGCACTAAAGTGGCATGATTCGTTCGCTTACGATTACAATCAGCCATGAAGCCCAATGGGACTTGCCTGACACTGTTCTCGTATGGATGTAACAACATGGTATCCACGCGAAAGCCGGCTTACAGTACAAGATAGTTAAAAGGGTCATCTAAACCACAAGTTTATGCAGAGTACAAGGCTAAAAGCCGGAAACTCAACAATTATCAAGCATAACTTCAATACTTACACGGAATGGCTTTAGGTTTGCGACTCGGTAAAAAATAATTTGTGCTCTGAGAAAGGCCACACCCCCATTACTCGAACTTTGGGTCATGGGGGATGGAGGACTTCGAAACAGAAACAAACTACTTGGCTATCGCAGTTCGAAAAACCTCACCATCCGAGTCTTGGGGACTTAAAGAAAAAGCCCACGTATTAAAATTCCCGATCTCGGAAAACCGAGTCTTACAAAGGGAGCTAAAAAGAAAGCTGGGTATCAAGAACAAGTTCAAAAGAACAGACAAAATAGCACGATTATCAAAGGGCAGGGAAAGCCGCAAAAATATGTCACCGAATAGAAGTACATTACAAGTTATGGCATCGGTATCAGAAGTGCACAGGCGCACCATTGGCAGGATAAATAGTTCAAATGAAAAGGTTCCACGTGATTAAGGCATTATGACATCATCACCCTACTCGGCCTCCTGAGTGCGATCTTCCGGGTCTTGCTCCTGGGCCTGCTGCTTAGCTTTCCTGGCAGAACCACCCGGACTCACCGCGCCAGGGCGGATAGGTGGAAGGACGGACGGTGTAGAGGCGGATGGCCCTGATCTTAACTCGGCCTCCCTCTTCGCGGTTGCCTCCTTCTTTTTGGCCGAGTGATCAGCCCACTTCTCCAAGAGGTCCAAGGGCGGGGGTGCTTCCTCTGTGATAACTTTGCCATCGGCGTCATACGCAGCCATTAGCGTATTCAGGTCCAAGCTATCGGCTAAAGAGGTAGCCGAGGGGCGCACTGCTGACTGAATGGCCTTGAAGTCCTTAGGCGTAAATTTGGCACCATCCGCCTTAAACTCGGGAAACCCGGATATTATCTTCGCCGGGTCAAGCTTCGGAAAGTAGGCTTTGGCCAAGGTCAATGCCCGGGTGATTCCAATTCGGCAGGACGAACGTTTCCAAAGTTCAATCCAGCCAGGCACAGTGGAGCAGGCTTGGACAAGATTCTCTTCACCCGGATAGGCTTCTGTGGGCCAATGTATGGCGTCCAATATAAATTTTGTGCCGGCAAAGAAAGTCCGGAGCACAGTCTTCAGGGTCCTAGCCTTGGCAATAGTATCTTCCTCTGGAGGTGCAAGGTTGGCACCTGCAGTTGAAACAGAAGCAAGAATGCGTCAGTAACCCAGAGTGGTGCATAACAAGAAGCATGAAGTTAGTCGGCAGACAAAAACTTACTCAGTAAGATCTGGTAAGTGTCGGTGATTTGATCCGATAAATTCTTCAAGTCGGTCCGAGCGGTGTGGCACTTCTTCTTATACTTGGAAACATCCTTCTTCAAAGCTTCCATGTCATCCTCAAGGATTTCCCGTCGTTTTATCTCAGCAAGAAGACGTTGTTCGGTCTTCAGTAAAGTTTCATCAGACCGAGTTATCTGTGCCTGTAAGTAGAAAGGAGAGCAAGCATTAGTGGGATGTTATGATAAGATAAATTTGGCGTGAAGTACCAAGCATAACTTTTGAAAGTCATACTCGGAACTTGGGGACTAGATATGCAATATGAGATGACAAGCGCTTTTACCTGGTGCTCTGCAGCCATGCGCTCTAAAATATCGCCTTCTGAAGCCTTCATGGTGAGGAGCGTGTTCATCAATTGATCAAAAGTATCTGTACCCGTATCAGAAGACCCGGGGCCTTGGGAATTCCGAGAAGAGGTTTTCTTCTTAGAAGGAGGCGGAACCCGGGTCATTTGTGCATTGGAATCCGACACTCCTTCGGCACCCAAGGTTGTGGCTTTCTTCTTCTTGCTCGCATGGGAAGCAATTGGATACTCAGTTTCTTGGGCGTCCGGTTTAATCGGCGAGGTTTGCTTTTCACCGCCAGACACGACAGTAGTCTTATCGGCCGGGCTCCCCTGACCCGGGCCCTCGTCTTCCATGCCCTCTTGGTCGCTAACGACGACCGTGGCCCTGTAAATGTTATCAAGAAGCAGTTAAAATACGCGGTCAGGAAAGGGTGGTGAAGTGTGGAAGAGCGTCCGGAAGGGGATCTTACCCGGTGTTCACCGCGAAGTCACAAGGAAACCCGTCATCAGACTCGGGAGAGGCTGAAAATTGTCAGGTTAGATGTCATATAAGAATAGTTCAAGGGGAATGTGCCGGCCGAGAAAAGATAGAATAATTACCAGCCCGCCGAATGGGGGTCGAAGAAATACCCGGGTTGATGACGTTGTCACCCGGGTTATTTCGAGTTGACCTACGCTTGACCATGGGCGACTCCTTCAAGAATGGCCAGTGGAATAATGTCAAAATAACTCAGGTATATCATTAAGGTGACGTGAATTGAATGCGAGGAGGGGATATGAAACCTTGGAAGGGGCCTCTTGAGCTTTTCTTTTGGATCCGGCTTTGGTTGCCGGTTCCGGTTCGTCCTCGTCGCTGGCAGATTCTATTTTGCCATCCGAGTTTTCTTCCTCATCATCCTCTTGTTCTGAAATATCATCAAAGTTATGGTTGAAAATGAAGGGGTTATGACGAGTTCGAAGGAACCAAATAGACTTCGAAGAGTACCTTCATCCGAGTGAACGGCCTCTTGCTCCTCTGGACTTTCGGAGCTAGGGGAGGCGTTGATTTTCCAAAAGTCGTCATTAGCCTGAAAGGAGTTAGTACACAGGTTACCAACTGTATCAAGTGGAAAGAATGAAAGTAAGGGCGTTAGAGTCGGACTTTTACCTCAGGGGCGGGGTTTTCAAGCGTGAAGGGCTCTAACCCGGATATGTTCCGGATTACCTCGAGCTTTTCCGTCAAAAAACCTTTGATGGTTTTATGGGTGTCGCCAGGTGCGAAGATGTTATCGGAGTATCGGAGCGGATCGGAAGGTTCTCCTGAATACTCGCACATCAACTTGGTGCGGATGGAGTTGGGCTGAATCCTAAAATCGACCCAGGTCTTTACTAGATTGAGCCCGATGAGGCCCTGGGCTGTAAGAGTAGCAATTTTGGCTAGCAAGGGTTGAATTGCCTCCCTATCCGAGTTAGGGGCGAAGGCGCTAAACTTTTCGGAAATATCAAGAAGACCCTCCGAGTAACCCGGCAGTTTCTTTTGGCCGGGTGGGGAAGTGTCCTGGCAGTAGAAGTACGAGAGCTGCCAATGCTTGACATGGGAATTGAGGGTGAGGGGTGGCATTAGAGAGTTTTTGCGGCGTTGGATCGAAACCCCGCCGCAAGTGAGAAGCGCCCCATCACCGCTTTCGCGGCATGGTTTGCATTGAAAAAGCTCAATGAAAAGAGCTAGACTTGGCGGAGTGCACAAGTAGGATTCGGAAAGGACAATAAAATGGGAAATATTTAGCACAGAGTTGGGTCCGATATCAAAGACACGAAGGCCGTAGTGGCTAAGTATGTCACGGAAAAAGGGGTGACCCGGTGGTCGAAAACCCCGGGTCACGTGATCCACGAAACAGATTACCTCATCTTTGGTAGGGGTGGGCCGGGTCTCCTTACCCGGTACCCTCCACTGGATATTTTCCTGAGGAGGAAGAATTCCCAGTTCCACCAGCTCCTCCAACTTGGCCTTTGTGACCATAGACCGCGCCCAGTTGGCGGAAATGGTGTTGGTGGCTTTGGCCTTGGTTGGGGTCTTCCCCTGTTTCTTGGGAGCCATATGGCTGACCTGCAGAGCACAAGGTAAGAAGGAAATTAAGACATGAAAGTTGCGAGCCGGCTAAGTATAGGCCGGACAGCATTGAGGTATGAAAAGTACGGGAGATCCGGGTGTTAGCATGCAGAGCAAAGTTTGAAAGTTTCCGGGTATCAGGCATTGTGGTGAAATTTATGGGATCTAAATGATAAAGGAGCCTTTTGAATACAATGGATGGCGGCTAAAGTTTCAGGCGTGAATAAAAGTAACTAAAAAGGAATGGTCTAGCCGGGTGATTGATGCGAAGGCGGAAAATTTGGGTGGTTCGAGCCTAGATTGGAAGTTTTATTTTTGGATTTGTGGCAAGAATGATGATTGTGGGTAGTAGGGGAGCGGATTGGAGCATGCGCTTTGTCTTGAGTGCGAGCTAGAAGAGTTTATGGGTATTCTAATTCGGCCTAGTCAAGAAATCCGAGGCGGGCCGATCTAGATCTAATCTGAGGAAAAAATCAAAGGTTGAGAGGGCAAATTGATGGGTGCAAAAGATTTACCGGAGGAGATCTGAGGGAAGCCTTGCGGAGGCAGATGGCGCAGGCTTGGTGTCCCTTCGCGGTTCTTGGTGGGCCGGATGAGGATTCGCCGGCGGATCTTGGCGGCGGCGCGGGGCGAATGGTGGCGGAGCGTAATCTCCGGGCGATGGGTTCCGGTGACGAGCGCGGGATTTCCGTGGTAGCGCTCGGGGAGAAGGAGAGCTCAGAGGGAGAAAGGAATGGAATGGAGGAAATGAGCCGTTAGGGTTCGGGTCACTCCTAAGGGGCTTTTTTATAGTGCAAATGGATAAGCTCGGTTTGGTGAGTGGAAGCCGAGAATGGAGGGGGTAAACGGCTATTTATTTAAAGTTTCTGCGAGATGTGCGCCAAGTATTGAGCAAAGCATCCGGATAAAAGGAAGAAGGGGATTCGTCCCGTGATGACGGGATTGGTTATCGAGCATAGGATCTTGGAATTATTATTATGGTTTGGACCCAGAAGTTTGAACCAAGGTGTTTGGAGGGAAAGCTGGGGTTATTGCATGGCCGCCAAGGAGCAAGGCCTAGCTGAATATTAAAACATCTTAACCCGATCTTCATATACCCATATGATCGATATCTTTGCAGGGAATAGCAAGCGCTTCAAGGAGATCCGTGAAGCCCAGGCTATTCTGGGGACTACTGACGGGGGGATGCTAACCCGGTAGGCCAAGCTCCAAGGAATAACCCGGCTCAAGGGATGATGTGCAGGATCCGGCTAAGGATAGGGAAACTTGTGAAGGCCCAAGCTTGTAGGCCCAATGACCCGGATTGTGGGTTACTGTAAAGGCAAGTTAGGGTTAGTGCGCCGCGTCCGGGTAGGATTCAGGGTACACCTTGTAGGACAAGCCAGGGGGTACGGGTGCTTTATAAACCGACCCCCGGAGGTAGTTTAGACAGAGATCTAAGAACCCTAGCAATATCGTGTGATATCGAGTATCCAGTGTAAACCCTAAACCGAGTTATTGTATCGAGAATAGAGATCCGGCGACTTCGATTGCCGGTTGTCAGATCAAGTTGTACCATGTCTTCTCTTGAGGTAAACCCTCTCCCGAACGCCTGTGTCGACTTGCCCCAAGATCAGTTACCCCTGGTAACATCTGCCGTGATTATCCCACGACACGGCTCGCGGCTCCTCCTCCTTCGTCCCCCCCCCCCCCCCCCCCCCCCCCCCCCCCCGCTCGTCGTTGGAGCCCACCCCTTTTGCGGGGACACTAGTCAGCGACACTAATTCATTTTGGGTGGGAGAGGGGGGGTATACTACTCACTTCGTCCACTTTTATAAGGCACACTACCTAATATTTTAATTTTGCTCACATACATAGTAAAATGAGTGAAATAAGTCTAGATTCACTCGTTTTAAAATGCATATGGATAAAACGGAAATGTCTTACAAAAGTGAACAGAGGGAAGGAGGGAGTAGCTGTTTTGTTATATGTACTACTCATTCGGGGAGTACGAAAGCTAAGAATTGTGGCCAGTTCTTCATTTCGAACTGTTTCCCCGTCAGAGTAGAACAACATGTGGCGTCATTTCCGAGCATCCAGCATTCCATCAGTGTCGTCGTGTATCAGAGCTTGTCGGCAAGGCTCGGGAAGCGCTCGAGGATCCAGGTGACGCCCCTGATGGCCACCTGCAATGCGGCCATGCTGGATTCAGTTCATCGGGAATCCCTCATCAGTTCATTAGATATACAAATACAGAGGCGAAACAACAATTTACCAGGGCTTGGTCGCCGGCTCCATGCAGTCCTGGCCATACACGATCTAGATTAATTTAAAGTCGGGCTCTCGTGCCTTTTGTCTAAAAAAAAACTATCATTGCCTATGTTTGAAGAGCTCATCCTTTCCTGCTATTGTTTTTTTTTCTTCACATGCAAACGAGAGGACTATATAGAGGGTTCTGTGTGGGCTTGGATCTATCTTTTAGACTTTTACAGAATAAATTTACAGCCATGTGTGATGCCCTTCGCAAAAAGTCTGTTCTATTACTAGCAGTTCAGGAAGTAGTAGAGGATGAAGCTAGGTGTTTTGGAAGCATGCCGTATGTGTTGCTAGCTACAAGAAATGCATGACAATGTTCAGTGTGAGGTTTGACGGTTGAATAATCAGAACTCGTCGCGTGAAATTGATCAAGCAATAAAGAAACTCACCTAAGTATGTATCACATGGTTTTGATCACCACATACATAAAGAGTGATAGTCGGTTCGAGGAGAATTACATGAAAAACATGGAAATGCCATGCATATCTCTCTCTATATATATGCGTGTGTTTTTCCAAGATGCCACAAATACGACTCCAGTCTCGCCATATGCTTCACCATCACCAGTTCAACTATGAGATTTTGGAGGAAACCAAATTCCTATCGAACACATTCCAGTTTATGCATGCTTTCGTCGACGCCATGACAACGACAAACAAATCCTTTTCTCGGCTCATTGTGAGCAACCCCTCTGGCCGGATTCAGATATAAACAATCTACAAGGTTGGGCCAGATTCTAGGATTCTACAATGACGACGTTGACAATGCTTGAACCAACAAATGATGAAAGTTTTGACTGGTTCTAGGATGAGCTCCGATAAAGCTCCAAATGTTATCTTAGACAGGTGCGACTGAAAGTGCTGTGTGTCAAATACTTTGATGTAACCACGATCCGATCCAACTAATTTTCTATGCCCTTCCAGTTGGTAAGGAAGTCCAAAAGTAATGTTTGGTGCTGATTTTTTTTTTTGATGCTGTCACCGGGGGGGGGGGAAAGTCTCCCCACCTGAATTTTTACTGATAGAAAGTTTAGGAGTTACATAGAGAGAGATGTGCACGCCACAGATCGACGGCTACTCTTTGTTCCGTTTTTTTGAAACGGTGAGACCACAAAGTGAGATCCTGGATAATATTACAGACCGTAAGTGAGGGTATTTGGTCGACGCAGCGGAAGACCATGGCGTTCCTTGCATCCCATATTTTCCATAGGACGATCAAGGCGACCTCAGGCCAAATGATAGAAGGAAGGTTGGCTGGGGGGTGAAGGTCCCAGAGACCTGTAACCGTGGTAGGGGCGGATTGAAATCCAATCATTCGCCAGATGATGACTGCCTTGGGACAGTCAAAGAAGAGGTGATTCCTGTCTTCTACAGGGGCCGCACACCGCGGGCAGTGAGAGTAGTCAAGTATCCGTTTGTGCCGAAGGTTTGCTCTTGTGTTTAGGCGGTCAAGACAAAGGAGCCAGCCGAACATTTCAACCTTAGCCGGTACTCTGGATTTCCACACCTGATCCGTGGTGGTGTTCGGAGTGGATGCAGTCATGGCGGCGTACGCCCCTTTGGTGGAAAAGGGGGAGCCGTCAATGAGAACTCTGGAGTCGTCGCCCTCGGTCAGATGGAAATCCTGCAGCAACAAGAGAAAGCGAAACAAGCTGGCTGCAAGCCGCTAAGGTTAGCCTATTCCGGAGGTCCGCTTCGACCCCCTTCTGCAAAACATTCATAACGAGGTCGTTGGGATGTGTATGGTGGGTGTAAAGTGCAGGGAAAGCGTGGGCGAGCGGCTCATTGAGCAGCCACCTATCCTGCCAAAAAAAGGTGGAGGATCCACAATGAACATTACATTTAGTCAATTGGGAGAGCATAGGCATGTATTTGGTTAAGATCTTACGTAGGTAAGAGTGAGTGGTGGTTAGGCGAGCGAGCGGGGATTGGAAAGAGATCCAGTTCCTCCAAGGAGTAGAAGGGGCATGGAGAAACTTGTAGCAAATTTTGAGAAGCAAACAAACATTCTGTGCACTTAAATTTTTTACCCCAAGACCACCGCAGTCCCGCGGAGTAGACGCTTTGTCCCAGGCTACCAAGCATTGCGATCCTGAGCACTTGTCGTCGTCCGACCAGAAGAAGGTCCTACGTTTGCTATCGATGAGGTGAAGGACGGAGGTAGGGAGAAGCATGGCCGACATGAAGTGGGTTGGAAGGCTATCCAAAACAGCGGAGAGGAGAACTAGTTTCCCTCCCTTAGAAAGCAGGGCTGCTTTCCAGCCCGCCAGGTACTTATTGATACTGTCAATGATAGGTTGGGAAGCGGATGGGTGTAGTTTTTTGTCGGAGAGAGGGAGCCCTAGATAGGTTTGGGGGAAGGAAGAAGTGGAAGTACCTAAGGCAAGGGCGATGGGCGTGATGTCCTCCTGTGGGATGTGAATAGGAACGAAGGTTGTTTTGTGGAAGTTTATGTGGAGGCCAGTTGCTTCGTAGAAGTCTTCTAGGATGGTCCGGAGGTTCGAGGCAGCCTGGATGGAAGCCTTGACAATGATAAGGGTGTCGTCAGCGTATTGTAGGACGGGGCAGGGCGTGTCTCCGGACAGGGGGTGTTCGAGCAGGTCATTTCGGCAAGCGGAGAGGATCATTTGTTGGAGGATGTCGGCCACCGTGATGAAGAGATAAGGTGATAAAGGGTCTCCTTGTCGCAGTCCCGTCTTACACCGTATCCACAGGCCCGGAACTCCGTTGACGAGAACCGTTGTCGTACCTGTAGCGAGAAGGGTGGTGCTGCTTTATGAAGACTGAAAATAGGAGAAACAATAGGCAACCTCACTCGTGGGGTTCTGGGGCTGTGGAGAGCCGGTCGATTTGCTCTACAGTGGTTCTGAAAAGAGTTTTGACTGTTTTAGTGTGGTGATGTATCCGTTTGTACAGAACAGCCAATTTAAATTCTCCAGTCCCACACGAAATAGAGGGTCCTGTGTGGGCTGCGATCTATGCTTACAGAATAAATTTAGAGCCGTGTACGATGCCCTTCGCAAAATGTCAATTTTATTACACAACAGTTAATACTCCGTTGAGGTCGAGGATTTTGAAGCTAAGAATTGTGGCTAGTTCTTCATTTCCCTGTCAGAGTTGAACAACAGTTGAGGTCATTTGCGAGCATCCAGCACCTCGTGTATCAGATTCAGAGCCTGTCGGCAAGGCTCGGGAAGCGCTCGAGGATCCAGGTGACGCCCCTGATGGCCACCTGCAATCAAATACGGCCGTGCTGGATTCAGTTCATCGGGAATCCCTCATCAGTAGTACAAATACAGAGCCGAAGCAACAATTTACCAGCGCCAGCTCGCCGGGCTTGGTCGCCGGCTCCACGCAGTCCCGGCCATACACGATCTGGATTTGCTGCTGCCGCTGCGGGTCGGGCTGGCAGCGGTAGAAGCTACAGCCCCTGCTGAACGGGAACGGCCGACCCTTCCACTCTGCATATCCAGTCCCGAAATTCAAGCACCAGCGACGGAAATGCGCAGATCCAACGAGGATTTGGGTGGGCGTACCGAGGTGCCAGGTGACCCCGACGGCGGAGGTATCGTCGCCGGAGATGTCGTCGATGACGAAGCGGAGGTCGGGGCTGACGGAGCCCATGAACTCGCCGAAGAAGCCCACCACGTTGTCCCGCCCCACCATGGGCCGCGGGAACACCAGGTCCTCGTACACGCACCCCTCCGCGATCAGCGGCGCCACCGCCGCCAGGTCGCGCCGGTTCACGCCATCGTAGAACTCACGCACCACCTCCGCCGCAGAAGCCGTCGCCTCCTTCCCCTTTGCCGCCGACGCCGCCGCTATGCGCGCCGTCGACCTCCTTATGCTGCCGGTCTGTCGGATTCGGAGGGAATCGATCGGAGGATGCCGGCGTGCCACTAGTCCGACGCCGCCGAGGTGAAGCGGCCGCGTCGCCTGCGCCATGCTCTGCTTCCCCTGTTCGGTTCGGTTCAGCCCGCAGCAGCGTGTGCGGCGGGAGCGCGTCCATCGTCTTATCTCCTCGGTTTGCTTCTCTCACGCTCGTTTCTCCCTCTGCCTTGTGTTGTGCTCTTGTCTTACAACTTTATTTTTTTTAGCTAAAAATAAAATAAGCTGTCCATACTTTTTCCACTTTAGATTGCGTTGTTACGAAGCAAAAAATAGTAATGTATGTTCACTTTATTTCCAACAAATATGAGACATGAGGTAGCACTTGTACCGCCTGATGGGCACTCCAAAAATTAACAAGACATGCCGAAATGCAATCCAGAAATGAAACTACTGCTATGAATTTAATCTGTGCAATTCGGTTAATTCCACAGGAATTAATAATTTACATCCTAATAAACTGCAATCCGAAAACGGAACTATGGCTATGGATTTTATCTATGCAATTCGATTAATTCGAGAACAATCTGGGGCCAATGACGAGGCCATGGACGCCTGGATATCTTCTAGGGTCCTTCCTTTAGTCTCCGGCACCAGCCGCTCCACAAATAAAACGGTCAGCCCGCAAACACTCGCGAACATGAAAAATGTACCTGCGATTAATCAAACATATGGCCAAGAAAACAGTGTTGACTAGGCTCTACTTAGCGTTATCTGTAACCAACTGTACTAGGCCTAGCGTTAGACTCGGACTGCACGCACCTGCGCGTGCCCCTGCATGTCCGCTCACGACTCACACGTTTGAGTCTCTCCCGTGTATATAACATGTACTGTGTCAATGCAATACAATCAGTCGAGCCACACCATTCAGCTTGGTATCAGAGCACAGGCTCTGCCCCTTGTCTTTTTCGCCGATGAGCAATTCCCCAACCTCCTCTGTGCGATCTCACACCATGTCCTCTCCCCCCAATGATTCTGGCCTCACTCTCCTCACCCCTCCAATCTCTATCCACAACCTAAACATCAACCTCTACATCTCGTTCGAGCTCGACGTCACCGGCCAGCGGTACCGAAAATGGCGCAACACCATTCTGCGCCTCCTCTCCCGCTACGGCGCCCGCAATCACGTGGAGGAGGAGACATCTCCTCACCTGGCCGATGAAGAATGGCGCAAGACCGACTTCACCATCTCCCTATGGTTTCTCGCCACCCTCGGCGATGATCTGCAGCGGATCGTCATGACTGACGACAACACCGACTTCGACACCTGGCGGCGCATCCACGCCTTCTTCCACGCCAACAAGGCCGGCCGCAGCATCCATCTGCGCCGTGAGTTCCACGAACTCAAGCAAGGTGACATGTCCATCGCGGTGTACTGCAGCAAACTCAAAGGGCTCGCCGATGCCCTCAACGACGTCGACGATCCGATCGATGATCGCCACCTCACCCTGCGTCTCCTCGACGGCCTCGGTAAGAAGTTCCGGCTTCAATCCGAAATCATGCAGGGCTCGCCTCCATCCTTTGAAGACGCCCAGTCCCGCCTTCAGCTCGCCGAAATCGCCCTCAACTCTCAGGCCGAGACTGCTGCATCTCACGCCCTCGCCATCCTGAGTTCCGGCAACGGGGGGGCCACTGATCGCGGTGACCGCAGTGATCGCGGCGGCCACGGCAACGGAAATCGCGGGGGCTACAACGGCAACACCGGCAATCGCGGAGGCTACAACGGCGGCGGCCACAACGGCGGCGGCTACAACGGGGGCGGCTACAATGGTGGCGCCTACAACGGCGGAGGCTACCACAACGGTGGCTATCCAAGCAACGGCTACCACGGCGGTGACCGTGGCGGTCGTGGTGGACGCGGCCGTGGCCGTGGCCGTGGCCGTGACAACGGCGGCCGCTGGAACCATCCACCCCAGCAGCAGCACTACCATCAAGGCTGGAACGGACCGCCACCGCCTCACACCTGGCGCCCTGCCTTCGTCGCACCGAACGCCGCCGGCATCCTCGGCACTCCTGGCGCCCCGCATCACGCCTACCACATCTCCTACCCGCCCGCCCCCGCCATGCAGCCGTCTTGGGATCACCACAGCATGTACAACGCCGCTCCAAGCAACACGGGCCTCCCCTACGGCGGCGAATGGATCGTTGATTCCGGCGCGAGCTCTCACATCACCAATGATCCAGGTACCCTAACATCCCTTCATTCTCCATTCGCATCTAATTCCTCTCGCATTGTAGTAGGCAATGGGTCATCCCTTCCAATTACCACCACTGGCTCCTCTCATGTTTCCCCGCTCAAGTTTTCTCTCAACAACGTTCTCGTTTCTCCTGACATTGTTAAGAACTTAATTTCTGTTCGTCGCCTTACAACCGATAATTCTTTATCTATTGAGTTTGATCCCTTTGGTTTCACCGTGAAGGACCTAGCTACCAAGGCCGAGCTTCTGAGATCCAATAGCACCGGCGATCTTTACCCTCTCCATGGCTCCACCCACGCACCCCCCACGGCGCTCTCCATCACCACTACACAACAACTCTGGCATCGACGACTTGGGCACCCCGGCAACTCCACTCTTTCCCGTTTAGCATCCAATTTCCTTCCCGATTGTAATAAATTTGTAGTGACATCTTCGGTCTGTGAAGATTGTCAATTAGGCCGCCATACACGCTTACCTTTCTCTGCATCTCGCTCCTTTACTACTGACCCCTTTCAATTACTCCACTGCGATCTCTGGACATCCCTTGTAATCAGCTTTTCCGGTTATAAGTATTATTTAGTCATCCTTGACGATTTTTCACATTATTCTTGGACTTTCCCTTTACGCAATAAATCGGACACTAATTCCCATCTTCAACGCTTCATCCAATACGTCCACACCCAATTCCACGTCATGACTCAGTGTGTTCAATGCGACAACGGCGGTGAATTTTTAACAAACACTCTTCGATCCTTCTTTTCCACACACGGCATCTCCTTTCGTCTATCCTGCCCATACACTTCCTCTCAAAATGGAAAAGCTGAGCGCCACATACGCACCACAAACGATGTCCTACGAACCCTACTCATCCAAGCCAATTTCCCCCCCCCCCGATTTTTGGGTCGAGGCCCTCAATACAGCAACCCATTTACTCAACATCCGCCCCTCTCGTTCCATACACTCTAACACTCCTCACTTTCTCCTTTTTCGTACCCATCCCACGTATGATCATTTGCGTGCATTCGGATGCCTTTGTTTCCCAAACCTACTAGCTACCTCACCGCACAAACTCGCTCCCCGCTCGACACGATGTGTTTTACTCGGATACCCTCGAGAACATAAGGGATACCGATGTTTAGATCTCCGCACACGCAAAGTCATTATTTCTCGGCACGTTACTTTCGACGAAAACACTTTTCCGTATACCACACCAAATACACACCACACCCTGGCCACAAATCCAAACGCCGCCGCGAATCCCAACCACACCGAACCTGATCCGCTTTTCCGCGTCCAACCACCCACCGCACGCCACCTAGCCGAATCTACATCGGGATCCCTCCCACCTACCTCGTCCGGGCCATCCACCCCGGGATTCCCCACGGCCCACACCCCTGCCAGCCCGACCGGATCGCCCTCGGGATCCAGCTCCCCCATCACTTCTGTCCCCTCTGCGCCTGGCCCAACCCCACCACCATCCTCCTCGAACGCCTCACCGCCCACTCCCACACCGCCACGTCTGCCCACACTGCCGCGCGGAGCCATTGCGGTAAAGCCACCCGAAAACCCACACAAAATGCACACCAGAGCAAAAACCGGATATCTCATGCCTAAACGCCTCTTTTCACTCAACGCCACAACCACTCCGATTTCCCCTATTCCCTCTAACTATCGTTCCGCCCTAAAGGACCCCAATTGGTATTCTGCAATGCTTGATGAATTTAATGCCTTAATGCAGAATGATACGTGGTGTTTGGTACCTAAACCTGCAGGTGTAAATCTCGTGTCGGGCAAATGGATCTACAGGCACAAATTTCACACTGATGGCACTTTGGCGCGCTACAAGGCCAGATGGGTTGTTCGTGGCTTCACCCAACAACCCGGCGTGGACTATGGCGAAACTTTCAGCCCGGTGGTCAAGCCCTCCACCATCCGAGTGGTCCTCAGCATTGCCACCTCCAACAACTGGCCCTTGCACCAATTAGACGTGAAGAACGCCTTTCTTCACGGCCATCTCGATGAAACCGTGTTTTGTCAGCAGCCATCAGGTTTCGTCGATCCCTCACTTCCTACCCATGTTTGTCGCCTCCAAAAATCTTTGTATGGCCTCAAACAGGCGCCACGGCAATGGTTCCACCGATTCCAAACCTTCATCCTCTCCCTCGGGTTTACTTCCTCTAAGTGTGATACTTCTCTTTTCATATTCCATCAAGGCCACTCCACCGCATACCTACTTCTCTACGTAGATGACATTATCCTCACAGCCAATACACCCCAACTTCTCCACTCCATTATTCAATCTCTCAAACACGAGTTCTCCATGAGTGACCTAGGAGACATCCACCATTTCCTTGGCATTAATGTCCACCGCACCACCTCGGGTCTCTTCCTCTCTCAACAACAATATGCCCTTGAAATCCTTGACAAAGCCAATATGTCCAATTGCAATCCCATATCCACTCCCATAGATACCAAACAAAAACTCTCCATATATTCCGGCCATCCCTTTCACGATCCCTCTCTCTACCGTAGCATTGCAGGAGCTCTTCAATATTTAACCCTCACTAGACCGGACATCTCCTATGCTGTCCAACAGGTGTGCCTTTTCATGCATTCTCCTCGAGATACCCATTTTCAACTCATCAAACGCATCCTTCGCTATCTCAAAGGCACATCCCACTACGGACTGAAACTACACCGCAATTCCACCACCGATCTCATGGCATACTCTGACGATGATTGGGCTGGCTGCCCCGATACCCGCAAATCCACTTCAGGGTTTTGTGTTTACCTCGGCTCCAACTTGGTCTCTTGGTCATCAAAACGCCAGCCCACCGTATCTCGCTCGAGTGCAGAAGCTGAATACCGCGCAGTTGCAAATTGCGTCGCCGAATCATGTTGGTTACGGCAACTTCTCACTGAGCTCCATCATTCCCCTCGTCGCTCCACCATTGTGTTTTGCGATAACATCAGTGCTGTATATCTATCCTCCAACCCAGTCCAACACCAACGCACCAAACACGTCGAAATAGACCTTCATTTCGTCAGAGACCGAGTTACCATGGGGGAAGTCAAGGTTCTGCATGTGCCAACCACGTCTCAGTTCGCGGACGTATTTACCAAAGGGCTGCCAACCTCAGTGTTTGAGGAATTTCGTCACAGTCTGAACATCATTCCTATGCCGTACAGACTGCGGGGGGGTGTTGACTAGGCTCTACTTAGCGTTATCTGTAACCAACTGTACTAGGCCTAGCGTTAGACTCGGACTGCACGCACCTGCGCGTGCCCCTGCATGTCCGCTCACGACTCACACGTTTGAGTCTCTCCCGTGTATATAACATGTACTGTGTCAATGCAATACAATCAGTCGAGCCACACCATTCAGCTAACAGAACATCAGCCAAACTTCGATGGAGCCGTGCATCGGGCGCACAGTATGCACGGCGATGATCCTAGAGTTCACCGTGCCAATTTGTCTGATCAGAAGGTCCATTTTTATGTGTTGCAAATATTGTTTACCAGAGGAGCTCCACACTAGGAGGAAGTTGAAGGTATACGAGACGATCCACGAGCTGAGCCAGTTCACTAAGGTCACAAGGCTTCCTGCTGATCCTTTCATGTGCATGGGAAAGATCTGCATGTTCAGTCCGGTAAAAATACATTGATACTGTTGTTATACCTCTACCCCACAGATTCTAGTCATAGAAGGTGTCTTTTCGTTATGGCAATATAGGTACCTCTGACATGATAACCCATGGTATTCCCCCAATACCCAGTGAAAAAGATCCAGTGAAGATCTGGTTTTACAACCAAGGTTACGACAACTAGGCATCTCTCTCAGAGCAACGCAGAAAACAAGTTATGAATCAGTATTTATGTATACCAGAATCCCTGCCAAAGCCAACACCACATTCAGGTCCTTGGCCCAATGATGTTCCTGTTGCAATTCAAGTAAAAAAAAAAATCACACTTAAATTAGTGTCCTTATGATTATATCTTAATAAGTGGATTCATACTCTAGCCAGGAATGATAGAGCAACTAGCAGGCAACCAAAGCATGTTCCGGATGCAGATATCTGCAATATCGCAGAATACAAGTTACTGTCTTAGAATCCACTATTTCTAAGTGTCGTCATTGGAATCTACAAGGCCGGGTAGTAAGTCTTAGCTATATACCTAATATCAGTGAGAAGCAAAAAAGAGTTGTAGGAGAGGAAACCTGGACAGCAACCATCGCGAGCATTCCCATGTTCCCTGATGCGAAACCTGTATCGTGTCATGGTTAGTTACCACCACAGAGTAATTCATGGTAAAAACTATGTCCTTTGCAACAAGTTAATAGGAGAGAATGACAAAAAAATCTCGCTACAATCCATTACCCGCCGAAACAAATATCTCACTCGCATAGAAGGTAATTGCATTCAATCCACCAAACTGTGGAAGGACCATTAGCCCGACGCCAATCTAATAAAAATGCCCGATATCTTAGAAAATTATAAAATTATCTGATTTCTATCTAGACTTGCATATTTATTATGCTTACTGTAATAGAACGAGTATAATCCTTCTGGAACAGGTCCGATATCTTTGACTGTGGTAGGTGCTCAAGCTTTTCTGTGAAATCCTGATAATATAGATCATTGAATTGGCTGTCTCTTATAGTAATGCATCATTCAGTTAGTAGTTTATTCTAACTCTCAAGCAATTAAAGTATATATTTTAATTTCTGCTGCCTCTTTGGCGATATCACTTTCTTTCCCGCATAGCTTCGGTAATGCTTTCTCGAACGCACTTGGGTGTCCGGTCTTAACCTGAAATACATGTGTTTTCTATCAAAAGTTTTGTTCCAAGTGATGAAATTATAGGCTCCATCTAATGAACACGGAGTGTACATCAGCTAAGATCATATGAGAAGATGATTTATACTTTTTTCAAAGTTGGTTTATAACTATGTACAGATTAAACTTAGGTCTCAAGCTGAATATAAAAACATATAAATTCATGTAATCCCCCGGATATCTGTTCCTTTGTATGTCTTAACTTTGCTAGATAAGTGTTTGTAATTTCCTATTTAGCTAGGCCATGAATATATAATCAAGTAAGTTGAGAACTTAGAATGGGAATGGATGGGCTATGGAACTAAGATATTCATCAAGTACCAACAGTACAGAGAAAGCTACTTATTACAAGCCATCTAGGAGATTCTGGAACCACAAGAAGGCCAAGCAGCTGCAGTAAACATGGTGTCACTCCTACAAGAGAAGCAGATATCACTTATACAAATCAGTATGCAGTAAATTCTGAAGCCGATATGTTAGGTTGAAACAAAAACCAGTTAAAACCGACGCAATCTTCTCTTCTCATACAACGTACCAAGTACAAAATAGATGCTCATTGTTAATAGGAATGGCAGAAAAGTATATCCCTTGGAAGCATCTTCTTTATTATTTTCAGCAACTTTTCAAAACTCTTGTCAGCTAGACCACACTTTGCCTTCCATTGCAGCAATTCCAGTGTGGTACCTACCTTGTTCTTACCATCTTCGCAATTTCGGTACAACATTTTTTTGTGATCCTCTAACATTCTCTCCAACTTCAACCTCTCGTTGTCACTTCCGCAATTTATTTCCGCATCAAGAATGGCCCGACGAAGATCATCATCGGGCTCGGCAACAATGGGCTCTTCTTCAGCTTCATCTTCCCCCATTGTAGTACCACTGTGTTTAGTGGAGATAGGATATTTTTCGTTCTCTTCTTCTTTATTGTCTTCCATTATAACCTCTCGTTATCCGTGCTTGGTCCAACAACTATAGCCGGTCATGAAACCGTTCTGAATCAGGTGGATGTGAAGGGGTTTTGAGGTAGAGTAATCCATCGTATTCTTACAGACACTACATGGACAACAAATAAAACCACTCTACCGCTTGTTTGCCTCAGCCAAGTGAAGAAAATTATGCATGCCACTAATAAACTCGGGACTCCGTCGGTCATCGTACATCCATTGTCGGTTCATCTGCATTGTGGACAGATGTCAAAACCATGTTACTATATATAACAAACAATTATACAAGTAATAATTATGCATCTAAATCATACAATTAAGATTTTTTAAAATAAAATAAAAAAACACAAGAGGCTCACCGAGGTGGTGCCGGTGACGGGACAACGCGGGCGATCGAGGGCAGTGAGGAGGTTGACGGGAAGACACTAAAACCCACAAATCATACTTTAATTTTAGCTTAAAATGCATGTAAAACTAATGAACTGTCTAACTTAGGCATTTCATCATACACCTAGCTAGCACTACAAAAATGAAATGAACTAAATTACCAATGAAATGAGCTAAATTAGCAACGCCAAAAGGAAGGATGGTGTTTCTAACCCTTGGATTGATAGGTGGTGCCAATCTTGACAAATGGTGGAGAAAAATGGAGATGTGTTGGAGGAGTGAAAAATGAAGATGTGTTAGAGGAGGAAAAAATGAAGATGTGTGGGATATGCTATTGTATACAACCAGAATTATTTTCAGATTTTTTTGAAACGAGACAATATTATTTTTTGAATTTTTTAGTTGACAAATCATTTTCCGATTTTTTTGAAACCGTCGGCATAGCCCCTAGTGCCGTCGGTGTATGGCGTCGGCTTAGGTCCTCGTCGGCATTGCTAGATTTCCATCGGCATAGCTCGGCCGTCGGCGTAACGGACTTGTGCCGACGGTTTTACGTCCCCGTCGACATCTTCTGGCCATCTGCACAGCGGACTACCAAACGGCCGTCTGACGGCGCATGAGCTATGCCGACGGCAGCAATGCCGTCGGTGTAATTTGACACGTGTCATTGGCTAGGAGCACACCTGGGAGGTGCTTTGCCTGAAGGTATGCCGACGGTATTGCCATCAGCATAGATAATTACCAGAACAACAAAAAAATCCTCAACTAGGTGAGTATCCACCAGACCAGGTTTCTAAAAGCTTGTGTCTACCAAGTACAAAAAATCCATATACAGCCCAACTAGTGGGGGTATTGTTAGCAAGCAAAAAATACTCCAAGGACAACAATTAACACACACATTACAACAAAACTATACGCATTGGAAATATGATCCTAATGGCAACATTCAAACTGCAGCTGTGTGTGCTTTGCATAGAAAAGCACCATCAGGAGCATTACAGAAAAATCATGTACCCAAAGGTAGTTCCAACATTAGAAAAGCATAATAAATATCTATTGTGCATAGAGAAGAATCAGTGAGGGCTCCACATGAATACCGGAAGGTAGAATAGTTTGATAACGGATGGATCGTCACGGTCTTGTTGTTTGCCAAGCCTGGAAAAACATCGGTCAACAAGTCAGTGAGCTCTATGCAGTTAGAGATATAAACACTTTAGGTTCTATACGGATCAGAAGACTGAAAATGGTATAGGCACAAACATATGTAACTACTATACATCCATTTCTTCACAAATATCATGTGTTTGCCGAAACCTAATCCGAATTAGTATAGTGCAGTTTAGTTCTAAAGGTTCTAATATGAGAACACTAAGTCTAGCGTCTATTTGGTGTGTCATTGTCCTACATAGTTAAGTAAAGGTTCGAGGCACTCCTCTGCACATTTGGTCATTTTCATAACCTAAACTTGGTCTGATGGTTCTAGCTCTATCTCCTGAACTTACAAATTAGCCACGAAACTACAGCAACCAGCTCATATTATAGCCACGAAACTACAACAAACAGCTCATAATATTCATATAGTATTAGACCATTACTGTTTAACAACAGCATTTTAGAAGAACCTCTACTCCTGTCAGGTTACTAAACTGCAAAAATATGCTAAATTGTTGTGCACTTCAAATCTGAAACTTTTGTATGCTCAAAAACATGTCAAGAATTATTTTAAAAAGTATCTAGATGCTCTGTCTGGTTAAACTGAAATTAACTATGCCTTCTCTTCCGGTTCTTCAATAATCAGTGTCAGGTGTACGGAGTGTGCACTGACAGTTGAAGTATGTTCAGTAACAAGTGGTGTGGGAAGAACTAGACCTGCCTAGCAGATATAAACATGAATGAAAGCAAACTGAACCTCATTCACCATTCTAGTGTAAACCATTCTTTCCATTATGGCAGAGTGAACAGAAGCAGCAAGCTAAGCAATAATCTGTTGGACAAAAAACAAAGCAGACTGCAGACTGCATTTCAGATCAGAGAATAGCTCTAGTGTATGTTTGCCTCATAATCCATCCAAGAAAAGGAAAATCTGGCACATTAAGGGCTTGATAAGCCCCTCTACTATAATCAGGATAAGGAAGAATTTTCTTAACCAATCAGCACGTTATCAGCAGCCAATTCTACTTCCAAGACATGCTCGTTGCATGCATCTAAAGCATCATCACTGCGACACATGGTCTCATATTGTCCATGGACACTAGTACTAGACTTTAAGAAAACAATTAACACATCGATACCTATATATGCTAGAATCGATATATCTACCAGCAACTAGAGCATCACAAAGTCTACACTGCAACCAACTTGGAACAGAAATTGCATCATCGATATAGTTGGACATCATAGGCATATATATTATCAGACAATCAGACCAGAAAGTTATGTAGAAAAGAGTCCCTCTTGTGGGTCATATATTTATAGCAAGAAAAAACACAAGTTGTATAATAGAGGAAGGTTTGATCCACATCAACTGCATAATCAAGTTGACCAAGTCCCTATTACCCTATATATACATGTACTTAGGTTAGTACTGCTAACCTACTACACTAGATTATATATGTCTAAGAAAAGAAATAATCTATGGTTACATTGAAGCATGCACGTACACGGCAATTTCATGAAATTCAGGAATGCCACGTCCATTTGGTATATCTGGTGTACCTACTTCATACATTTGTCCCAGATTCACTACTGAAAATAAAGCAAGCATTTGGACAAATGTCAGCTAAACATGCTATAGGTAAGTAGTCTAACATCACAGAAAAAATAGTTTCGAGGAGTAGATAATGTGCTTGTACTGGGTATAACTCTGATTCATATACTACTTGAACATTAGGATATTTCAATAATCCAAAACAAGGATTTACATGAACAATGTTGAAAGGTACTGATAAAATTGAGGCCTCTGAAATAAGAGTAGTGGATATAAAGAGAACATCCACAACAAATAGCACAAATCTCTAGCAGAAACACTATTTATATATCATTGGCCATTTGTGCAAGACTCTGACCCTTTTAATATCAAACTCTGAATTTGCAGCAAGACCATACCAACCTATACATTACTTAAATAAAATAGAGTGCAGATTGACGGGAGTGGCAAAGATTGGACAGCAAAGGGAGGTGCCAAGATTGGACAACAAGGGGAGGTGCCAAGATCAAGCAACTTGGTTTTTACCTGCAATACACGAGTGTAGTTGAAGACGTCCGGTGGGAGGAGCAGCTGGATGCAGGTCGGGGAGATGGTCGGGGAAGACGGACGACGGCAGGAGCATCCACACGCCCGGGCTTGAGGTGCATCCGTGTGCACGGCCAGCCTGCCCTTGCGAAGACGCCGGGGAGGAGGCCACCGAGCGGCGGCCACCGGGATCGATGGACAGGGCGGGGAAACAACGAACGCCGCAGTCCCCTGCTCCGAGGACATGACACCTGCCTGCAGCGCAAGGTGGCGTGGCTTCGGTCGGTGCCGTGGACGTCGTGGTGGCCGGGGGTCCGGGGGCGGAGTGGAAAACCGCATCCGCCGCCAACCCTAGGTCAAGGGCGTGCCGTGGTCCGGCAGATCGACGGAGCTCCACGCATCATCGCACGCGCAAGCCGGCAAGCTAGCCAACCACGACGCTGATGCTGCTGGGCGGCGGTGCATCAATCCGGCAAGGCTGATGTTGGTGGCCGTCGATTTGTTGCGTCGGGACGAACGAGAGGTGCTCGAGACGGAGGAGAGGTGGGGGCGGTGGAAGAAAGGATGGCCGGGGCTGGGGAAGACGCGGCGGCATCAGAGGAGAAGCCGGCGAGACGCTGGGGCCGATTGAAGCGGCGAGAGGGAGGGGATCGTGGGAGTGGGAGGTGTCGGTGGGACTTGGGCAAAGGTGGCCAGCGGGCCGGCACGGCCCGGGCCCGCCTGGCGCTAATCGTGCCCGGCACGCCACGGCCCGCGTGGGCACGTTTAGTAAACGTGCCGTGCCGGCACACGGGCCTGGTCGCCAGGCCCAGGCACGGCCCCCCGCTAAACGTGCCGGCCCACGGCACGATTAGGCCCACCGTGCCTATTTCGGTCCGCGTGCTTTTTATAGAAAAAATGTTATTTTTGGACTAATCGCGCTCAAATTTGGCCTAATCGCGCTTAAAATGCCCCTAACAGGCCAAAATCGCGCTCAAATTTGGCCTAATCGCTCTTAAAATACCCCTAACAGGCCAAAATCGCGCTCAAATTTGGCATGGCCGGTTAAACGGGCCGTGCCGTGCCGGCACGCGGGCTTGGCCTGCAGGCCCCAGCACGGCCCACGGCGGGCCACGGGCCGAGCACGGCCCACGAAGCCACGTGCCGTGCTAGGCCCACGGCGGGCCGTGCTTGCGTGCTCGCGGGCCGGCACGCTGGCACGGGCCCATCTGGCCAGGTTTGGACTTGGGAGTGGATAGGGATGGCACGAGGTGGGAGGTGGGACTCCAAATTTCGGGCTCAAAAGTCCTACCAGCCCAAAATTCCACCTTGCCTCGCTGAATTTTTTTGTCGGGTACAACCGACGGTGTCATTTGCTTGCTTTGGAAAATTTCCAATCGGACGGTTAAGATTATCTTCACACGCGTCAATCTGTGGGAGGTGCCTTTCTGCCATTTTATTCACCAAACGCCTGTACTCCCTCCGTGTCGAAAGGTAAAATGTTTTCTCGTTTTCTAAACAACATGTAGACATGTTTTAGTATAAAATGCACATATATATATACACTAAAACGCGTCTACATACGTTTTGTCTATAAAACACTAAAACATCTTATATTTTGATACGGAGGAGTATATCGTTTCCTTTAGATCACTTTGTTTGCCTAATTAGGGCCTAAAATTTCATCTCAACTCGGCAGGCACGTTATTTTTGTTGCAAATTGAAGTTACCTTCTTCTTGATGGCGTCGTCGCAGATCTCCCCCACCCTCTCTCGATGCTTTGGTTGAACTGTAGACCGATTTGAATCGGGCGGCGGCGAACGATTTTTGTCCTTTCCTTCCTGAACGCGCCACCAAGGAGTCCATGGTTAGTCGATCTTCTGGTGGTGTTGTCATGTTCTGTCAGACCCCGGACCCAGAGATATACATACTGTTATGTGCTTCTAGCCATGGACTCACAAGGGCTTCAGGGTTACCAGCCCCAGCCGCAACAAACAACGGCAGGCAGACCGGATTCATCGGCACGTAGTCCGGATCCCCGCTCTACTACTCCTTGTGTCCATGCTAGTCATAACCAATTATGCACACCTAAGTGTCCACGAGTCGGATGAAACTGAAGGAACGGGACCAAAGTTATACAGAGCTGCTATGTGTCCAGAAAGTGCAACAACAATCGAGGGTTACTGGGGTTACCTCGCCCCAGAACGGATCACATCGGCAGGCGGGCTCGGACATGGATCATCGGCTCCACAATCCCTCGACTGCGACAACTATGCAGGCATAGCCAAAACTGTATAACAACGGGCTCAAAACCAACAATCGATCAAAGCAGCACTCTAGACATGAAGCTTTATTAAGCAAGTAATACTAGAGTAAAGCTTACAAGCAGAGGTCACACGACCCAACATTACATTAGACAACGAAAAGCAAATTATGTTGCTATTCAACAAGAACCAAAATGGCCTAAGAGGCCGCAACATAAGGCGACGTCCCAGCCCATAGATTCCATGCTGCTACCTGGGAAACCCCAAACTATCCAACGATGTCCACGAAAAAACACCACCAAACGTATGGAACTCCACCTGAACCAAATTGAAGCAAACATGAGTACGGGAGGTACTCAACAAGACTTAACTAACCTATTATATATCTGCTTGTTCAAAAGGGTTTATGAATCTTGTTTTGCGTAAAGCCAACTTTGTTTCGAATAGAGGGAGACTGAGAAGCTTTTCACAAATCTTTTAAAAGAACACGCTTTCCTCGGGTATTGCCTTCAGAACCTTTGAAGCATCATCTTCAGCACCGATAACCGGAACCACCTCTTGAAACAAATCATTCATTGTCAACATCTTTTACGTCATGTTCAAGTTATCTATGATCTCAGGATCCGTCACCAAGTTGTCCTTAACCGCGGACACGGCTTTTCGAAAAGATTAAACCCTGCAGGGGTGTACAACTTTACCCACACGTATCAACCGACTCTTAATGCCAAGCTATTGGCACAATTCCGACGATGTGCCGGCAGAGAGTGGCTGACCACGATCTTTCACTTGCTTCGCCTATTCCATGAGTCGCTCCGAGTAGAGATGGACCGCCAATAGGGAGTGGCCATCTCCTGCCGGGTCTCTATCGTTGTGAGCGGTGCTTCAACTACTGTCTCGCCACAGGCTGTTACACCGCCACGTCCTAGTTTTGTAAACGTTTTTAACATTCCCCGCAAATCCAAATGGAACACCCGAACTAGGCAACTCATGGAACAAACTAGACAAGTTGAAATCGAGGGGAATCCAATCCCGGTGTGATTGCACGATCACTCTTGGCTTCAAAGGCGAGAACTCGCTCTAGGGGCATGAACGAGGCAAATCACCACATCCCATGCGGCAACTCATCCAAGCCTTTAATCATATTAACCACACATCTCAAACCTTACCATATCATCCTGTCATACTAGATTCATTTCGTAACTCCGATTCATCAACCGGATGGAGCAGAGATTAACAGACATGTACGACTAAGCATGGCATATTTGAGGCTTTGGCGATACACACAAACAAATCCTATGTCTGCTAAGAGCATTGAATCATGATATCTGGTTTTTGCAAATAAATAGGATAACTCTATCTATTGACTCAAGATACTTTGTAAAGCATGCATCGTACGAGAAGGAAAACACTTCGAAAACATATATGGGCAGATAAGAGGTTATGCTTGCCTTGCTTCAAGAAAACCAGATAAAGCTTCAGGGATAGGTGCTTGACTTAGTTGTTTAGACCAAGTATTCGGCAACAGGGGTGTCGAACTTCTCTCCGGATTCGAGGTCTACCGATAAGAGCAAGCACCGGAAAGAGGGAAGAACAACACTCAAGACAGGCATCGATGCAATGCTCAATATGTATGCATGAACATTTGAATGCATTAAAGATAAACCCTAAACATATTTAATTGGTTGCTAGGGTTCATATGTTAAGTAAACAGTTTTTGTGAAATTAGTCCCGAAGTGGGCCTCGGAGGCCGATTCGGGCAATTCTAAAAGTGTGAAAAATTAAAGTGCTCAATTGGGGTTTATAACACCATAACTAGATTGCATTTTTCATTCTAAGCATTTTGACATATAACTTGTAATTTTCTAATTTTCTTGAATAAAAACTTATTTTCTTTACTTTAAATGATTTAAATAATGGTCAAAATTCAACTTGTCAAAAATGTGTGCAAATGACATAAACATGTAGATTACATTTCTCTGAACAAAATGGTATATTGAACACATTTTTATGATGTACCAAATAAAAGATATTACATTTACAAAATTCATCATTTTTCTGTAATTTAAATTGCTGTGGGGCCACGTGTCAGAACATTTTCATTTAAATGAAATTAAATAGAAAACTACCCAGTGACGCAAGCATGATGTCACAGTGACATCACCCGTGGCCAAATCACACAGATGTGATGCAATTGATGAAATTCGGGCGAAATTTCGGAAATTGAAATGCTCCACGAGGCGGAGGAGACCAAGGGGAGTACAGGGGTTGTCTCGGCTAGCCGGTTGGTCGCCGGAGCTCGCGCCGGCGAGCTCGAGCGCGGCGGCGACAGAGAGTTGCGGAGGGGGAGGGAGCGAGGGGAGGGCACTGGAAGGTGCGGGCGCTCACCCTGAGCGTGATGCCGCGGTCGGGGACGCGCGGGGCGGCGGGATTCGCCGGCGGCGAGGAGGAGACGGCGGCGGCCGTGGGGTTCGTCGGCGTCGAAATTGAAGGCCTCCCGGGGCTCCCCACTGCTGCTCCTACTCGAGGAGGACGACGGTGTTGGAACGCGTAGAGATAAACAAAAACTTTTCCTACGCGATGCTTCCAAGATCTAGCCGAGGTAGAAGGCCACGATGATTACCACTAGACGCGCATGTGCGGATTATCGATGCAGCGCGTCGGGGCAGTGCAGTCCCACGATCCGATCCGGTCGATCCAATCTCTCGAACGTCGAAGTGCTGAACGTACAACACCTCTGCCGGTATCCACACGTACGAGGAGGAGCTCCGACGGCAGACTGCTAGGTCTGGTGCGACGGCTGGACTGAGTGGGGCTAGGGTTCCCAGCGCATGGGAGAGTGGACTAACGTGCCCGTTGGGCAACCTGCGCCCCTCTTTATATAGCGTATGGTAATGGGCTGCACAACACTTGTTCGACAAACTCGCGAATGAGGTGGTACCGCATGAGTATATGTTTGTTCTTCTGGTGTTGTCTAGGTTCCTTGGCTTGTGCTATAGCACCATTGTTGTCACAATATACGTCCAAAGGATTGGACGCGCCCTGAACCACACCAAGATCCATCAGGAGGTTCCTGATCCAAACAGCTTCCTTTGCCGCCTCTGAGGCAGCAATATACTCAGCCTCTGTTGTAGATGCAGACACCGTATCTTGCTTGGAACTCTTCCAGCTCACAGCTCCTCCGTTCATTACGAACACGTATCCCGATTGCGAACGAGAATCATCTGAGTCGGTGAGATAACTCGCATCCGTGTAACCCTTTACACTGAATTCCTCATCACCTCCATAAACTAGGAACATTTCCTTAGTATTTCTCAAATACTTAAGAATGTTTTTAACCGCTGCCCAGTGGGCTTCGCCAGGGTCAGCCTGGTATCTGCTCGTAACACTTAGAGCATAGGAAACATCTGGCCTAGTACAAATCATGGCATACATGATGGATCCTATTGCCGAAGCATACGGAATCACACTCATCCGACTTCGCTCATCAGTCGTCGAAGGACACTGAGTCTTGCTAAGTTTTATGCCATGGGACATCGGTAAGAATCCCTTCTTGGACTCTTGCATTTTGAATTTCTTCAAAACCTTGTCCAGATAAGTACTCTGACTCAATCCAATGAGCCGCCTGGATCTATCTCTATAGATCCTGATTCCTAATATGTAAGTTGCCTCACCCAAATCCTTCATTGAGAAACTCCTTTTCCAATGACTCTTTGGTTTCTTGCAACATCATGACATCATTTCCAATCAGCAATATGTCATCCACATATAAGATTAGAAAGTTTACTTTGCTCCCACTAAACTTCTTGTATAAACAAGAATCATGATCGCTCTTGATGAAGCCAAACGATTTGACTACCTCATCAAAGCGAATGTTCCAACTCCGAGATGCTTGCTTCAACCCATAAATGGATTTCTGAAGTTTGCATACCTTGTCAGCATTAGCTGGATCGACAAAACCTTCGGGCTGTATCATATACACGTCCTCAGTTAAATTTCCATTCAGGAAAGCCGTCTTGACATCCATCTGCCATATCTCATAGTCGAAATAGGCTGCTATGGCTAACATGATCCGAATTGATTTAAGCATCGCTACGGGCGAGAAAGTCTCGTCGTAGTCAACTCCTTGAACTTGTCGGAACCCCTTCGCGACAAGTCGTGCTTTATAGACGGAAATATTTCCATCCATATCAATTTTCTTCTTAAAGACCCATTTGCACTCGACGGGTCTTGCACCGTCAGGCAGATCAACCAAATTCCAAACTTGGTTTTCATCCATGGACTTTAACTCGGATCTCATGGCTCCAAGCCATGACTCGGAATCAGATCCCACCATCGCTTCCGAATAAGTTGCCGGCTCATTACTGTCTAACAGTAAAACATCACGAGCACTCTGTAATCTGGCAGATCTCCGTGGTTCAGGTGCTATTACCGGTGTAGGTACCACGACCGGCTCAGCCTCCAAGGCGTTCGCCGACTCGCCCCTAGCCGGTTCCTCTCGAATTTCTTCGAGTTGCACTGTGCTCCCACTGACTTCCCGACTGAGAAACTCTTTCTCAAGGAAGACACCCTTCCGAGCGACAAACACTTTGCCCTCTTCCCGGTTGTAGAAGTAGTACCCCAAGGTTTCCCTCGGATACCCCACGAAAATACACTTATCCGACTTGGGCGTGAGCTTGTCCGACTGAAGTCGCTTGACAAATGCTTCACAACCCCAAATCTTAAGAAAAGACAAACTTGGCTTTTTACCAGTCCACATCTCATGTGGTGTCTTCTCTACTGACTTTGATGGTACTCTGTTTAGTGTGAAAGCTGCAGTTTCTAGACAATAACCCCAAAATGATAAAGGTAGATCTGTCCGACTCATCATTGATCGTACCATGTCCAACAAGGTCCGATTTCTCCGTTCCGATACACCGTTTCTCTGCGGTGTACTCGGCGGAGTGAGTTGAGGAACTATTCCACAACTCTTTAGATGCTCATCAAACTCATGGCTCATGTACTCGCCTCCACGGTCCGACCGTAGAAACTTTATTTTCTTGCCGAGCTGATTTTGTACCACATTCTGGAATTCCTTGAACTTTTCAAAGGGTTCCGACTTGTGTTTCATTAAATAGATATATCCATACCTACTCAAATCATCAGTGAAGGTAATGAAGTACTCATAACCACCTCTGACTGTCGTGCTCATTGGTCCACATACATCACTATGTATTAGTTCCAACAAGTCGGACGCCCTTTCACAACTCCTTGCAAAAGGTGTCTTGGTCATCTTGCCTAGTAGGCATGATTCGCATGTCTCGAATGACTCTAAGTCAAACAAAGTTAGAAGTCCAT
Organism: Alopecurus myosuroides; assembly: GCA_028641055.1. NCBI lineage: Eukaryota > Viridiplantae > Streptophyta > Magnoliopsida > Poales > Poaceae > Alopecurus > Alopecurus myosuroides. Next base: position 481,899,622 of record CM054059.1, read on the forward strand.
CATCATGGAGCTTCTTCATGCGCTTCCAACTTATATGACCAAGCCGACAGTGCCAAAAGTAAGTCATATTCAGATCATTTGGTTTCAACCTTTTAACATTTATGTTATAGACCGATTCACTATCAAGATTTAAAATAAATAACCCGTTCTGAACGGGTGCAAAGCCATGAAACATATCTTTCAAATATAAAGAACAACAAATATTCTTAATATTCGACTCATAACCTTGTCTCATCAAACATGAGGCGAAAATAATGTTTCGACTAAGCGCTGGAACATAATAACAATTATTTAGTTCCAAAATAAATCCTGAAGGTAAATGAAGTTGCATCGTGCCGACTTCCAACGCAGCGACTCTCGCCTTGTTACCGACCCGAATGTCAACCTCTCCTCTTGCCACGCTCCTAGTTCTTACCAGTCCCTGCAACGAGTTGCATATGTGAATAACTGATCCGGTATCATATACCCAAGAACTATTAGGCGCATCAGCAAGATAAATGTCTATAACATTGCACACAAGTGTACCTGAGTCGGAAGTCATACCTCCACTCTTGGCTCTGTCAGCCAAATACTTGGTGCAATTCCTCTTCCAGTGGCCATCTTGCTTGCAATAGAAGCAATTGGCTCCGGCTGTAGGAGAAGGCTTAGTCTTTGAGGGAGCACTCTGGACAGGGCCATGGGCGCTACCTCCTGACTTATCCTTCTTCTTCTTAGTCCAAGAACTCTTCTTGAACTTAGCCTTATTCTACACCATCAACACTTGACTGGCGCCTTTCTTGATATCAGCCTCTGCCGTTTTGAGCATCCCATGTAATTCAGTGATACTCTTATCCATACCATGCATATGGTAGTTCGAGATGAACGAACCATACGCACTAGGAAGAGAGTTCAGAATTATATCAGTAGCGAACTCTTCGTTAAGTGGGACGCCCAGCCGATCCAGAGACTGAATGTAACCAATCATCTTGATTACATGCGGACTCAGTGGATCGTCGTCTTTCAGCTTACAGCCAAGCAAAGCTTGAGAGACTTGATACCTCTCAGTCTTTGCTTGAGCCTGGAACATACTTTTGAGGCTTTCGATCATATCGTAGGCCTCAACATTCTCGAACTGCTGCTGCAAGTCCGGTTCCATGTGTGCAAGCATAAGACAGCTAATTTCCGTAGACTCATCTCTAGTCTTACGGTAGGCATTGGTGACAGCGACAGTCGCATCGTCATCAGGCTCTTCTGGAAGTGGAGTTTCTAGAACATGTTCTTTCTTGTCATGCTTGAGGACTATCCTCAGATTACGATACCAGTTGGTGAAATTAGTTCCATTAAGCTTATCTTTCTCTAGGATTGACCTCAACGCAAACGCGGACAACTGAGGAAGGTTGCTAGGTGCCATTGATCTACAACAGAAAATACGCAAAAACACTTAAGACATGTATTCATAAAAGAGCAGGCATATTAAACGCTTTAATACTTATGCTCCCACTAGAACCAACATCCCTCCGATGGTTGCTAAGTGATTCAAGATCCTAAATAAGCAAGCCGACTAGTGAGCTTTAGCATCACCGCTAGCCGTCAAGTGATCTAGGTAGGCAACACCTTGCCAATCGTATCTAATACGACTCCTGTTAGTTGGGTGACATCACATGCCCCGGCTCCCAACCTACCGAGCCCCGAGCCCCACAACCGTTGTGATGGACTCGTCTAGATTACCAAGTGCTTCTGCTTGTAAGAGTCCGACTCAAACCCACCTAACCGGAAAGAATTGGTAGCACCTCAATTTTATGAGCCCACTACCAAGAATGTCCGACTTGTGATGGTGCAGCACTGGCGGGGCGACCGACTAGACCTTCTTTGAGGGATTAAAGAATCTACCAACTATCTAATAGAGGTAAATAGAGACATAACAATAGCACAAATAAAGCAATTATAATGTGAAATGGTATGGCTCTCTTCATGGTGATCTCCATCTCCACGAAGCTTGCAAGTCGGCTCGTGCCAACTCTTGTCACGTGCCATCTTGCTCCATGTAGCCGACTTGTACATCGACTTGCATGCCACCGGGTTCTCCAACAAGCTACACTAGCTAGTAAATGAAAAATTTACATAGAGAATCCGACACGCATGTCGTTATACAATAAAATGACAGCACCTAGGCTCCAGCCGGCTGACAAGAACATGATACGCAGATCATGTATGGATTACACACATCACATGCACATAAGCCATACCATTCACAACTTCCTGCAAAAACAAGTTATGCATAGATACGATATCTACCGGCGTTGTGAAACTCGCAACGACATCTAAGGCGCTACGACAGGGCGAAGCCGGCGGTCCCGCTCATGGATTTCGGAAAACGCAGCGCCCGACGATTTCGGAAAACGCAGATCTCATCTGCATTCCGATCATGGATTTCTTCATCGGATAAAACGATTTTACCCGAATCTGATCCGTATTCCGATTCGACCAAACGCTTTGATCTTCGATCACCGCAACTGGATTTATGTGTCACGGTATACCCCGATGGCGGAAACCGACCGGTAGGGGTAAGTTGTTCCACGACCTTAGCAGTATGATCACGGAAACCTGATCATCCATTAACCCCGAGTACGATTGATCCAATCAACCTTGTACAAAACCGATCTATCTTATAGACCGACCACCAAAACAGCAATTAGATCACATCTAACGCTAACTACATATCACATATGTACGGATCTCGGGCCTAATACCAGAAGCTACCGCTCTGATACCACTGTTGGAACGCGTAGAGATAAACAAAAACTTTTCCTACGCGATGCTTCCAAGATCTAGCCGAGGTAGAAGGCCACGATGATTACCACTAGACGCGCAGGTGCGGATTATCGATGCAGCGCGTCGGGGCAGTGCAGTCCCACGATCCGATCCGGCCGATCCAATCCCTCGAACGTCGAAGTGCTGAACGTACAGCACCTCTGCCGGTATCCACACGTACGAGGAGGAGCTCCGACGGCAGACTGCTAGGTCTGGTGCGACGGCTGGACTGAGTGGGGCTAGGGTTCCCAACGCATGGGAGAGTGGACTAACGTGCCCGTTGGGCAACCTGCGCCCCTCTTTATATAGCGTATGGTAATGGGCTGCACAACACTTGTGGCCCATTCCCTCTGTGAGTCCGACTCACTAACTCGGTCCATTTCCGGTTCGGGTCCAACCCAACCAATACTTGCTCTCGCTCTTAAGTGTGCGACCCTGCAGGCTCATGGCGACTTGGACACGATTGGAGTCCAACTCCCAATCGATCAATCGGTAGCGGCTCCTAGCAGAACGTGCCGACTCCCAAGTACCATTGAGTCATGACGACATACCTTTCAATGTGATATTCATCTTAGTCCTTTTTGCCTCACGATATACCTTGTCGAGCTATAGGCGATTTATCGTCATCCCTTAAATAGCTCAACTCTCTTCTCGATCCGTGATATGTGATTCATCTGACTAACTCTTAGTCACAGACACAGTTAACACTTAACTGAGTTGCGCATGGCCATGCTTCCTGAATCATATCACTCGAGAGGGCCCAGAGAATATCTCTCCATTCGGAGGGGCAAAATCCCATCTTGATTATCCACATCACGCAGCTTGCTTCTCATTCGACCCGAACTCTGCCTTTATAGTTGCCTTGTCACACAACAACGTTTGACAGAACCTAAGTCGGTGATCCACAACTCGGATTGTGCGATAACCTCAGGTCTAAGGATTACATTGATTGAGACATGCAAATGACGACTTGATCGTTGCATCTCAATGTGGGTCAGTCCGACTTGCTAAACTCTTTAGCCAAGTCCGTGAACATTGGAATGGCATCACCATGCCCATGACAAGTGGAACCGTGTCATCAGCCAACACTCACATTAGTCTAGGGTGTGTGTCCAGCACAACCTAAATGAACAAGGACAATCTAGTATGAACAACGTGAATATATAGTTCCACAATCGAATCACATATTCAATGACATATATCAGATGTTCAAAACAAGGACAACTTAATAACTTTATGAATACAGCGGGAATTACATCATACATGATTGCCTCTAGGGCATATTCCCAACAGACGGGAACACGGCGGAGCCGGTGAGCTACTCGGTTGGCAACGGGGGTGGCCGTAACGCCGGCGGTGAGCGACGGAGGCCGGCGGTTAGGGTTCAGTCTGGCGTGGCCTTCCTGTACGTGAGAGATACAGAGAGAAGGAGGGAAGGTTTGCGAGGAGAGGTGGAGATGCGGACGTCTCCCTGGACATCTATCCGAGCGGGAGGCAGCAGGAGGTGGCAGCCGCGGCGACGTGCCCGGCTTGGTCGTCTACTGGCTCAAGGAAGAAGACAAGAACCATCTTTTGGAAAAAAAAACCGCCTCCTGGAAAAAATACAAAAGAGACCTTGCTCCTTTTAAAATAGAAAACTAAAAATAGTTTTGAGGGCCTTTCTGAAAAAGGTAAAATTTGACAAAAAATATTTTTGAGATCCTTACAACATATACAACCTCAACATATTTTTGTTTGGCAAAAATTGCACCATTTTAAACCATCAATTTAAAGTGGCACTTTTAAGTGGTTTTAATCAACTCCGTTACTAAATTTTAGTGCACTTGTTTGAAAACCAACATTGGGTTCAAAAATGCATGCATGACTTGACATGATCACAAGCACAAACACACAAACTTTTTATTACAAAAAAGGTGGATATTAAAAGTCTACCCCCCTTACAAGAATCTCGTCCGGAGATTCCTAGGTTTTAGCAAAGGACGGGTACTCAGATCGTAAACGATCTTCTCATTCCCAGGTTGCTTCAGCTTCAGAATGATGAGACCACTGAACCTTGAGACACTTGATTCTTCGGCATCGAATCTTTCGTTCAGCTGCCTCGAGGATACGGACAAGACATTATCGGTAGGTCAGATCATTCTTGAGATCAATGGTTTCATGATCAACACCACGATTGGAATCTTTGAAGAAACGACGAAGTTGTGAGACATGGAATGTAGCATGAACCTGTGGGAACGTTGAAGGTAGGTGGAGACGATAAGCAAAATTTCCACTTTTTGCAAGAACAGGGAAAGGACCAACATAGCGAGGCGGTAATTTTCCCTTCATGACGTCACGATGAACACCTTTCAAAGGTATGACTCGGAGATAGGCTTGTCCGCCGATATCATAACGAATATCTTGTTGACGGTCACCATAACTCTTCTGACGAGACTGAGCCGCTTTCAGATGTTCATGGATGATACGAACTATTTCTTCAGTCTCATTGATCAGATTCTTCGGTCCAAAGTACTGTCTTTCACCGGTTTCTAACCAATTTAACGGAATTGAACAACTTCGATTGTAGAGAACTTCAAACGGAGCTTTGGCTAAGATAACTTGGAAACAGTTGTTATAAACAAATTCGGCAGATGGAAGACACTTCTCGCAATCATTACCGAAGGATACAACACAAGCTCGAAGCATGTCTTCAAGAGTTTGGTTCAGACTCCCGAGGTGATCACTACGGGATGATTGATAGATTATAGTGGAATGTAGACGACTTCCCAGAGCTTGCTTGAAACTTGCCCAGCCCTTGGAAGTAAACATATTTCCATGATCAAAAAGGATCTTCTTAGGAACACCATGAAGGGGTATTATCCGGGAGACATATAAATCTGCCAGTTGTTTAGCAATGATGCTCTGATGGATAGGAACGAAATGAGCAACCTTTGACAGACGATCAATCACTACCCAGATAGCGGTGTGTCCCTGATCATTTCTTGGAAGACCAACAATGAAAGTCATCTCAACTTCCTCCCACTTCCAAACAGGATTAGGTGTAGGGTAGAGAGTAGCAGCTGGTCTTTGATGTTCAGCTTTAGCACGACGACAAACATCGCATTCAGCTACAGATTGGGCTATGTCTCGCTTCATCTTGGTCCACCATAACCTCTGACATAAATCACGATACATTTTGGTGCTACCAGGATGAACAGAGAGAAGTGACTCATGAGCTTCACGGAGGATAAGTTGTTTCAGACTCCGTTTCTTCGGCACAACAAGACGTTCACCAAAATAAACGGTACCTTGATTATCAACAGAGAAACATGTAGGAACATGCTGAAGTGGAGGAAGTCTCCTCTGAGGACATTTGTTGGAGTAGTGTCCAATTTCACCACACACGTCACATGTCACCAGTCGTTTCTTATTACCAGCAACACTAGAACGCCCATCGAGGTGGCCTTGTTGAAAAGCTGGTGGATATGGAATAGCACTGTACGGAATGAACACACGACGCTTCTTGGAACCGGAAGAAGACGCATGTGACTCTCCAGAAATCTGCTTCAAAGAAATTTCCATTTCCTTTTTGCCACGCTCCAAGGTAAGAGCATGATTATAAAGGTCCTGGAAGGTTGGGAACTTGAAAGACAATAGCTCATAGCGAACTCCGGAATCCAGACCCTTGCGGAACAACTCTTGCTTATCCGCATCATCTGCAACATCTCGGGGTGCATAACGAGCCAAACGGGTGAATTCACGCCCGTAAGTTTCAACATACATCTGTCCCTGGGTCAGATCCAGGAACTCTTTTCTTTTGGAGTCCATAACTGCCTCAGGAACATGGGCAACACAGAACTCTTTACGAAACTCCTCCCAAGTAACATTATGTCCCGGCGATTGCAACGCCAAGAAACCTTCCCACCATGAACCAGCTTCACCCTCTAGCTGATAGGAGGCGAAGTTCACACGGTCACTTTCTGGAACATGGAGAGCGTTAAATTTGCGCTCGATGGTACGAAGCCAATCATCAGCATCGATCGGTTCGTTGAGTTTGCTGAAAGTTGGAAGCTTAGCATGAACTAAATCCCCAAATATAACGCATTCGTCATGATGAAGTTCAGTGTTTTGCGCCACACGCTCAAGGAGATGTTCATTTCTCAGGAGGTTAGTCTCGATATCCTGAAGAACTTGCGTCATTAAGGAAGATGACGACTCTCCCTCAACATGGCTACTTTAAACGGAATCTCGAGTACTCCCGGACATCCTGAGTACAAAGAAATAGAACCATGAGAAACACTCCCATGGGAGAGAATGCAACAGAAAGATTCATGACTTGATATGGATCAATTGAAGTCAAAAGGAATCAACGATTTAGACCGATGAAGGTAACTTGGAAACTCTAAGAACATTAGCAACCTGACACGGAGTACTAGGAAAAACACCCAACGATTTTGCTCCTAACTTTGAAGTTAACAGGTGAGAGGTAAAACATTTGAAATCAAATGAGATAAGGTGACTCAGAGTTAGAACGATACCAGGTAAGGAGTAAAAAGAATCCTAAGAAGGTTTTCATAACTCCTTTGTCATTTCGAAAATAGTTTTCACAAACTCTAGACTCAACACCGACCAATAGCAAGGGTTTTCCTACAGGCAATCCTGCTCTGATACCATGACCTGTCAGACCCCCAGAGATATACATATTGTTATGTGCTCCTAGCCATGGACTCACAAGGGCTTCAGGGTTACCAGCCCCCGCCGCAACAAACAACGGCAGGCAGACCGGATTCATCGGCACGTAGTCTGGATCCCCGGTCTACTACTCATTGTGTCCATGCTAGTCATAACCAATTATGCATACCCAAGTGTCCACGATTCGGATGAAACTGAAGGAACGGGACCAAAGTTATACAGAGCTGCTATGTGTCCAGAAAGTGCAACAACAATCGAGGGGTACTGGGGTTACCTCGCCCCAGGCCGAATCACATCGGCAGGCGGGCTCGGACATGGATCATCGGCTCCACAACCCCTCGACTACGACAACTATGCAGGCATAGCCAAAACTGTATAACAACGGGCTCAAAACCAACAATCGATCAAAGCAGCACTCTAGACATGAAGCTTTATTAAGCAAGTAATACTAGAGTAAAGCTTACAAGCAGAGGTCACACGATCCAACATTACATCAGACAACGGAAAGCATATTATGTTGCTATTCAACAAGAACCAAAATGGCCTAAGATGCCGCAACATAAGGCGACGTCCCAGCCCATAGATTCCAGGCTGCTACCTGGGAAACCCCAAACTATCTGTCGATGTCCACGAAGAAACACCACCAAAGGTATGGAACTCCACCTGAACCAAATTGAAGCAAACATGAGTACGGGAGGTACTCAACAAGACTTAACTAACCTATTATATATCTGCTTGTTCAAAAAGGGTTTATGAAGCTTGTTTTGCGTAAAGCCAACTTTGTTTCGAATAGAGGGAGACTGAGAAGCTTTTCACAAATCTTTTAAAAGAACACCCTTTCCTCGGGTATTGCCTTCGGAACCTTTGAAGAATCATCTTCAGCACCGATAACCGGAACCACCTCTTGAAACAAATCATTCATTGTCAACATCTTTTACGTCATGTTCAAGTTATCTATGATCTCAGGATCCGTCACCAAGTCGTCCTTAACCGCGGACACGGCTTTTCGAAAAGATTAAACCCTGCAGGGGTGTACAACTTTACCCACACGTATCAACCGACTCTTAATGCCAAGCTATTGGCACAATTCCGACGATGTGCCGGCAGAGGGTGGCTGACCACGATCTTTCCCTTGCTTCGCCTATTCCATGAGTCGCTCCGAGTAGAGATGGACAGCCAATAGGGAGTGGCCATCTCCTGCCGGGTCTCTATCGTTGTGAGCGGTGCTTCAACTACTGTCTCGCCACAGGCTGTTACACCGCCACGTCCTAGTTTTGTAAACGTTTTTAACATTCCCCGCAAATCCAAATGGAACGCCCGAACTAGGCAACTCATGGAACAAACTAGACAAGTTGAAATCGAGGGGAATCCAATCCCGGTGTGGTTGCACGATCAGTCTTGGCTTCAAAGGCGAGAACTCGCTCCTAGGGGCATGAACGAGGCAAATCACCACATCCCATGCGGCAACTCATCCAAGCTTTTAATCATATTAACCACACATCTCAAACCTTACCACGTCATCCTGTCATACTAGATTCATTTCGTAACTCTGATTCATCAACCGGATGGAGCAGAGATTAACATACATGTACGACTAAGCATGGCATATTTGAGGCTTTGGCGATACACACAAACAAATCCTATGTCTGCTAAGAGCATTGAATCATGATATCTGGTTTATGCAAATAAATAGGATAACTCTATCTATTGACTCAAGATACTTTGTAAAGTATGCATCGTACAAGAAGGAAAACACTTCGAAAACATATATGGGCAGATAAGAGGTTATGCTTACCTTGCTTCAAGAAAACCAGATAAAGCTTCGGGGATAGGTGCTTGACTTGGTTGTTTAGACCAAGTATTCGGCAATAGGGGTGTCGAACTTCTCTCTGGATTCGAGGTTTACCGATAAGGGCAAACACCGGAAAGAGGGAGAACAACACTCAAAACAGGCATCGATGCAATGCTCAATATGTATGCATGAACATTTGAATGCATTAAAGATAAACCCTAAACATATTTAATGGGTTGCTAGGGTTCATATGTTAAGTAAACAGTTTTTGTGAAATTAGTCCCGAAGTGGGCCTCGGAGGCCGATTCGGGCAATTCTAAAAGTGTGAAAAATTAAAGTGCTCAAATGGGGTTTATAACACCATAACTAGATTGAATTTTTCATTCTAAGCATTTTGACATATAACTTGTAATTTTCTAATTTTCTTGAATAAAAACTTATTTTCTTTACTTTAAATCATTTAAATAATGGTCAAAATTCAACTTTGTCAAAAATGTGTGCAAATGACATAAAAATGTAGATTACATTTTTCTGAACAAAATGGTATATTGAACACATTTTTATGATGTACCAAATAAAAGATATTGCATTTACAAAATTCATCATTTTTCTGTAATTTAAATTGCTGTGGGGCCACGTGTCAGAACATTTTCATTTAAATGAAATTAAATAGAAAACTACCCAGTGACGCAAGCATGATGTCACAGTGACATCACCCGTGGCCAAATCACACAGATGTGATGCAATTGATGAACATCGGGCGAAATTTCGGAAATTGAAATGCTCCACGAGGCGGAGGAGACCGAGGGGAGTACAGGGGTTGTCTCGGCTAGCCGGTTGGTCGCCGGAGCTCACGCCGGCGAGCTCGGGCGCGGCGGCGGTTGGCGCCCGGCGGCGATAGAGAGTTGCGGAGGGGGAGGGAGCGAGGGGAGGGCACTGGAAGGTGCGGGCGCTCACCCTGAGCGCGATGCCGCGGCCGGGGACGCGCGGGGCGGCGGGATTCGCCGGCGGTGAGGAGGAGACGGCGGCGGCCGTGGGGTTCATCGGCGTCGAAATTGAAGGCCTCCCGGGGCTCCCCACTGCTGCTCCTACTCGAGGAGGACGACGGGAACACGGCGGAGCCGGTGAGCTACTCGGTTGGCAACGGGGTTGGCCGTAACGCCGGCTGTGAGCGACGGAGGCCGGCGGTTAGGGTTGGGTCCGGCGTGGCCTTCCTGTACGTGAGAGATACAGAGAGAAGGAGGGAAGGTTTGCGAGGAGAGGTGGAGATGCGGACGTCTCCCTGGACATTATCCGAGCGGGAGGCAGCAGGAGGTGGCAGCCGCGGCGACGTGCCCGGCTTGCTCGTCTACTGGCTCAAGGAAGAAGACAAGAACCATCTTTTGGAAAAAAAACCTGCCTCCTGGAAAAATTACAAAAGAGACCTTGCTCCTTTTAAAACAGCAAACTAAAAATAGTTTTGAGGGCCTTTCTGAAAAAGGTAAAATTTGACAAAAAATATTTTTGAGATCCTTACAACATATACAACCTCGACAAATTTTTGTTTGGCAAAAAATTCTACCATTTTAAACCATCAATTTAAAGTGGCACTTTTAAGTGGTTTTAATAAACTCCGTTATTAAGTTTTAGTGCACTTGTTTTAAAACCAACATTGGGTTAAAAAATGCATGCATGACTTGACATGATCACAAGCACAAACACACAAACTTTTTATTACAAAAAAGTGGAACTGATTGCTTGGTTGTGTTAGGTTAGGACCAAAGAACACCCAAGACAATGGTATGCCCCACCTCTTGACAATATTTCCTGTCCCCTCCCCTCCTCCCCTGTTTCATCAGATCCGGGAGTTTCGCGCTCTGAGTAGTCCTCGATCCCGCTAGAGAGAATTTGACGTCAGTGAAGCCCTAATACAAAACGTGAGGGAATTTTGGGCACACAAGTCCCACACCACACTTTAACACACATGGTATGGCAAACATAGGTTTTGGTGGGATTCAGACTCTATGAAGCCTCTCTCCGGATAAACCCTAGGCATGCTGGAGAAAAAGACAAAAATGTTGTTCTGGCCCCCTCTACGTGAGCCGGAAAGGGGTATCAAAATGGAAATTATTGCTTTATTGTGTTAGGTTAGGCCCAAGGAACACTCAAGACAATGGTAGTCCACCCCTTGACAAGATTCCCCTTTTTTCGTCACATCCGGGAGTTTCGGGCTCGGAGTAGTCCAGGAACCCGCGAGAGAGGTTCCGACGCCGGTGAAACGCTAACACAAAGATTGAGGGAATCTTGGGCATACAAGACCCATGACACACGTTAACACACATGGTATGGCAAACCATGGATTTGGGTGGGATTCAGACGCTCTGAAGCCCCTCTCTGGAGAAATCCTAGGCATGGTGGAGAAAAAGACGAAACTATCGTTCCATCCCCTCCACGTGAGCCGGAATGGGGTAGTAAAATGGAACTGATTTCTTGATTGTGTTAGTTTAGGCCCAAGAAACATCCAAGACAATGTTATACCTCAAACCTTGACAAGATTCGCTCCATTTCATCAAATATGGGAGTTTCGGGCTCTGAGTTGTCCTGGAACCCGCTAGAGAGAATCCGACCCCGGTGAAGCCATAAAACAAAGAGTGAGGGAAACGTGGTCATCCAAGACCTATTCCACACCTTAACATATATGGTATGGAAAACCATGGGTTTGGGTGGGATTCAAACGCTCTGAAGCCCCTCCGGAGAATCTCAAGGCATGGTGGAGAAAAAGACGAAACTGTCGTTCTAGCCCCTCTACGTTAGCGGGAAACGGTAGTAAAGTGGAAATTATTGCTTGTTGGTGTTATTTTAGGCCCAAATAATAGCCAAGACAATTTTATACCCCAACTCTTGAAAATATTCCTCACTTTTCGTAAAATTCAGGAGTTTCGGGCTCTGAGTAGTCGTGTAACCCGTTAGAGAGAATCATACGCCGGTGAAGCCCCAACACAAAGTGTGAGCAAATCTTAGGCATACAAGACCCATGCAACAGTTTAACACACATGGTATTGAAAACCATGGGTTTGGGTGGGATTCAGACGCTCCGGAGCCCCTCTCTAGAGAATGCCTAGGCTTGTTGGAGAAAAATACGAAACTGTCGTTCTGGCCCCTCTACGTGAGCCGCAAGGGGGTAGAAAAGTGGAACCGATTTCTTTGTTGTGTTAGGTTAGGACCAAGAAACATCCAAGACAATGTTATACCCCATCTCTTAACAATATTCCCCTCATTTTGTCAGATCCGGGAGTTTCGGGCTCTGAGTAGTCCAGGAACCCGCGAGAGAGGTTCCGACGCCGGTGAAGCCCTAACACAAAGAGTGAGGTAATATTGCGCATACAAGACCCATAAAACACTTTAACACACATGGTATGGAAAACCATGAGTTTGGGTGGGATTCATACGCTTCGAAGCCCCTCTCCGGAGAAACTCTGGGCATGGTGGAGAAAAAGACGAAACTATCGTTCTAGCCCCTCCACGTGAGCCGGAAGGGGTAGCAAAGTGGAATTGATTTATTGGTTGTGTTAGGTTAGTCCCGATAAACATCCAAGACAATGTTATACCCCACCTCTTGACAAGATTCCCTCTGTTTCATCAGATACGAGAGTTTCGGGCTCTGAGTAGTCCTGGAACCCGCTAGAGAGAATCTGACGTCGGTGAAGCCCTAAAACAAAGAGTGAGGGAAAAGTGGTCACCCAAGACCTATGCCAAACTTTAACACACATGGTATGGCAAACCATGGATTTGGTTAAGATTCATACGCTCGAGAGCCCCTCTTCGGAGAAACCCTAGGCCATGTGGAGAAAAGGACGAAATTGCCGTTTCGACCCCTCTACGTTAGTTGGAAGGGGGTAGAACAGTGGAACCGATTGCTTAGTTGTGTTAGGTTAGGCCCAAGGAACACCGAAGACAATGGTATACCCTACTTGTTGACAAGATTCCTCACGTTTCGTCAGATTAGGTAGTTTCGGGCTGTGAGTAGTCCTCGACCTCGCTAGAGAGAATCCGACGATGGTGAAGTCCTAACACAAAGAGTGAGGGAATCTTGGGATTCAGATGCTCCGGAGCCCCCTCTCCGGAGAAACCCTGGGCCCGCTGGAGAAAAAGACAAAATTGTCGTTCTGTCCCCTCTACGTGAGCTGGAAGGGGGTAGCAAAGTGGAACCAATTGCATGGTTGTGTTAGTTAGGCCCAAGGAACACCCGCGGCAATTTTATACACCACGTATTGAGAAGATTCTCCCCTTTCGTCACATCTGGGAGTTTCGGCCTCTGAGTAGTCCTGGAACGAGCTAAAGAGAATCCGATACGAGTGAGGCTCTAACACAAAACGCGAGGGAATCTTGGGCATCCAATAACTATGCCACACTTTAACACACATGTTATGGAAAACCATGGGTTTGGGTGGGATTCATACTCTCCAGAGGCCCTCTTCCGAGAAACCCTAGGCCTACTAGACAAAAAGACGAAACTGTCGTTCTGGCCCCTCTATGTGAGCCGGAAGGGTGTAGAAAAATGGAAATGGTTGGTTGGTTGTGTTAGGTTAGGTCCAAGGAACACCCAAGACTATGCCATCGACGTGGCCATAACACCCGTCATTTGGTCCGAAACCCAAAAAACTTCGGAGGAGATAGCTTATTTCTGTGAACACCTTTTCAACCCTACTGTCGTATTCTAAGTTTATTATTTTTGGTGGATACTAGGAAATATATAATGACACCACGCGAAGGTCTTGCATCATATCGAGTTTTCTTGAATATGGGCACATTTCAATAAACTATGCCATGGATATGGCCATAACACCCGTCATTTGGCCCGATATAAAAGAGTGGAGATTCGGTGCATCTAGGCACAAGATCTCATGCCAATTTTAAAAGTTGGAAAAATAGTTACGAGTTTCAAAAATATTGAAAAAAAATCCATATGTAGCTAGTAGTATATATTAGAAGCGTGCAAAAATTAACATAAAACCATTTGTATTCTAAACTATACAAAAATGACAAAAGTGGGACCTACGTAATGAATCTTTTCAAATTTATAGATTTTGATATTTTATCATTTTTGTGTACCCTATACTAATTTGTATTTTAAATTAAAATTCTACAGGTTTGAGGGATATATACTAATAACTACAACAAGATTTATTTTCAGAATATTTTGAAATTTGAAAATATATTTTTTGGTTGTTTTAAATAGAGCGAAACCAATTTTCGAAAAAAAACATTAATGAAATAAAAAGGAAAAGAGCTATGCCGACGGCATTGCGGTCGCACTACCAAATTCCGCGCAATCAGGGACGTTTCAATAACGTTCCGGATGGGCTCCAAACCGTCGCTAAGGGCAATCCGCGACGGTTTACGCGACGGAATGAAAACGTATCAGATCGACTGTCACGGACGATTCCGCGACGTTTATATGAACACTAAACTGTTAAGGCTATCCGCAACGTATAGCAAATTGTCGCCACCAGTTGGACCGTCCGGACTAGGCCCTATAAGCATTAACGTTTTTATTTCGTCGCTATGAGGCGACACGTGGCAAACGAGTTTCTAACGGCCGTTATCGTAATCAGCTGACATGGCTAAACGTTTAGTCACCATAAGCAAAATGTGGGAACGTTTTTTACGTCACCAGTCTTGACCAATGAGGCGAAACCATGTGAACCAATCGAAATACGCCACATGGAAACAAAATGGTGCCACGTTGCCTTCTTCTGGGACGAAATCGGTTCGTCCCGGGCTACCCTGCGACGTTTTTTTCCGTCGCGAGTCTCGACCAATGAGGCGAAAGCATGTGGAGAAATCAAAATATGCCACATGGAAACAAAATAGCGCCACGTTGGCTTCTTCTGGGACGAAATCTGCTTGTCGCGGGCTATCCAGCGACTTCTTTTGTCGCTAAACTCGTGGCACGTGCACCAATCAAATGGTGTCACGCAACGTCTTTTCCATGATATTTTTTTCCGTCTCGGATTTGGGTGATATCATCACAGTGCCGGGGACGTTATTTTTACGTCGTCTAATCGTCCACTCATAGTAGGCCCCGTGGGCTGGGCATACATCGCCACGTGTCGGTATTTGCCTTGACGGTTTTTTACGTTACGTTACTATGATGTCTGTTTTGGTGCTATTTGGGTGGTTACATCATCGTTATAATTGCCAATTGCACACAGGCAGAAAAAAAACCCACATAACAGGCATCAAATACTTAGTTTTTCTCACAGAATATCAAACCAACATACAGAACCACGGTTTCAAGGACCACGAATCTGCTCAGCCAGCATCTCAAGTAGGGCAACTCCTTCTAGTTGAGATTTCTTTAGCGCAGCTTGTTGCTTCCGAATCTCTTCCATATCAACTACAAACTTCAGCCTCAGTTGCTCGGATTCTGCTTTCGCCGTCCTCATATCAGCAATTGTTCTGCGCACATTCACATCAAGCTGTGGTTCGGGCTCAGACTGTGAAAGACATGATTCCACACGGTCCTTCTTTGAGAAAGTATGCTTTCCACTCTTCGGCATGGCAACTTCACTATCATCCTCGTCCTCAACCTCTGAAGCAAATCAAGACATCACCCTTTTCTTGCTTGCCTATCAAGCATGCAAAGAAAATAGATGAAAATAACAGATAACAAGAATGTACAGAACATAGATGAAACTAGCAGATGACAAGCATGTACAAAAAATTGATGAAACCAAGCAGATTATAGTCAAACAATGATGTGTGTCATGAACTAGCTGATGAGAAGCATAGATAAAACACCAGGTGTCAAGCATGTGAGGAAGATAGATGAAAATAGCAGATGACAAGCATATACAAAAGATTGATGAAAACTAGCAGATTATAGTCAAACAACGGTGTGTGTCATGAACTAGCTGATGAGAAGCATAGATGAAACAGAACAACATGTGTCAAGCATGTGAGGAAGATAGATGAAAATAGCAGATGACAAGCATGTACAAAAAATTGATGAAAACTAGCATATTATAATCAACCAACTGTGTGTGTAATGAACTAGCAGATGAGAAGCATAGATGGAATAACAGGTGTCAAACATGTGAGAAAGATATATGGAAACCATGTTGAAATGACAACGACAGCCTTAATTACTATAAGTGGGTTTCACGGCCTTAATTAGCTTGCCAAAACTTCTTATAGTATGGAATAGAGTAAGTAGCACAAAATATATGGCGTCACATTGATCAAAAAGTTCAACACAAGATAAGAAAGCTGCACCCTAGTTGTTGCGATATCATGAAAGAATGTTCAGCTACCGGGTTAGGGAATAACCTGCAGCTCATTGTCCACGCTGGATTGTGATTGATATGACACGACTCCTTCAGTGGCATCTGATTCCTTTTCAACATCATACACAGGTATGTACTGAGATCCAGAGTCTTGCTTCTTGGTCTTTTTTTTGGGGGGGGGGGGGTACAGTAGGACATGAAAGAAAATTTGCGGGCTTTACGCCCAATTCATGCATCTTTGCATTGTTTGCCATGATAGTTCTGGCACGCTCTTCTTCAATGGGGTGTAGTGGCGATCCTAACATAAATAAAAAACTAAAAGTAAAGTACAAATATAACGCTTCATAAGAACCTAATACATCATAAATAATTAAGGCACTCATCTTGTAAGAACAGTCCAATGCAAGTAATATAAATTCTGATCCTAACTAAGACTGATAGGATCACAAGCAAAGTGAAATTAAACCTAATACGTAGTATACAAGTTAGATTGCTGCAAATAAGCAAAGTTTTACCAAGCAAAAAGGCCCCCCTTCCTATTTCCGTTACAAGAAACCGTTTAGAGAGATTTATTGCATCAAACATTAGCAGTATAATTAGCATAATAGTGAAGCATCGAACATACGATTAAACAGACAACCAATTTAGAAAGATTAACTGCATCGAATATAAGCAGGATAATAAGAAAGCATCAAACATACAATTAAATAGACAAAAGCAATTTAGAGAGAATAGTTGCCTGCATCTTTAGGGTCTTCTGTCTTGCTGCGTTTCTCGCCTTCAATCTTCACTCGTTTCAGCGTGCTTGCGGACATTCACGGTGATGTTGCGGCGAGGTTGGAGACGGGGTGGCAGATCTAGATGTACGGCGAGGTCGGTGGCGAGGTGGCTGACCGGCGAGCACGGCGTCGAGGTGGCTGACCGGCGAGCACGACGCGAGGAGGAAGATAACGTACGACGAGGTTGGAGACGATGTGGCAGACAGGCGAGCACAACGTCGAAGTGGCGGATCTGGACGACGAAAAGGCCGGCGATGTGGCAGATCTGGAGGGTGATCTCGACGGCGACGAGGGAGTTCTGGCAAGCGAGCTATACGGCGAGGTGTGAGATCGGGGGAATAGAGGATCTATTTTGGGAGGACAAGGGGGAGTGGATATTTCTAAATATTGGCTTTCTCTTTCGGCGAGAGGGCCGATCAAGCGGATAAGGCAGGGTTTTGGAACGATTACAGAAATTCCCTCCAGGCTTAAGGTTGCCAGTTGTGTGCGGGAGGGCTGAGAAGTAAATTTTCCTTGCACGAAAAAATTTGGTGGGCTGTCGTGGCGCGAATTTTTTGGAGCGACGCGAAATTTTGGCGGAACTGCAGGAAACTTTGCTAGCCGTCCGATGCTGATGGGTGGCTTTCAAAAATTGAGCATTTATGCAATTATTTAGTACTAAAGATTGTGAAAAAATCCCGAAAGTATTTACCTAAAATCCTGGAAAGGGTCAATTATGTGAAATACTACTACATGTTGATTGGTGGCTTGAACTTTACTAGCCGTTGGATGCTAGTCAACTTTTTTGTCTACACCTATCACCGGTGTCGGAAGGAGGTAGACCATTGTTCTTTTTTGCTTGGTTCTGTTAAGTTAGACCATAGTTACATGGATAACCCAAATCTAGATCTACTTGTAATAAGATTCCCTCTAGTTCGCCTGAAGAAACCATAGCCATGATGGGGAAAAGACGGAACTGCCGTTCTGGACCATCTACATGAGTTGGAAGGGGGTTTAAAATTGGAACCAATTTCTTGGTTTTGTCAGGTTAGGCACAAGGAACACCCAAGACAATGGTAGCGCCCACCTCTTGGCAAGATTTCCCCAGTTCCGTTAGATCCGGGACTTTCGGCTCTAAGTAGTCCTCGCATATGCTGAGAGAATCTGACGCCGGTGAAGTGCGCCCTAAAACAGAGAGCGAGGGAATCTTGCGCATCCAAAACCCATGAAACACTCTAACACACATGGTATGGCATACGCTGGGATTTGGTGGCATTAGGATGATCCAGAGCCCCCTCTCCGGAGAAACCATAGCCCCGCTGTGGAAAAAGACGAAATTGCTGTTCTAGCCCCTCTACGTGAGACGGAAGGGGATAGCAAAGTGGAACCAATTGCTTGGTCGTGTTAGGTTAGGCCCAATGAACACCCAAGACAATTGTAGGTCCTACCTATTGGCAAGATTCTCCCAGTTCCGTCAGATCTGGGAGTTTTGGGATCTAAGTAGTCCTCAAACTCGCTAGAGAGAATCCGACGCCGGTGAATCCCTAACACTGGGAGCGAGGAAATCTTGGGCATCCAAGACCCATGCCACACTATAACAAACGTGGTATGACATACCATGGGATTTGGTGGCATTCAAACGATCTCGAGCCCCTCTCCGGAGAAACCACCGCCCCGATGAGGAAAAATACGGAATTGTCGTTCTGGCCCCTCTACGTGAGCTGGAAGGGGGTAGCAAAGTGGAACAAATTGCTTGGTTGTGTTAGGTTAGTCCCAAGGAACACCCAAGACAATGGTTGGGCCCACCGTTTGGCAAGATTTCCCCAGTTCCGTCAGTTCCGGGAGTTTCGGGTTAATCCTGGAACAGGCAGAGAGAATATGACGCCGGTGAGCCCTAACATAGAGAGCGAGGGAATGTTTGCCATCCAATACCTATGACACACTCTAACACACATGTTATGGCATAACATGGGATTTTGTGGCATTCAGACGATCCGGGTCCCCCTCTCCGGAGAAACCATAGACCCGATGTGGAAAAAGACGGAACTGCCGTTCTGGCCACTCTACATGAGCCGGAAAGGAGTTGAAAAGTGGAACCAATTACTTGTTAGTGTTAGGTTAGGCCAAAGGAACACACAAGACAATGTTGGGCCCAACTTTTGGCAAGATTCCCCGAGTTCCGTCGGTTTCGGGAGTTTCGGGCTCTAAATAGTCCTTGAGCACGCAAGAGAGAATCCGACGCCGGTGAAGCCCTAACAGAGAGAGAGGGAATCTTGGGAATCCAATACACATGACACATTATAACACACATGGTATGGCGTACCTTGGGATTTGGTGTCATTCAGACGATCTAGAGGCCCCTCTCCGGAGAAACCATGGCCCCGCTTGGAAAAAATACGGAACTGTTGTTCTGGCCCCTCTACGTTAGGCGGAAGGGGGTAGAAAAGTGGAACCAACTGCTTGTTTGTATTAGGTTAGGCCCAAGGAACACCCAAGAAAAGGGTAGGGACCACCTCCTAGCAAGATCTCCGCCATTCCGTGAGATCTGGGAGTTTCGGGCTCTGAGTAGTCCTGGAACCCGTGAAAGAGAATGCGGCGCCGGTGAAGCCATAACACAAAGAGTGAGGGAAAATTGGGTATACAAGACCCATTCCACAATCTAACACATATGGTTTGGCATACCCTAGGATTGGGTGGGAATTCAGACGCTCCGAAGCCCCTCCCCGAAGAAACCCTAGGTCTGCTGTAGAAAAAGAAGAAACTGCCGGTCTGGCCCCTCTACGTGAGACGGAAAGGGGTAGAAAAGTGGAAATAATTGCTTGGTTGTGTTATTTTAGGCCCAAGTAACACCAAATAAAATTTTAGGACCCACCTCTTGGCAATATTCCCCCTGTTTCGTCAGATTCGGGAGTTTCGGGCTCTAAATAGTTTTGGAACCCGCTAGAGAGAATCCGACGCCGGCGAAGGCCTAACATACAAAGAGAGGGAATCTTGGGCATCCAAGACCCATGACACACTATAACACACATTTTAATGCATACCATGGGATTTGGTGGTATTCAGACGATCTAGAGCCCCTCTCCGGAGAAACCATAGCCCCGATGGGAAAACAGACGGAACTGTCGTTCTGGCCCCTCTACGTGAGCCGGAAGGGAGTAGCAAAGTGGAACCAACTGCTTGGTTGTGTTAGTTTAGGCCCAATGAACACCGAAGACAATGGTAGGGCCCACCTCTTGGCAGGATTCCCCCTGTTTCGTCACATCCGGGAGTTTCGGGCTCTGAGTAGTCCTTGAACCCGCCAGAGAGAATCCGACGCCGGTGAAGCCATAACACATCGAGTGAGTAAACGTTGGGAATCCAAGACCCATGAAACACTCTAACACACATGGTATGTCATACCATGGGATTTGGTGGCATTCAGACGATCCGGAGGCCCCTCTCCGAAGAAAGCATAGCCCCGCTAGGCAAAAAGATGGAACTGCCGTTCTGGCACCTCTACGTGATCCGGAAGGGGGTAGCAAAGTGGAACCAACTGCTTGGTTGTGTTAGTTTGGTCCAATGAACACCCAAGACAATGGTAGGGCCCACCTCTTCGTAAGATTCCCCGAGTTCCGTCAGTTCCGAGAGTTTTGGGCTCTAAGTAGTCCTGGAACCCGCCAGAGAGAATCCGTCGCCGGTGAAGCCCTAACAGAGAGAGAGAGAGAGAGAGAATCTTGGGCATCCAAGACCCACGACACACTATAGCACACATGGTATGGAATACCATGGGATTTGGTGCCATTCAGACGATCTGGAGGCCCCTCTCTGGAGAAACCATGCATAGCCCCGCTAGGAAAAAAGACGGAACTGCCGTTCTGACCCCTCTACGTTAGGCGGAAGGGGGTAGCAAAGTGGAACCAACTGTTTGGTTGTATTAGGTTAGGACCAAGGAACACCCAACAAAGTGGTAGGGCCTACATCTTGGAAAGATTCCCCCAGTTCCGTCAGATCCAGGAGTTTCAGGCTCTATGTAATCCTGGAACCCGCCAGAAAGAATCTGACGCCGGTGAAGCCCTAACACAGAGAGAGCGAGTGAATCTTGGGAATACAAGACCAATGCCACACTTTAACACACATGTTATTCCATACCATGGGATTTAGTGGCATTCAGACGATCCGGAACTAGCCCCCTCTCCTGAGAAACCATAGCCCCGCTGGGAAAAACACGGAAATGCCGTTTTGGCCCCTCTACTTGAGCCGGAAAGGGGTAGAAAAGTGGAACCAATTGCCTTTTTGTGTTAGGTTAGGCCCAAGGAACACCCAAGAAAATGGTTGGGCCCACCTGTTGGCAAGATTCCCCGAGTTCCATCATTTTAGGGAGTTTCGGGCTCTAAGTAGTCCTGGAACCCGCCAGAGAGAATCTGACACGTCGGTGAAGCCATAACAGAGAGAGAGGGAATTTTAGGCATCCAAGACCCATGACACACTATATACACACACATTTTATGGCATACCATGGTGTATTTGGTGGCATTCAGACGATCTGGAGGCCCCTCTCTAGAGAAACCATAGCCCCGTTGGGAAAAAGACGGAACTGCCGTTTTGGCCCCTCTACGTGAGCCGGAAAGGGGCAGCAAAGTGGAACCAATTACTTGGTTGTGTTAGGTTATTCCCAGGTAACACCCAATAAAATGGTAGGTTCCACCTCTTGGCAAGATTCCCCCTGTTCCGTGAGATCCGGGAGTTTCGGGCTCTAAGTAGAACCCGCGAAAGAGAATCTGACGCCGGTGAAGCCATAACACAGGGAGTAAGGGAATTTTGGGAATCCAATACCCATGCCACACTCTAACAAACAAGGTATGGCATACCGTAGGATCTGGTGGCATTCATACGGTCCGGAGGCGCCTCTCTAGAGAAACCATATCCCCGCTGGAACTGGCGTTCTGGCCCGTCTATGTGAGCCGGAATGGGGTAACAAGCGGAACCAATTGCTTGGTTGTGTTAGCTTAGTCCCAAGTAAGACCCAAGGAAATGGTAGGTCCCACCTCTTGGCAAGATCCCCCCCCCATTCGATGACATCTGGGAGTTTCGGGCTCTGAGTAGTCCTGGAACCCACGAAAGAGAATGCGGCGCCGGTAAAGCCATAACACAAAAAGTGAGGGAATCTTGGGCATCCAAGAACCATGACACAATATAACACACATGTTTTGGCATACCCTAGGATTGGGTGGGAATTCAGACGCTCCGGAGCCCCTCGCCGGAGAAACCTTAGGTGTGCGGGAGAAAAAGAAGAAACTGCCGGTCTGGCCCCTCTACGTAAGCCGGAAAGGGGTAGCAAAATGGAACTAATTGATTGGTTGTGTTCGTTTAGGCCCAAGTAACACCAAATAAAATGGTACGGCCCACCTATTGGCAAGATTCCCCTGTTCTATCAGATCCGGGAGTTTCGGGCTCTAAATAGTTTTGGAACCCACTAGAGAGAATCTTGTGAATCCAAGACCCATGACACGCTATAACACACATTGTATGGCACATACCATGGGATTTGGTGGTATTCAGACGATCCAGAGCCCCTCTTCGGAGAAACCCTAGCCCCGCTGGGAAAAAGACGGAACTACTGTTCTGGCCCGTCTACGTAGCCGGAAGGGGGTAATAAAGTGGAAGTAATTGCTTGGTTGTGTTAGGTTAGGCCAAAGTAACACTGTCGAAGCTCTGGCTCCACAAATCCCTCGGGTGACCCTATCGGGTTTCGACTAGGAGACGTCATAGGCGCTGGTGAAATCGTCGGCTTGACAGGGGGGCGAGATTTACCCAGGTTCGGGGCCCTCGTAGAGGTAAAACCCTTACTCCTGCCTTCTGTCGATCTGTATTAGATGATTAGATCGGTTACAGGATGCTCGAATCGAGAATAGATCTCGGGTTTCAAGGCTTTTGTGGTCGTGCGGTAATACTTGGTCCTCTCCTTGGGGGCTCTCCTGGCTTTATATAGATAGCCAGGTCTCGAGTCCAACCCGGAAAGGATACAAACCCTAGCTTAGGTCGGTTACAATCCCTAACTTAACCCGCAAGTTGATGCGGGTGGGCTTCTCATGGGCCTTCTAGAGTACTCCAAGGGCGCTTCCTGTCGGACCTTGACCAGAAGGCTTGAGAGGGGGTGTCCTTACTCGCAGGGTCCAGGATCCATGCCTTCGTCAGTAGCCCCCGAGCGTGTGCTCGACTGGGATTTACTTTCAGTCGAGTAGACGGTCAGAACTTTTTTAATCTCCTCTCGGAAGTTCAGCTTGACAGTTGTTATTTTTGGAGGGTGTGTCCCCTCTATTGTAAGTTATAAAACTCGAGTATCGAGTAGTACTGGCGCCTGTTTTACGGCTTTTATTTGCAGAAGGATGTGGCGCAGTAGCTTGGCTCTCCCGAGAGATCAGGGCCAATTAATTGCGACTAGGGCAAAAACATTCCTGGCCTACACAGATTCGAGACCTCCGACTCGAACCCGATGAGGTGATTGTTGCGACTGGGCCGTTGTGGACTTATCGAGTCGAACTTAACCTATGAGGGTACCCGGCGCGTCCGCTAGGATTTTTCTTCGTGTTGTTGACACGGAACTATGCCGGAGGACGCAGCTTTCGAGTGCGATTCCAGGCCCAAAAGAAAGATCTTTCTGGGTCTTACCTTCGTACTCGAAGAATACGGCATCCAGATGTGCCTAGTCGGCTGAACAATCCAGGTTCTTATGATGTAGAATTATCACGTGTAGGAGAGGTAGGCTTTTCCCACCCGATGGATTCGTTTGAGCTCCATACGAAAGAAATTTCGCGTTGGAAAAAACCAAGCCCGTATGAAAGAGTTTTCATGTTCGGGATGCTGTGCCCATACGAAAGAGTTTTTCGTGCATAGGGTATTTTCCTCTCTATTCGAAGAGGTCTTGCTTTATGAACTGTTCATGGAAAAGTTGGTTTCATTCGAAGGAATCGATATTCGTACGAAGATAATTTCGCGTTTGAACTTCCATTCGAAAAGATCTCAATTTTGAATGACGAACGTCATGATGTCATGGCGCACTCCTCTTCTCCCGATGGGACGTGACGGA
The DNA here is from genome assembly GCA_028641055.1 of Alopecurus myosuroides. Lineage (NCBI taxonomy): Eukaryota > Viridiplantae > Streptophyta > Magnoliopsida > Poales > Poaceae > Alopecurus > Alopecurus myosuroides. Next base: position 481,923,967 of record CM054059.1, read on the forward strand.
GTGGTAGCAGATGGTGGCCCACCCTGTCAGCTTTTTGACCGGGAAACGAGACGTCGCTCCCGTTTTCTACGCGAAACGCGCAGTAAATGCGCACGATCTTCTGTTAAGATCGTGGCACGAAACAGCGCATGCCGCCGCTTCGTTTCATCCTCACGTGTGGCAGCCGCGATAGGTGCCACGTAGCGCATCGTACGGCTGAGATTGCTTTGCCCCGTGTATAAGTAGGGGTGTTAGCGCCGCAGTAAAATTTTCCCCGCTCTCTGTCTTCGTCTTCTTCCTTGCGCCCATCTTCATCTTCCTCGCGCTCAAGCTCTCGCTGCGAACAATGGCTGGCGGAAGGAAGCGTGGCGCTGGTACTCTGGCGTCTGGCGAGCCTTCTGCGCCACCCGCTCCTCGCGCCGGCGACTGGCGCTCCCCCAACACCACCGCAAAAAGCATCAAAGAGATGCAGCGGGAGGGATTGCTACCGGCGGAGGCGGAGAAGCGCGTCCGCCTCGGGAAAAGAGAAGAGGTACCCAACCCTCAGTCGAATGAGCGCGTGGTCTTCGTGGACCACGTGACTCGAGGTCTTTCTTTCCCCCTTCACCCTTTCTTCATCGGGCTGCTGTGTACCTACGGCATACAGCTTCACGACCTTCCTCCGAACGCGATGCAGCACATTTCGTGCTTCATCGTGCTTTGCGAGTGCTACCTCGGCATTCGCCCGCATTGGGCGCTTTGGAAGGCGCTGTTCAAGATCAGGATCTTCCGCGAGAGGCCGCGGGTGGAATCCGAGCCTGGCGAGCCACTTCGCACGGGTGGTTTCGGGATCCAGGCGCGCCAGGAGAACGCGTACTTCAACATGCACTTCATCGACTCCGCCCAAGGCTGGCGGAAGAAGTGGTTCTACGTCGTCGACAATAGCTCGGGTGGGCTCGTAGAGTTTCACCCATTCGCAGTTCTGTCGAGGCGCAAGTCTTGGAGCCACAAGATGTCAGCCGAGGAAATTCAGACGGTCACGCCCTTACTCGCAAGAGTAGCCGCTCTTCGAGACCAAACCTCGGGAGTAGTGCTCAACGGGCTCCATCTGGCGAGCCTCTTCTTGAAGCGCAGGATCCAGCCTCTGCAGCAAAGGCCTTCCACTATGTGGGAGTATCAAGGTGCAGAAGATCCCAGCCGAGTGAGTCGCGAAGAACTTTCGAATGTGGAATTCGAGAAGAAGATCGCGGCCATCACTCGACTGAGGGTAGGGGAGCAATTCCCCGATTGCTCAGTCGAAGCTTTTTCTGCTTCAAATCCTCCTCCGCCTGAGGTTAGTTTCTTGTCTTTGAGTTACTTTCATCTTCTGAATTTTTAGTCGATAAGATCTTTGTTGTTTTCTTGTCTTCGTAGAGTCTAGCCATGGCGGACTGCTACCCGCCAGCTACGGGGGGAGCTACTTCGGAGCAAATGTCTAGTCACCAGGACGGCGCGGTTGATACCAGTGTCGCCAATGCTTCCTCGAGCTCGGAGCACGATTCTTCCGATGACGTCGAAGACTCGAATGGCGCCCTCCCGAAACGTCGTCGGGTAGATGAAGACGAAGCTACTTCAAAGGACAAATCCTTGGAAGCATCGCCTAGTCAAGCTCCTATCCATGTCACTCCACTCCAATCTCTTCCTCCTTCGGCTTCGTTTCCAGTGATAGCAGCCGCTTGGAATGCGGATGCTCTGGACGATGATGAAGAAGATGATGAGTAAGTGTTTTCTTCCTTGTTCTTTTGTAGTGCCAGTCGACCAAACTCTAAATTCCGATATTGATGTTTTTCTATCTTTCACTACAGTCTGCAGGCGATCAGCCCGCGTAGGTTTGCTGCTAATGTTCCTCCCGAAAAGAGGAACAAAGCAAAGGACGCGGGTGAAACTCCCACTGCAGGCACCGTCCAGAATTCTCCCAGGGCAGCGCCTGATGCTGCGACTGTGGAGCGAGAAATCCCCAGCTCCGCCGCTAGGACTTCGGTCTCGAAGGAGGCGACGGACAGTTCTGCGGATCCTCTCTCCCGCGCCACCGGACAGGTAAACTTCTATCTCTTGGCCTTCAAGAATTTCTTTATCGGGTGCACGGCAGTGCTCCCGATGGGAGTAGCCCCCGAGGCTGTAGTCGATCGCGTGCGATCGGCTGCAGGCTCAAAGTTCTGTTCATCTTTTCTTCATGATTTTGCTTTTCTCGGGTGCACGGCAGTGCTCCCGATGGGAGTAGCCCCCGAGGCTGTAGTCGATTGTAAATAATCGGGTACAGGCTCCAATGTAATCCTTCTAATTCTTCTATCTTCGTGCTTTTAATTTTTATCGGGTGCACGGCAGTGCTCCCGATGGGAGTAGCCCCCGAGGCTGTAGTCGATTGTAAATAATCGGGTACAGGCTCAAATTTGATCTTTTTAACTCTTCCGTCTTCGCGCTTTTGCAGTCACTCGTTGATTCTCTTGCGGCGATTGGTCGTCGCGTCGTTCTCGCTGAATCGGATTGCAAGTCTCTTCGAGCAGACCGCAACCGACTCCGGACTGAAAACGATCTTCTCAAGGGTGAGCTCTATCGTTCCCCTGTCTTCCACACTCCATTCATTCTAGAGTTTTTGACAAGCGTCTCTTTGCAGCTCGACTTGAATTTGCAGAATCCGAAAAGGTCAAATTCTCTGAGCAGGTAACTGCTCGAGAAGCTGACTTGACGGCCATTCGACAAGAGCTAGAGACTTCCCGCATGCAGTCGGAAGACTTCAGTCGACAGCTTGCGGACGCGCGGAAGTCCTTGAAGGAGTTGGAGAAAAATGGCAGTAAGGCTGACAGCGAGCTTGTCGGGTTCCTCCGTCCCCTTGCTGAGCGCTTTGCGGGTAAGCGCGTTGGAACTTCGCGATTTGATTCTTCATTTTGCTATATCTTGCTTAGTATTATTTTCTTCCTTCACAGGTATTCTGGATGTTCCTCTAGAAATCCCTGGACTCCAGCGGGTGGATGCGGTAACCGATGCACTTGCCCAGCTTAAAAGGCACGCTGATGGGGTTTTCTCCATGGTCAATGATGCCACCCAAGTGCTGGGGCAACTGTACGGTCGCCTCCTTGCCAGCGCCACTCCTGCACCCGCGCTAGATGATATGTTAAAGGTGTTCTCAGAAGGAAAACTTCTGGATTCCTTTGCAGTCGCTCAATCGGAGGCTGGCGCGAAGACTGCGATCCAATTTGCTCTGGCGCACGGAGTCGAAGGGTTGGAGGAGGCTTACTCGTCCATTCCAGTCGATCCCTCGACGGGTAAAAAGGTACGGCTTTCTCGTTTTGGCGAGCAAGCCGCCGTTCTTGCTCGGAAGCTTTCTGAGATTTTTGCTCGGAAGAAGGGAGGGTCGACTGCTGCTAGTGGGAGCACCAATGTAGCCTCGTAGCTTTTTTATTTCCTTCCTTGAATGTAATGAACCTTGGGATGTATTCCCGTACTTTTGTTGGTCTTAATCGAAGCATTGTGCTTTTTGGAATTTAATCCCTTTGTTTGAACTCTGTCTCCCGATGGGAGTAGCCCCCAAGCGTCTAGTCAGATGTTCGACTAGAAACAACTCGAATAGGTCATCTCACTCCTTTCCTTGTACTTCTTCCAGGCGACTGTGTGTGCCGCGGAGTCATCTGGTGGACGTGGTAATCCAGTAAATCCACTTGTGGCTGCCGTGGGCACTTTTGCTGGCCTTCGTGATAAGGTTCATGAGGGTGAGCGTAGACTGAAAGCGCTGCGCGGGGTAGCTGATGTGGCGATATCCAAACAGAGATTGGCAGCTGAGCGCGAGCAATTTCTGATGGATGAACTGTCTTCGATTGCCAGGGAGTTACTATGTAAGTAGTGTAGCCCCCCTGCTATTTTTCTCCCCTCTGCTTCTTATCTGACTAAGTGCATTTGCTCGCTAGTTGTGAGACCAGATGACAGAGAGGAGAAGCAGTGGGTGGAAAACCTCATTCATCAAGAAGCTAACAGCACAAAACCTCATGCGAGTAATTTCTGGTCTGATCGCAGTCGAGGTTTTGTGATGGCTACCTTGAAATTTTGAGTCCGCCAGGCCAGAATTCTCGTGAGTTCTTTCCACGAAGTCCTGGTTGCGGTGAATGCTGCTTTTTATCCACTCGAGAGGGGTCCCGAAGACTGGAGTTATCTTCTCAGGTTGTTTGGACGAGAAGGGGAGGTTCGCACGTGCGTACGCAAACAAATGATGTGCGGCGCGGTTGTGGCTCTCTCGTTTGTCCGAATATGGCATCCTGAGATAGATTTGAACTCCGTAGCTCGGCGCCCAGATTATGCAATCGAAGACATCACACCGTTTTATGATGTTGTACGCCCTGCAGCCGAGGAGATTATCCAAATGACCTCTGAAGAGGTAGATAGGGTCTTAGCGACTGAGAATGCTCAGCGGTTTGACTGATTATCGGATGTGAATATCCTGTAAACTGTTTATAGTTTGTAAAAACTGTTTGTAAGGTGTGTAACCTTGTTTTTGATGATATTTCTTTGTGATGCTTAGTTTTAGGTGTAGCCCCCGTGTATTTTATGGGGTGTGTACCTGTAACTTTTTAGCATGTAATCGACTGGAAGTCTGTCGGGTAAATATGATGAGGAAATCATGTATTTCATTGCGATGACTGAGAAGTCATGTGTTCGAGCTACAAGATTGGCTAGCATAGCCTTATTGTTGCAAAACAAGTAAACCTAGGGGTAGAATTTGCGCAGTTGCGCGATATTCCATGGATTGGAATAAATGCCTCCAGTCTCTGGATTCTTCAATCGATAGGCTCCTCCTGGGATCACTTCATGTACGATGAAGGGTCCTTCCCAAGGTGGTTCGAGCTTATGTCCTTCTTTTTGCTTCAGCCGCAACACCAAGTCGCCTACCACGAATGACTTGTGGCGTATGCGTCGACTGTGGTAATTGCGTAGTGATTGTTGATAGACCGCGAATCTTGCGAGTGCAATGTCCCGAATTTCGTCGAGTGCATCCATATCTTCTGCAAGTGCTTTGTTGGAGGTTTCTTCGCTGTAGGCTACAACTCGTGGGGCGCTGAATCGAACCTCCTCGGGAAGGACGGCTTCTGCCCCGTATACCATAAAAAATGGTGTGTATTGCGTTGATCGATTGGGAGTTGTGCGGAGGCTCCAAAGTACGGAGGGTAACTCCTCTGCCCAATGTCCCGCAGCGGGATGTAGACGATCTAGCAATCTCTTTTTGATGCCAGCCGAAACTAAGCCGTTGGATCTTTCGACTTGGCCGTTTGTTTGCGGATGGGCAACCGAAGCAAACTTGAAATTGATTCCTTTCTCCTCGCAGAACTGTTGTGTTTCTTTTGCGGTGAAGTTTGTACCATTGTCTGTAATGATGTCATGTGGTACACCGAATCTGCATACTATGGAGTCGAGGAACTTGATGGCGCATTGGGCGCTAGCCGAAGTCACTGGCATAGCTTCGATCCATTTGGTAAATTTGTCGACTGCGACCAGCAAATGTGTGTATCCTCCTGGTGTGGATTTGCGTAGTGGTCCAACCATGTCTAGCCCCCATTGCGCAAAGGGCCAGGCGATGGGTATCATATGCAGCTCTGTGGCGGGTGCGTGCGGCTTTGGTGAGAACCGCTGGCAGGCGTCGCATCTATCGACCATGTTTTTTGCATCGTTGGCTGCTGTTAGCCAGTAGAATCCTGCTCGAAAGGCTTTTCCCAGTATTGCTTTCCAGCTAGCATGATGTCCGCAATCACCCTGGTGTATGTCCCGGAGTAATTCCTTGCCGTCTTCGGGTGCGATGCAGCGTTGGAGTATGCCCGAGATGCTTTGTTTGTATAATTCTCCATTAACCACCCGAAAGGATTTGCTACGCCTGATTAGCTGTCGAGCCTCACGTGGATCGGCCGGGAGCTGTTTGTTGAGCAGGTAGTCGAGATATTTCTGCGTCCAGATTGGCTCGACCAGAAAAACCTGCCGTGATATGTTATGAGTTAGCTCGAGAAGCGCGATTTGCGGGCTGACCTCTGTTTCTTGTGCTGCGGGTGTCTCTACGGCTTTCTTCACTTTGACTGATCTCTTAATCATCCGCTCGAAATATATCCCTGGCGGTATGGGTGTATTCGTGGAACCCATGTTGGCCAGTCTATCCGCCTCTTCGTTGCTGGATCTTGCAATATGCTTCAACTCGCATCCTTTGAAGCTTCCTTCGAGTAGATTATACATGTCGCGGTACGCGATCATGTTTTCAGCAATGGCATCGCATTCTTTCATTGTTTGTTGCACTATGAGATTGGAATCGCCATAAATCATCAATCGGGTAGCTCCACAAGCAATCGCCATCTTCATCCCGTGCAACAGTGCTTCATATTCTGCGTCGTTGTTTGATGCTGGATCATCTGGTGGAAAGTCTAGTCGCAGGACGTATTGCAGTTTGTCTCCACGAGGTGAAATAAGAACGATTCCAGCTCCTGCTCCTTCGTTTCTTTTGGACCCGTCAAAGTACATGATCCAATTGCTCGTATACTCGGGTGGCCCGGGTGTTTGTAGCTCTGTCCATTCGCTGATGAATTCCACGAGAACTTGGGATTTGACTGCATTGCGTCCTGCATAGGTGATATCCCAAGCGCCCAGCTCGATGCTCCACTTCGCTATTCTTCCGGATGCCATAGGGTTGTTCATGATTGTCCCGAGTGACGCATCATTAACCACTGTGATGGCGTGTTCCTGGAAGTAATGTTTGAGCTTTCGGGCTGTGAGGACAACTCCATATGTAAGCTTCTGGTAATGAGGATATCGCTGCTTGCATGGCGAGAGCACTTCGCTGATGTAATATATTGGGCGCTGGACTCCGTATGCCTTGCCATCTTCAGGTCGTTCGACTACGATTGCAGTGCTGATGACCTGGTTTGTGGCGGCTAAATAGAGAAAAAGCGGCTCCCTTTCTTGTGGTGTTGCGAGAATGCGCCTGCTTTGCAGCGACCGTTTCAAGTCTGCGAATGCTTGTTTGGCTTCGGGTGTCCACTCGAATTTGTCCGTCTTCTTTAGTAGCTTGTAGAAGGGTAACGCCTGCTCTCCCAATCGTGCGATGAACCTGCTTAGGGCGGCCAATCGCCCTGCGAGCTGCTGGACTCCACGTAGATTGGTAGGCTCCTTCATGGTGAGGATGGCTTGTATTTTCTCCGGATTGGCTTCAATGCCTCTGGCGGATACCAGGTATCCGAGGAGTTTTCCTGCTGGGACGCCGAAAACGCATTTTGTCGGGTTGAGCTTGATCCGATATGCATTAAGGGCGTCGAATGTTTCTTTAATGTCTTCGAGGAGTGTGTCCTCTACTCGAGTTTTGATGACGATGTCGTCGACGTATACTTGTACGTTCTTGCCAATGAGATTGGCAAGGCATCTCTGCATGCAACGTTGATATGTTGCGCCTGCGTTCTTCAGCCCGAAGGGCATTGTCGTGTAGCAGTATACACCGTGTGGTGTGATGAATGCCGTCTTCTCTTCGTCTTCCTTTTTCATTCGGATCTGGTTGTATCCCGAGTAGGCGTCCAGGAAGGAGAGACGTTGGCAACCTGCTGTGGAATCCACGATCTGGTCGATTCGTGGTAGAGGAAAGTTGTCCTTGGGGCAGTGCTTGTTTAGTGACGTGTAGTCGATGCACACCCGAAGGATATCCGTGTTCTTCTTGGGGACCAGCACCGGATTTGCCAACCAGGTGGATATCTTGATCTCTCTAATAAAGTTGGCGGCTAGCAGCCTATTTACTTCTTTTCCCAGCGCCTTTTGCTTGGGTTCTGAAAATCGTCGAGTCGTCTGTTTGATGGGCTTGGCGTTAGGAAAGACTTCGAGTGAGTGCTCGGCAAACTCCCTGGGTATACCTGGCATATCTGAGGGCTGCCAGGCGAAAATCTCCCAGTACTCACGGAGGAGTTTGACGAGCGCGCTTTCCTATGCTGGCGAGAGGGTTGTGGAAACCATCGCGGTTTTGGCGGAATCCGTCGGGTGCACTTGGTGCTTGCGAGTATCGCTGTTGGCGCTGAATTCCAGTTCAGGCGCGTTTTTCTTCGTGAGGGGCATGACGGAGTGGTCCGTTGTTTTTGCCAGCTCTTGTAGTTCTTCTTGCATCCCGAAAGATTTCGCGATCTCATTAAATTCTATGTCGCACTTATCCGATTTCTGGAAGTCTCCGTCAATGGTGATCACACCGTATTCGCCGGGTAGCTTGAGCTTCAAGTATGCGTAATGTGGTACGGCCATGAATCTGGCGAACGCTGTTCGACCAAGAATGGCGTGGTACTGTGAGGGCCAGTCGACGACTTCGAAGTCCAGGAATTCCCTTCTGTAGTTGCGTGGGGAGCCCAGTACAACTTCAAGGTTGATTGTTCCGAGTGGACGTATTGCCTTGCCCGGAACTATCCCGTGGAAGGATGTTTCTGATTCCGTTAGGCCGTCCAGATTTTTGTTCATTCGACGGAGTGTATCCGAGTAGATGATGTTGATGCCGCTGCCACCGTCCATGAATACGCGGGCCAGGTCATAGTTGCCAATTTGAGCTTGAATTACAAGGGCGGCGTGTCCTGGTCGATAGACTCGTGGCGGGTGGTCTTCTTTCGAGAACGTGATTGGCTGTTCGGCCATCTTCAGGTATTCGGGCTTCGTAGGTGGCGTCTGCACTGCCATGCATATTTGTCTCGAGTTAGTTTTTTGAGCTCTGCGAGAGGGGCATACCTTCTGTATCATCCCGAGGAGTTGTCCGTGCGGAGTCGGGTATGTATTTGCTCCCGTGTTTTGTTGTTGTGGCGCTGGCAATGCGGCGAGTGCCATGTTTGGGTTGGTTGGTGGAGGTGGTGGCGGTGGTAGCTGGAATTGTTGTCCACCTCCCGGTAGTGGTGGATAGTTTTGGGTGGAGGCAAATCTTTTCTTGGCGAGTGCGTCCGAGATTTCGATGAACTTTCGGCAATCCTTGAGAAGGTGCGTTGCCTTAGTTTTGCCCGTGCGCTTGTCTGTGAACAGATGTAGCGAGCAGTACGCATCGAGGTCTTCCTCGGGTGTTTTTTCTTCTGCCTTTGGTCTCCATTCGCGAGTTCCACGACGACCGGAGTCGCGACTTCGCGTGAATTCTGCTGCCACTAGTTCTTCTCTATCCTCGTGGTCGTAATATTTTCTTCTCTTTCTTCGCCCATGACGGTCTTCGTCGTGCGTGGGCGATGATGTTCTTTCATTGTGCACTGCGTCTTCTCCATTGGCCCATTTTTCGGCTATGACCATGAGCTCCCCTATGGTTTTGGGCGCAGCTCTGCCGAGTTCTTCTCGAAACGCGGTTCTTCTTGCTCCTTTGGCGAAGGCCTCAATCGCCACTTCTTCAGAGATTGTCCCTGCGGTGTTCCTGAGCGTGTTCCACCGCTGGATGTATTCTCGTGTGGATTCACCACTTTTCTGTTTGCAGGCTCGTAGTTCTTCGATTGTAGCCGGCCTCTTGTAGGTCGACTGGAAGTTTTTGCAGAAATCGCGATGTAGGTCGTCCCACGATGCGTAGCAAGATCGTGGTCTCCTCTCCAGCCAGCTGCGGGCCGCTCCGGCTAGGTGCAAATTGAGGTATTGCATGGCCGTGTTCTTGTTACCACGTTGGCATTTTACTGCCGTGAGGTAGTCGCTTAACCACTGGGAGGGCTCGAGTGAGCCATCGTATTTTGTCACCTCCGAGCTGAGCTTGAATCTCTTGGGTAGAGGTGCTTCACGAATACTGCGAGCAAAACAAAGTGCTCCGCAGGTTTCGTCGTCCGAAGACCCGGATGAGGAGCGTTCGCGATATCGTGAAGCCCTTGCTTTATCCACCTTCTTCTGGGCGAGATCGGATCGCGCGTCGTACCCGGACCGGTCACGGTCGCTATCTTTTCTTGGTTCCTTGCTTCGTTTTCTCGAGCGGCTGCTGTGGTGCCGCGAATCTTTGTCTCTCGGGCTGTCGTCGCTGCTGCTTCGACTATCGCCGCGGCGTCGAGCCTCTTTTCCTCGGCCGCGACGCGGCGACTTATCCTTTCTCGGAGAGGAGCTCCTGTGCCTGCGGGGCGTATCTTTGTCTTTGTCCTTCTCCTGTCGCGCCTTCTCCAGTTGTTCCTTGCGATCGTGGGAGGCTAGTTTCGCGGCTGCCAGCCCTAGACCCTTGCGGATATGCTTGTATTGTTCCACCCGAGGATCGCTGTCCGTCGGCTGGTTCATCTGCATGTAGGTTGCTGCGGCTAGAATCGCAGCGGCTGGAGTTTGCGGGTAGACGTTGCCATCGTCGTCAACCCTCATGAAAGAAGACGTGGTAGACCTGTTGGTCCCAGCCATAGATTCGTGGTCCCTCGTCGACGCTGCGGGTCCTTTTCCCCCGGGTCGGGTACCGACCGAAGGTGCAAGGGATAGCTCGGCTCGACGTAGGCTTGATTCATCCGCCGCTCTCCTGCGACGGGCTAGATCTGCTCGGGCATCCTTGATGTTTGAGGCCGCTCTCACTAGGTGATAGTGGTAGGCGGTTAGGTCTTCCTGCGTGGCACCTGCTGCAGGTGGCTGACTCTTTCGCATGGATTCCTTGGCTCTTTTCCAGGCTTCCCGCGAGACGCCGATTAGATCGCGCTCGGTTGTGCTATATTCAGTTTCCGAGGGCTGTTCCGACCCTGCCATGCAGACTTGGGCCAGTCGTGGTCCGTGTGTCCTAGGCGCAGATCGGGAAGCTCTTCGCACCCGAGAGGGTTCCTCTGTCGAGAGTGCGTGGTAGTCGATCGTGTTGAAGCGGATGGACTCGCCGCTTTTCTCCATAGGGAAGCGTGAGTTGGCGGCTCCAGATTCGGGTTCAGATTCATCCGAGAAGTGGAGGATTCCGTCTCTGTTCGCCATGAAGTTGAAGCTTCCGAACGTCAGGGTGACGCTCTTCTCCAGATCCTCGAATACCGGGCGTGATTCCGGCGAGTGAGGCGTGACTATGACGGATCCGATCCGTACAGGATTGTTCGGAGCCGTAGTCGATGGTTTCCAACGGGAGTTGGATGTCGATGAAGCCGAAGATGCCGGTGATCCAGCGCCCGCGATCCCCACGGTCGGCGCCAATTGTCGAAGCTCTGGCTCCACAAATCCCTCGGGTGACCCTATCGGGTTTCGACTAGGAGACGTCATAGGCGCTGGTGAAATCGTCGGCTTGACAGGGGGGCGAGATTTACCCAGGTTCGGGGCCCTCGTAGAGGTAAAACCCTTACTCCTGCCTTCTATCGATCTGTATTAGATGATTAGATCGGTTACAGGATGCTCGAATCGAGAATAGATCTCGGGTTTCAAGGCTTTTGTGGTCGTGCGGTAATACTTGGTCCTCTCCTTGGGGGCTCTCCTGGCTTTATATAGATAGCCAGGTCTCGAGTCCAACCCGGAGAGGATACAAACCCTAGCTTAGGTCGGTTACAATCCCTAACTTAACCCGCAAGTTGATGCGGGTGGGCTTCTCATGGGCCTTCTAGAGTACTCCAAGGGCGCTTCCTGTCGGGCCTTGACCAGAAGGCTTGAGAGGGGGTGTCCTTACTCGCAGGGTCCAGGATCCATGCCTTCGTCAAACACCAAGACAATGGTGGGGCCCACCTCTTGGCAGGATTCCCCCCGTTTCGTCACATCCGGGAGTTTTGGGCTCTAAGTAGTCCTTGAACCAGCTAGAGAGAATCCAACGCCGGTGAAGCCATAACACACCGAGTGAGGGAATGTTGGGCATACAAGACCCATGGAACACTATAACACACATGGTATGTCATACCATGGGAGTTGGTGGCATTTAGACGATCCGGAGCCCGTTCTCCGGAGAAACCATAGCCCCGCTAGGTAAAAAGACGGAACTGCAGTTCTGGCCCCTCTACGTGAGCCGGAAGGGGGTAGCAAAGTGGAACCAAATGCTTGGTTTTGTTAGGTTAGGCCCAATGAACACCCAAGACAATGGTAGGGCCCACCTCTTGGCAAGATTCCCTCGCTTCGCTGGAACATTGATCTGTTGACCAGAAGTCAACCTTTTGGCCTACCCCTATGACCAGAGTCGGAAGGGGGTAGACCTCAATACTATTTTGCTTGGTTGTGTTAGGTTAGACCTAAGCTACATTAATAACCAAAATCTAGCTATAATTTTCACAATACTCCCTCCGGTTTGCCCGAATGGGGGAGCATCGACGGTTCGAGACCTACAAGTGTAGTGCATAACCTTCCCTATGTGATGCCGGTGAAACCAGTCACACCTATGGGTAGTATATTGGCCCCTCCCCACCTCGATCCCATCACAATTTTATAAGCATTCTTAGTGACCCACCATGGTTTACGTACGATTCCGACACTTTAGAGCCCAACGCTTCACTAGAACATTGATCTGTTGACCAGAAGTCAACCTTTTGGTCTACCCCTATGACCGCGTCGGAAGGGGGTAGAACATAATACTATTTTGCTTGGTTGTGTTAGGTTAGGCCATAACTACATTAATAACCAAAAATCTAGCTATACTTTTAACAGTATTCCCTCCGTTTTCCCCGAAAGTGGGCATCGAATGTTTATAACTAAACTGGAGTAGTACATATATATTAGTAAGTATAGATAATTACATTCTAATTTAAAATACGGCGAAAAATATAAATTAGGCCTAAACTATCCTAGACGCCGGTCCGGCCGTCCTCCTCGTCGTCGCTCGCTGTCATGTTGGCCTGGTCATCGTTCGGCGCCATGGACGGTGCACGCGTCCCGTCGGAGTAAATGGCAGCGACATGCAAACCACAATGACCCTGGCTCCGCTTGGGGAGCCGGGAAGTCTGCATACCGCGTTAATACTAGGCGTGCGGCAGAGGCGAAGCACCGTCCCGCCTCCTGGTGCAGGTCGGGTCCCATCGTCGCCATTACGCGCGGCAGGCTAACCACCACCTGCACGACGCCGTGTGCATGTACAAAGCGTGTGAATGCGATACGTGTTGGCACGTAACCACATGTTCGTCACCTAGGCTGCATACACATGGTAGTTGTGTTGGCACGTACCATTATTTCTAGTGAACTTGGCAAAGTTTGGTACCACGTTTCGCAAGCAAACACGTGTCATATCGTTTTGTACGCGTACACGTATAAAACGATATCCTCTTTTCTACACGTACGATAGAACCTTTGATATTCGCTGACTTGGTGGGGTGAGCTTTGTGGTGAATTTGGGTCACTGATTGGTGCCCCCGCAGCGTCCCGGGCCCCACTTGCCAGTGACTAAATGTCACATCATTCTATGTTGACTGTCAGCCGGCGCGTTCCCACCATGCATGCATGCGCACAAGACATGGCGACCAGTCGAAATGGGGCGGCCTCGAAACGGCACTCCGTATATAAATCTCCTGCCGCATCGCCTCTCTCCCTCATCCATTCTCCCCTATTTCTAGAAAAAAAACCACTCCGCATCGTCTCCCAGCCCTCCTTCTCTCCCAACTGCTGAGCGCACAACCGCGAGGCGGTTCCGCAGAATGGAAGGTTCGCAGCAGGAGAACGACGACGTGGTCCCTTCTGTTGGCGTCGCCGCAGGAGCCGCCCATGGCGGTTCCAGTTCGTCGCAGCCGCAGGATGTCGTCGCCGCCGCAGGTTCGTCGGCCGGCCATGGCGCTTTGAGTGCACCGCCTGCTCCTGCCGCGGTGGAGGCGCCTGCTACTTTCCCTCTCCTGGCAGATCTAGGTGATCCCTATGGGGATTACCCGGCGTTCGACGAGGACGTCGACGACCAGGACTCTGAGGTATCTATGTCCAGGCCGGCTTAGTTTATTGTCAAAGATCCAGGATTTGTGCATGACTGCACGCAAGTTCGGGCTTCTAGTGTTTGTAGTTGCATGTATACTTTTTTTTGTAAAGTTTGAGCTTCTGGTGTTTGCGGTTGCATCTGTTCTTTAGGAGTTCGAGGTTTTTTGTATTCGGGATTAAAATGTTTGTAGTTGGATCTGTACCTAGGGGTTCGAGGGTTTTTTGTACACGCAAGTTCAAGATTCAGAGGTCTGCTTGCATCTGTACTTAGAGATCAAAGGGAAAAACATTATAGAAAAATAGACATATATTAGACACTAAATTGACAATATAGATGCCCTGATGTGAAACTAATAACATATATGCATGAATCTTTTTAAATGATCTTCTATATAGAGTTATGGATGATCAAATATAGATGAGAGTTGATTCAGAGTCTGTAGTTGCATCCAGTGGCGGAGCTCAGGCAAGGCTGACCTGGGCCACGGCCCGCCCAAGAATTCTTGAAAAAAGCTATTATACTTTGGGTATTCATAGCCCAGCCCACTAAAATAGCACTTATAGCCCATGATTTGTGTATTTTTTAAGCCTGGCCCGTCCAATTTATTTTTGTGAGCTCCGCCACTGGTTGCATCTGTACTTAGGGGTTCGCAGGTTTTTTGTATTTTAGGGATTCATAGGTTGTAGTTGCATCTGTTCTTGTGGCTTCTAGTTTTTTGTGTGCATGTTAGCATGCATGTGAGTTAGAGATTCTACGTTTTTTGGAGGCATTTTCAATTTGTGTAGTTATTTTGCCTCGCAGACACTCTTGACACATTATGAATTTGTTGCAAAATCACATATTGTACCCCCGTGCACGATAATTACTTGATCCAGTTTATGCATATAATTGAAGAACCATTCTTGTATGATATTTTTGATCTGTTAAGGTATAATAACATGTCCTGATTAGAATATTAATCTGTTGAATGTTATCTTAGATCATCAATGAATTCCTGATGTGTTATTATCTGTTTTTGTGCATTAGTTCACCAAATATATATAGTGGAAACTATAATGTTGTATAAAATTCTACACATTTTTCTCAACATTGATGTTCTCTTTAGGGCGCATCTGCTAAATAAGTTACTTGATGAAGTGTATACAAATAAATGAAGAACTACTATTTATTTATGTTTTTTGTGATTTCGTTAGGTATATTATTCTTTTGCCAATAAGATTGTGTTGCTAACTTTTGTTTTATTGCAAATTTGCAGGAAAAAGATCTGGAAGTCGGCTCGGATGAGGACGATAGGACTGCGAAGACCAGACATGTCCCGAGGAAGCTTCAGGCGGGTACCATTCGGTACCGTTGTTACGGCAACTTGTTCTGCCCTTTCTGTGTCAGAAAGGTAGCCAACGATCACAACAGCATGATCCAACATGCCGCCGGTGTGGGAAATGGCTCTCAGAATCGTGCGCCCCATGTTACGGCCAAGCACGCTGCCTACGATGTCTTCCTGAAGAAGCTGCTTGCGCAGGATATTCTCGCAGGTCGTGCGGAATCTCCTCCTCGGCCTTTCTCCAACGAGGCCAGGAGGGCCATGAAGGATCGGAAGCGGGAGAACATGTTCCGCAGCTTTACTTCAACGAGGCCAGGAGGGCCATGAAGGCTCGAAAGTGGCAGAACATGATGTAGCTGCTGCTGGTGCGCTCGTTGTTGCAGCTTGCCCGCTGTGTTTGTGTTATCTCTTACTTCTGGTAGTGTCGTCTGGTGTGTGCGTAGTAAGAACTTCTAAAGAACCTTTATCATGTTGGTATGTAAGAACCTAATATGTATATTATATTAGTATATGTTTCTTAACCCGATCATGTTTTAAGGATGTCAAAAGACTTATTAGGCATGATTTTGTAATAAGTGGATGTGACAACTCATTGATCCGGTCGATCAATGAATTGTCACATCCTTTTACTACTAGATCATGCCTAATAGGCCAATAGTTGGTGCAACATCACAAATGTGAGTAACAAGACTCGATCTTTGGTATGTGGAAATGAGTCAGCCCCTCCCCCCACCACTAGGCACTGTCTTATTTTGCAATTATTTGCTAACTAAAATAAAGAAGAATCCAAAGAAGTAGAATAAAAATGCGATCAGATCCTAATTAAGACTCTTTTCCTTTTGATTCTTTTTTTTTAAATCCGAAAAACAAGAATAAATTATGACAAACAGCCGCGCGCCAAATCTCCACGGAATCAGCCTCACGCAAGGTCCCACTCGCCAACGTCTACGTGCCAAATCTCCACCACACCGCGCTCCCCGCCCACTCGGCTACTCCTCCACTGAAAGCAACCTCCACAGAAAACCTCCACTTCGCCCTCCCGCCCTAAGGGCGGATGCCATGGCTTCGCCCTCCCCCGTCCTCGGCGTCGTTCTCAAACAATGACTGGTAAGCAATGGTTCCCTCCCTTCCCCATCCTCAACCAAACAATGCGATGTAGGTTAGATGCCGCCATATCTAGGTTTAATACCGGCGGATGTAGGTTAAATGCCGGCGGATGTAGGTCACCGTTGATGTTTTAAGTTACCACCGGCCATGGATCTAGCTCACGCTACCGTTACAGGGCACTCGGAGATCGTTTCCCCCACCCAGATGGAGATCGACCTGAACAAGGCCTCGGAGCTCGCAAAGCCCCCTGTTATTCAGATAGCCGAGGTAAATAGCATATAAATTAGTCCTGTAGCCAAATGTTCTCTTAAGATTCATCTATCTCCTTTCGCCTTCGTCGACACTTCTTTGATTTTTATTCTTTTCGTATTTGACTATAGGACCACAGTGCAGACTGTGACTTCTGCAGCATGTCGCGTACTGAACTTCAGAAATTGGTGCAGCAGTCAGTTGAGACAATTCAGAAATTGGTGCAGCAGTCAGTTGAGACAATTGAATCTCATCGTCTCTCTGAAGTTTGCAAACTGGCTGATGATACCAGCGCTGAGAAGCTAATCTGTTTCGTCTGCTGCGAGGACAGGCTGGACAGGGCGATGAAAGCTTCAAAAATGCTAGCACTCGAGTTGAAACCGCGGGAGCAAAAGCGAAGCTATATGATCATGCACGGCTTGGTTACTAAGCTTGATTCTGAGCTGAAGAGTGCGAAGAAAACTTTGAAAGTAGCCGAAGAGAAGTGCGACATGCTCCTGAGGGGAAAAGACACCCTGTTGGAGAGTGCAAAGGACACAAACGTGAAGTTGAGCTACATTCTTAGTTTCTTGCAAGATCATGGAATAAGGTAAAACTATTTTGCTCTTTAATTAGATTATGTCAACCTGTAATGCTTGCCAATGAGTCTAGACGTTATTCATTTCTCTGTTTTGTTGCATGTGCCGATGATTAAACTGGGCAATGCTAAAATCCAAAGGATTACTCCCCAGTACCTAGTAGCGTTTACACGGACATTATTTGTTCATGCTCCCTGGTCCTGTGGAGCTTGACCCTTTGGACTTTTTTTGTAATGTATGAATGAGGCTTGCTTATTTTATGTTCATTCTCTGTTCTATGTGTCGATGATTAAATTCTGCACCTTCTCTCGGTGAGATATTGACACTTACCTAGTGTTGTGTACAACTACATTTGTTCTGCATCTTCCTTGGTAAGTGTTCGATGATCTCATTGATTTCTGCGTGCTTCTTTACTGTGAGGCCCCAATTATGATTTTATCTGTAATGCATGAGCCATATTGGTTCTGCATATTCCTTGGCAAATGTTCGATAATTTCATTGATTTGTGTGTGCTTATTTACTATGAGGCCCCTATCTAGGCTTAATTCTCTGTCGATGATTAATATGCAGCAATGTCTCCAACAGTTGGCGTACCATAGAAAAAAGAGTGCCATATTTATGTTTGATTAGAGTGCCGATGATTAAACTGTGCAATGTTAAAATGCAGAGGGGGACTCCTCTAGACCTAGTAGCGTTTACAATGACCTAGTAGCTTGTTTACGCCACCGGGTCTAGCGGTTTATCACCTCTGTACTTGTGTCATTTGTACACGTGAGGCAGTTTTGTCACTCATCACTGGTAGAAAATAGGCCTTCCATACGCCCCCATTAGTCCCCAAAAGTTTCGACCCGCGACTATAGGGGTCTCTAGTCGCGGTTCGGGAGGAGACCCGCGACCAACAGTCTGGGCCCAGCGCGCTCGGTCCACAGCTGGCGGACGGGAGGGGCTTTAGTCCCGGTTGGCCAGGCCAACCGGGACTAATAGGTCCCCACGGCCTTTAGTCGCGGTTGTCCAGGCCAACCGGGACTAAAGGCCCATCCCTATATATACGGCTCAGGTGGCTGCACTTAGCCACATTTGGTGTCACTTCTGCTCACAACATTCACAAGGGGTGGTGGGTATGCTTTTGGTTCCTACTATGCACACAAGGTGTTCGATGAAATGCCCGATAGCATGAAACACACATGATATGAAGTGTCCGAGCCGCACTGTAACATCCCAAGTATGAAAATAATCCCCTTAGAATGTTTGTTGCATGTTTATTAAAGTATTGCATCATGTCATCATATTGTTTCCATGTTGTTTGCATTTGTTTCTTAATTGTTACAATTGTTTTCCACTGTTTTCACAACTCAAATTCAAACCTTATTCAAACATTGGTTTCATACTTGCTCTGTTACAACATCTTAAATAAAAATCACAAGTAATAACAACCAATTGGTTTCATGTTTTTCCATAGTGATCACTTGTGAAAATGATGGTTTTAACCCAATCATTTAATTTCCAAACACATTTAAAATTCAAATCCAAGCACCCAAAACAGAACCATTTTGAATCTATGTTGATACCAAAACAAATCAACTCAAATTGTCTAATTACCATAGGGGTTACCCTAGTTAAAAGTTGGTTTTTATTGATGATAATGTAATATTTAAAATTCCCCAAATTTGGTTTAAATTTCAAACAGCAAGCAAATATTCAAACTTTTGAAAATAAAAGTTAACAACTGTTTACAAATGGCCTATTAAACTCCCTCTAATTTTTCCAAATTTTTCTCTAACTTAAAACCTATCTGTTTCTTCCAAATTATAATCCAGCAAAAAAAAATATAAAAGAGAAATACAAATTTCAAACGTTGGCGCCAACAGAGGGTGGGCTGCGCCCAGCCCACCTCGCTTCCCTTCCGCGCGCGGCCCATCCTCCCACTTAAACGCAGATACCGCTTTGTTTTTTTTTCCCTCGATCTAATCCGTCTTCCCGCAGTACGGCGGCCATCGGAGGCCTCCACGGCGGCAACGACGACCACCCGACGGCCAGGAGGCACTCCCGGGGGCTATAAAGCCGCCCTAGAAGCCCCGCTGCCCTACCCTAACCCTAGGCGCCATCTTTCCCTCTTCTCCGCCGCCGTCTGCCCCTCTCCCGACCACCTCCCGCTCACTGTCACCCTCGCCGGAGATTTCTCGCCTGAATCCATGTCGCGCGCCACCGCAGTAGCCACCCTCTCCCCTCGCTGAGCACAGGAATCAAAACCCCGCTAACCCCTCTCGCGGTTGGACACCTCGAGGAGCACGGTGACCGCGTGGATCTTCGCCGCCATCACCGTCGTCGCCGCCGATCGCTACTCGCCCCTCTGCTTCCCTCGACACCTCCCGGTGAGCCACCGTACTGCCTCCTCCTCCTCTCAGTTGCCATCTTCTCGCAATCATCTGCGCACGCTTCCAACACGCACACACCCCCCTCAGATCAAGCACGGCCGCGTTACCTCAACGCCGGCGAGCAGCGTTGCCTTCTGTCAGTCGCGGACGGATGCGTTCGTCAGAAAAATTCAGTTAACCAACACTGAATGTTAACCTGTCTGCGTTCCTTTCCCTGTCAAACGACTGAATCCAGCGCAGTGGTTGCGCTACTCTGAATCTTGCGGCCGGTCGAGGGTTCGAGCCCCGCAGCGCCCAACTTTTTGTGGCTATTTTTCCTCCCACGCGCAGAGGCCCACCAGTCATTGGCTCCCTCTGCCACGCGAGCGTGCGCAGCGCCACGCTGGCCCCTGGCCCACGCTGCAGTGGCAGTGTGTAGCTGCAGCGCAGTAACAAAAGTATCTGCGCGTTTCTGTTTAATTCCTAATCATTTTAAATAACAGATTTAAACCCTAAAATTAAACCTTTAATAGCTTTTAATCTATAAGTCCAATAAATAAAAGTTATATATGTTTATTGCTCTAAATTAAATGATCTTTCCAAATAATCCAATTGTGTACTGTTTTGAAATTTCAAATTGCAATTCAAATTTGAATTCAAATAAATCAATTGTATTTTGCTAAAATTCAAAACTAATTCATAATAAATCCAAATCATGCAAATAAAATATGTTTTCAATACTATTTTGAATAACCTTTTCAAATATAAATTTTGTTTCATGGTTTGAACAATTTAAATTGCCTAAATAATTTAATACTTGTTTAATTCATTTAAATTTGATAAAATCATAACTTGCTCAAAATAAAATATTTTTGAACATGCAAAATATGTTTTCAAACCACCAAAGTATGAACTTTTCAAATATGAGATTGAAATTATGTTTTGAACAAATAAAAATTCAATTAAATTCAAACTTGTTTTAAATTCATTTAAAACTTGTTTAATATTGTTTAATTCATAATTAAAATATCCTAACTCCTATTTCAATAATTGAAACATGTAATCCAACTAAAATTTGATGTTCTTTTCAAATATAAACTTTGTTAATTGTTTTGTACACTCTAACTTGATGAAAATAACAATTGCTTGTGTGACATGTTTAAGTAACCAAACTTTCCAAACTTGATAAATAATTTCCAAACTTGTTTTATTCCTCTTCCCTTGCATCTATTATTGTTATTTTGTTGTTAACATCATGCATGCATCATGCTAACAACTTTCACATAATAATTAATTGTAAATCATTTGTTTCCACTTATTTTCAATGGACCTTTTCCATATGCAATCCAATTGCATATGGGTCCATTTAAATTGTGTTATCATGTATCTAGTTTATGTTGATGCAACCATTAACTTGTCATGCATCATCTTTGATTGTGCACCATGCCATGATAATGATTGTTTATATTCTGCCTTGTTTGTTTGCTTCTTCTCGGATAGACGACGACGTTGATACCGACGATCTTTACGACACCCCTTCTGAGGATCTAGCTCAGTACCCGGCTACTGGGTTTGCAGGCAAGTTATCACTCACATGAACCATTGTGTTCCTTTCAACATTGGTTACCGATACTTTCCGTTGTCTATATTTGCTAGCCCTATGTATCGTTGCTTCTGTTACGAACCTATCACATGATACCCTAAACCCTGATATTGCCACACCTCCAGTCCTAAAACCCCGTTGCTTGGGCCCGTGTCTTACTAGCATGCTTAGGGTTGTTTTGCTCGAGTCTGTTATCCGTTACTTTCTGTTATTATATCTGTTATATTCTGGGGCTCGATGTTAAACAACAATTTGTTAATTTGAGGTAATAATAATTTGCTGATAAGGCACCGGCAGGAGGCCCGGCGTGGTTTTGAGGCCTGCTAGTGTCGACCCTAATAGGAAAAGGGTCTTGTCTACTGATCCATGATGAGCGTACTATCCGCATGTGGGAAGCGTGTATGGGCGCCCCCCTCAATTTGACTCGATCCGCATCTCGTCCAAATCACCACACTTAGTTCGGGCTTTCCATTTGATGCACGCATATGCAGGTACGAACCCGAGGCCAGGGTGGAACTTTTGTAGTCGGCATTTAGGGCGGCGTGGTCTTCCAGTGCTATGAGGGTCCTCCTTTTCTTCGGGGGGCTCGATTAGCCGCGCACGCACAGCACGTGGTGCTTTGGGCTTGATGCGAAGAAGAGTTGAGTTGTGTTGAGTGCCCCGCTTTGGTGGGAAAGGCCTTCCCATCTGGCGGGTTATTCTTACGTGTACGGCCAAATTGTTGCACCCCTGCAGGGATAAATCTTCTCGTGAAGCCGTGTTTTCCGCGGTTATGGTTGACTTGGTGAAAGTACTGGCTAACAAGTACTCAGAACAACTTACACCTAACTAATGATAATTTGACTAGTAATAGGCTTATTGACACATCAATCTGAACCATCATTAATCCAACTGTGTGAGTTATCCTCGGATTGCTTCTTTGGATAAGGGGCGAGATCCAGGATGGGTTTGTTTGGTGGTTAGCTATAGTTGGTTACGATACACTATCTTATCTCTTTCTGTTACACCGGAAGTTGTAGTATGTTCTGTAGTTGGTTAGTGCAGCCAGTTGCAGCATCTGTTATACCCTTTTCTTCCGTTGATCCCAAGGCATCTGTGCTTGGTGTTGACGGGCTACACTTTGGTGAACTGTGAGTCTTGCTTGCCAGTACGTTGTTGTACTGACCCCTTTGGGGCTGTGGTTTACGCAGACTACGACTACGGCTACGATGACCACCAGGATGGCTACTTCGTGGAGTTTGACGAGACTGCAGACGAGTAGATAGCTGGACCAGGGCTGGATCCAGGACCTACGTGGATGGGCTTCGTCTTCTTTATTTTCCCGGCTTCTTAAGCCTATTTGGATTTGTCTGTACTCAGACCCCCCTTTGAATGCTTCCGCTGAGTTGTAATGATATTATGTTGGGACATGTGTCCTCCGGATGATTGTATTTGCTATTCTCTGCCCTAGTGAGGGCCATTTGCAACTTATTTCAATCTTTTGTGTCTTAGAGGCATGTTGTGTTATCCTTTTGTTCAAAGCCGTTGACGTACCATGTGTGAATGGTATGAAGTACGTCAATGGTAGTGTCCTGATTTCTACGGGATAGTTTACATCGACGGTGAACAGTAACGGTTGGTTGTCGCACATAAGTGCTGGCCTACCCGTAAGGGGACGCGGGAGCCGTTAAGCCCCGTAATCCAATCAAAATACTGTTCAGTTCGTACGGTGAGTATCCTCTAGAAGTCCGGGTACGACACGCACTTGAGCGTTTTCATTTATTTTACCTCCGCGATCGCGGTTAGCAACTTGAACCTTTCATGATTTGTATTATTTCCAGCTAGTTAGTTTAACAAATGCATGATGGTTAATGCAGATGAATCGGCAATGGATGTACGGTAACGGACTCTCCGGCGAGTTCACTACGGGTTTGAAAGATTTCCTCGTAGTGGCAAATGCGAACAAGCAGCGAGGTTTTATTATCTGTCCATGTGCTGAATGTAAGAATGAGAAGGGTCACTCCTCCTCAAGAGTAGTTCACATGCACCTGCTTCGGCACGGTTTCATGCCAAGCTATAATTGTTGGACCAAGCATGGAGAAAGAGGGGTTAGAATGGAAGAAGATGAAGAAGAGGATGATATCGATTTCAACTATCATGACGCTTTCGGTGATACTTTCATGGAGGATGATGCTGAAGGTGGGGAAGGGTTTGGTGAAGGTGAAGAAGAGGCACATGATGAGCCCGCTGATGATCTTGGTCGGACCATTGCTGATGCACGGAGACGCTGCGAAACTGACAAGGAGAGGGAGAATTTGGATCGCATGTTAGAGGATCACACGAAGTCGCTGTACCCAGGATGCGACAATAGTCTGAAAAAGCTGGGCTGCACACTGGATTTGCTGAAATGGAAGGCACGGGAAGGTGTAGCTGACTCATCATTTGAAAATTTGCTGAAAATGTTGAAGAATATGTTTCCGAAGAATAACGAGTTGCCCGCCAGTACGTACGAAGCAAAGAAGGTTGTGTGCCCTCTAGGTTTAGAGATTCTGAAGATACATGCATGCATTAACGACTGCATCCTCTACCGCGGTGCATACGAGGATTTGAATGAATGCCCTGTATTCACTGCATTGCGTTATAAGATCAGAGGCGATGACCCTGGTGACGATGTTGAGGGCGAGAAACCCAGGAAGAGGGTTCCCGCCAAGGTGATGTGGTATGCTCCTATAATACCTCGGCTGAAACGCCTGTTCAGGAACAAAGAGCATGCCAAGTTGTTGCGATGGCACAAAGAGGACCGTAAGTCCGACGGGGAGTTGAGACACCCCGCTGATGGAACACAATGGAGAAAAATCGACAGAGAGTTCAAAGATTTTGCAGCTGACGTAAGGAACATAAGATTTGGTCTAAGTACTGATGGCATGAATCCTTTTGGCGAGCAGAGCTCCAGCCATAGCACCTGGCCCGTGACTCTATGCATCTACAACCTTCCTCCTTGGTTGTGCATGAAGCGGAAGTTCATTATGATGCCAGTGCTCATCCATGGTCTGAAGCAACCCGGCAACGACATCGATGTGTACCTAAGGCCATTAGTTGATGAACTTTTACAATTGTGGGGCAGACCTGGTGTACCTGTGTGGGATGAGCACAAAGAAGAGGAATTTAACCTACGAGCGTTGCTTTTTGTAACCATCAACGATTGGCCTGCTCTCAGTAACCTTTCGGGACAGTCAAATAAGGGATACAAAGCATGCACGCACTGCTTACATGAGACTGAAAGTGTATTTTTGGATAATTGTAGGAAGAACGTGTACCTGGGTCATCGTCGATTTCTTCCCCGAAATCATAACGTAAGAAAGAAAGGCAAGCATTTCAACGGCAAGGCAGATCACCGGCCGAAGCCTGCGGAACGTACTGGAGGTGAGATATTTGATATGGTCAAGGATTTGAAAGTCATCTTTGGAAAGGGTGCTGGCGGACAATCAGTTCCGCAGGGAGTTCACGGGCACGTACCCATGTGGAAAAAGAAATCGATATTTTGGGAGCTACAGTATTGGAAAGTCCTAGATGTCCGCTCTGCAATCGACGTGATGCATGTTACGAAGAATGTTTGCGTGAACCTGCTAAGCTTCTTGGGCGTGTATGGGAAGATAAATGATACAAAGGAAGCACGGCAGGACCAGCAACTATTGAAAGACCCAGATGACCGGCATCCGGAATGGTTTCAAGGTCGTGCCAGCTACGCTCTTACGAAAGAAGAGAAGGTCATTTTTTTTGAATGCGTGAGCAGTATGAAGGTCCCGTCTGGCTTCTCGTCGAATATAAAGGGAATAATAAACATGGCGGAGAAAAAGTTCCAAAACCTGAAGTCTCACGACTGCCACGTGATTATGACGCAATTGCTTCCGATTGCTTTGAGGGGGCTCCTACCGGAAAATGTTCGAGTAGCCATTGTGAAGCTATGTGCATTCCTCAATGCAATCTCTCAGAAGGTAATCAGTCCAGAAGATCTACCACGATTACAGAACGATGTGGTCCAATGTCTTGTCAGTTTCGAGTTGGTGTTTCCACCATCCTTCTTCAATATCATGACACACCTCCTGGTCCACCTAGTCGAAGAGATTTCCATTCTCGGTCCTGTATTTCTACACAATATGTTCCCCTTCGAGAGGTTTATGGGAGTATTAAAGAAATATGTTCGTAACCGTGCTAGGCCAGAAGGAAGCATCGTAAAGGGATATGGAAATGAGGAGGTAATTGAGTTCTGCATTGACTATGTTCCTGACCTTAAGCCGATTGGTATTCCTCAATCACGGCACGAGGGGAGACTAAGTGGAAAAGGCACGATCGGAAGGAAATCAACGATATGTATGGACGGTCATTCTATGACTGAAGCACACCACACATTTCTGCAAAATTCGAGCTTGGTGGCTCCGTACTTCGAGCAACACAAGAATATTTTACGCTCGGACAACCCGGGGAAGCCTGAATCATGGATTAGAAAGGCCCACATGGAGCCTTTCGGCAGTTGGTTGCGAAAACATTTAATGAATGACAATGATGTTGGAGATCAGCTGTACATGTTGGCCAAGACACCATCTTCGACTATAACGACTTACCAAGGGTACGAGATTAATGGGAATACATTTTACACGATCTCCCAAGATAAAAAGAGCACCAACCAAAACAGTGGTGTCCGCTTTGATGCAGCAACCGAGATTGGGCAAAAGGTCACATATTATGGTTACATAGAGGAGATATGGGAACTTGACTATGGACCCTCCTTTAAGGTCCCTTTGTTCCGGTGCAAATGGTTCAAGCTAACAGGAGGTAGGGTAAAGGTGGACAAGCAATACGGAATGACAATGGTGGATTTCGACAATCTTGGTTACCTTGACGAACCATTCGTCCTAGCCAAAGATGTCGCTCAGGTTTTCTATTTGAAGGACATGAGTAGCAAACCGAGGAAACGGAAAGATAAGAAAACGATCAGTACATCATGCGATGATCCAAAGCGCCACATTGTTCTTTCAGGGAAAAGAAACATCGTGGGAGTGGAGGACAAGACAGACATATCAGAAGATTATAATATGTTTGGTGAAATTCCGCCCTTCAAAGTCAACACTGACCCAAGCATTAAGTTAAATGATGAGGATGCTCCATGGATACGGCCAAATCGTAAGAAAGTAGGGACCCAAGGGAAGAATTGATGTGTAATAATTTATTGTGTACCAAACTTTTTTGAATGGATCATGTGAATTATATTATCTCTGGTGTGTTTAAGACTAACTCCTTTGCAAAATATTTGGAAAAACGAGTGGAAAGCATGGAAAACAGAAGGTTACTTAAATGTCTCAAAACCTTGTGAGATAAAATATCTGATTTCATAACTTTTATTAAAAACAGAAAACATACAAACACTACTCCTCGTCGTCGTCGTCGGGGAACTCGTCGGTGACCTCCTCCGGGTCATCGTCGTCGGCGAACTCGTCGGTGACCTCCTCGTCGTCGTCGGAGGTGCATGATGGTATGTCCGAGATAGGCCCCCACCTCGGATCGTCGGAGGCCCAGACTTTGCCGGCGCGGTCGGCCCGACGAAGCTCTTGCAGCGCCCTCGTCCTCGCCTCCCGAGCGGCATCTAACGCGAGGTGGCGTTCGAGGCGGCGCTCCGCCCGCTCAGCCGCGCGGGTCTGCCAGAGCTCCTCGTCGGCGCTCTCCTCCCCCGGGTTGTTCCGGTAATACTCGCGGACGACACGTTCTTCCCTGGCGTCGACTAGGCCCTGAAACGCGCGGTGACGGAGGTGGAGGTGGTCGGCGGCAGTGACGATCTGCGGCTTCGGCGCCCTGGCCTCCGCTTCCCAGACGGTGTGGCAGTCGTTGAAGTTCATCAGCGACCGCGGGCGGTTGAGGCGCCAGGCCGCCGCGTCCCAGGCGCGGGCGGCCTCCGCCGCCGTCGCAAAGGAGCCGAGGGGGATGCGGTCGTCCCCCCCAGCGGATATCTGCGCTGAACATTCCGTTCTGCCGTGCTCGGACGCCGCGGAAGCCGGTGGTGCTGTTCCTCCTCGGAGGCATGGTGGAAGCGCGACGGTGCGTGGAGAGGAGAAGACGCGCTCGAGGCGCGACAGTTTATACCGCGCCCTCCTGGCCACGCGTCACAACTCCCGCGCCACGCGTCGCAACTCCCGCGCCACGCGCCACCCTAACACAACCAAGCAAATAGTTGCACATTACTACCCGAGCTCAAAGTGAACACTGACCCAAGCATGGATGGATGTGTTAAAGGGGGGCTGTAGAACAAAACAATCGGTATCACCATCATACAGCCCTACCGTGGCTACTCGGTGCAATATGCATACCAAATGCACGGTAGGACGTATGATGGCGAATCCGGATGTTTTGTATTTGCTCGATAAACTGAATATATGATGTATCAAACCTTAAAGGGGGATGTAGAACAAAACAATCGGTATCGCCATCATACAGCCCCACCGTGGCTACTGGGTGCAATATGCATGCCAAATGCACGACATGGCGTATGATGGCGAATCCGGATGTTTTGTATTTGCTCGATGAACTGACCGATGTATGAAGGTGGGCTATATATAGGGTCCTCTGGCTCACAAAGTGTTGTGCTAGGGTTTTGATCCAACGGTTAAGAAACCACCTCATCCAACGGCTCACAACAGTTCGAAAGAAACACACTGTAGCCCTGATCGAACGGGTCATAACAGCTCGAAAGAAACACACCCCGGATCCAACGACTCATAAGCGCTTTAAAGAAACACACGATCCGTGTGATTCTATCTGATTGGTCCAAACAAAACCCTAACCCATTTAGTCCCGGTTGGTGTCCCCAACCGGGACTAAAGGGATGTTTTCTTCTTGCTATATATATGTATGCATTGCCACACCCCTGGAATAAACACATACAAACTAACCACTCTCTCATGGCTTCTACCGTACCCACTCTAACATTCATCCAGGCGGAGGCACTTTCCGCCTCGAACTACCCTTGCCCGTGCGGCTACAACGTTCCCGCCGGTTGGATGCTGAGCGCCGGAGGAGTGTCGGTCCCTCCTCTTCCTCAAGGTGTGGCGCGTCGGGCGGCCATCACGAACCACTACTATCACGAGCTCACGCCGGAGCAGCGGAGGAATCCCAGTTGGCATCCCGATAACCAGCATACTTGGGATGCCTTCTTCATCAATCGGCGTGAGAGGGCGCTCGCCAGGTATGAGGAGGACGGCCTGCCTCCTGGGAACTTTCACGAGGCCGGTCGTCGGCTATGGTGGTCCGGCCGGACTCTACAGAGCGTCATGGACTACATCAGGGCCGGCGATATCCCCCGCCTGCGCTACCCGCCTCAGGCCCAGTCCTGGAGTCGTGATCCTCCGAGGGAGTGCAGAGCACCGTCAGACGATAGTGACGACAACGGCGGCGGCGACTACGACGACTACGAGTACATGTACTATAGGCCTAGGCAGGAGTATGACTAGCAGATATCAGATCATGCATCTATGATCTCCGTTTAGGTTTAGATCCACTCTAGCCATTATGTACTGCCTTTTTTATGTATATATATATTCAAGATGCGTGTGAATCTTTATGATTAGTTTTATTTTTCCGAATTTTCTGATATATTATTTGTATTTTTAAGATTTTAAAAAGAATTAGTTTTATTTTTCTGAATTTTCTGATATATTATTTGTATTTTTATGTTTGGGAAAAGGAAAAGTATTTGAATAACCACCTTTAGTCGCGGTTCGCGTCACGAACCGGGACTAAAGGCTCGTTCTGCGCGGGAACGAAAACGCCGCGAAAAATTTCACCTTTAGTCCCGGTTCGTGACACCAACTGGGACTAAAGGCCCGCGGAGGGTACCCCGAGGGACGTTTAGTCCCGGTTGCTGTCACGAACCGGGACTAAAGGCTGGACCTATATATGCGCGGTGCCTTCCTGCCCCAAAATTCTAATTCCCAAACCCTCGCGCCGGCGCCCGCTCGTCTTCTGCCTCGTCGCCGTCGCCGTCGCCCGCGCAGAGGACCGCGCCGTCGCCGTCGCCGTCGGCGCGCCCTTCTCCTCCACCCTGCTCCGCCCCCGCCCTGTCGCCGTCTCTCTGGTAGGTTCCCCGCGGGCCGTCGCCGTCGCCCTCGAACCAACGCCATCGAACGGCGCCATCGAACAGTGGCCGTGGCCTCCTCCCCATCTCCGTTCCCTCCCCCGTTGCTGGAATCGCCAGAATCGCCGGAGACCCGAGAGCCTAAACTGCAACCGCCGGCCACCGTGTGACGCCAGGGGTGACGTCATGATGACGTCACCTGGCCACTGTTGGCGAGATTTTTTTTGGATGACGTCATCATGACACGTGGGGCCCACTTTATATGGAATTACAGAACATAATTAATCTTCTAAATAAAATAACTTTTAATTTATAATTCCAAAAATTATGGAAAAATATGCAAAATGTTCAGAAAAATGTAAGCTATCTGTTTATATCATTTTCAATCATGTTTGACAAAGTTCAAAATGAGACCATATTTGAATTTGTATTAAATTCATTAAAATAATGATGAAAATAAGTTTTAATTCAATAAATTCAGAATATTAAGTGTAATATACCAAAATGACCAGGAAAGCAAATGCAACCTAGCTATGGGGTTCTCCAAGTCATTTGAGAAACTAATCTTGGACACACCTCTAAAGTATGGTTTTCCCCCTCCGGTGGTTTTCGTTCTTGCACCCAAACCCTAGCAATCTGTTTTCCCTCCTTCTACGACAATATTTGCTAAGTCTCCTATATACTTAATTAATTTTTACTACATGCATGTCTGCAGGAGTGACATATGGCGGACAATAGAGACCTGACGGCGGAACAAGAGGCTGAAGGTTTTATATTAGATATCATAGCCGGAGAACATGATGTAATCTCTTCTTATCTGAACCTTGAGGATCAAGAAGATGAAGGAACGGACATTGTCGATGATCAAGGAGGTGAAGAAGGAACAGACATTGTGGATGAACAAGGAGGTGAAGGAATGGACATTGATGACGGAGGTCAACCGTCGACAAACGACGATCTCCAATTGCAAAGAACAACCACCTCCGGCGAGGTATATATATATATATATATATATATATATATATATATATATATATATATATATATATATATATATATATATATATATATATATATATATACATTGAGCCTCTCGTGATACAAACTTACTGAAATGTGAATACATATGCACTAACGCGCGCGACTCTCTTTCTTAATTTAGCCCTCGGCCGGATCGAGTACGACAACGCGTGGCAAATCCAAGGCGATGAAAGATTTCGAAATATATACCATCGAATCAGTCGGTGTAACCGGCAAGCCCCTACAGCACACCACAAAGTTTATCAACCAATGCGGAGTCATTGTTAGAGACACTGTCCCGATCACCGTCCAGGAATGGAAGGAGCCAAAGAAAGCACGTCTTGGTTTCAGTTATGTCCACAAGAGAACGAAAAAGGAGATGTCAGAAAGCTTATGGTACATTTCATTCTACCTCCGGAATACCACAAAAAAGATGAATTCGGTGAGGAGGTTCCGGGTGGACGTCAGAGGAGGAGGCTAGTCAAAGAGTTCGCTCTTCAGAAGATGGCCGAAGCATTCCGGAACTTCAAGAAAAAATTGTTCCGTGAATATGTCAGCAAGGGCAAGACTCCGCTTATCACTGGACAACATGAGAAACTGAGAGATGATTGGACAGAATTTGTGACGCAGAAGAAATCGGAGCATTTCCAGGAAATGTCAAAAAAAAATAAGGCTAATGCGGATAAGAAACAATACCATCATGTTATGGGGCCAGGAGGATACCGCGTTTCGGCACCTAAGTGGCAGGCGATGGAGGACGGCCTGAGGGCAAGAGGAATCCCTCTAGGTACAGAGGGATGGGACGAAAGAGCCAAAATGTGGTGGTACGGGCATGGGGGATCGCTAGACCCGGAGACAGGGGCGTGTGTTCATCGGCAGACAACGTTTGCTCCCACAAAAGACCTTGTTGACGCAATGACCTAAGCTCAAAAGGGCATTCTCAGGTTCAACAGAGAGAGAGAGACCAACTGACCCATGCCCTCGGGAATCCTGAACACGGAGGACATATACGAGGCAAAGGCAGATTGCCGTGGAAAGTAGGGTTTCCCCAGGAGGGTGACCCGTACTGTTACAGAAGCCGTAAGAGAAATGTGGACCGGGCTGCTGTCGAAGCTGCAGATCTTCTGTCGAAGCTTGCAACGGAAGTTAGTGAGTTGAAGCAGACCGTGGCGGGAATAGTTGAGAAAGAAACAGCGGCGGCTGCAGGGCCGCATGAAGAACATGCAGCGGATCAGCGGAGAAGCAGCGTGGCTTCCACGGAGGCCCCGCCTGCAGGTGCTAATGCACCGATGACCGAGAGTCGTGCACCGGAGCCTCACTACCCCGTGGATGATGTAAAGGAGATGAAAGAATGTGATCTGCATTATCCCGTGGGGAACATTTCCATGAAGGTAGCTATAGGCAGTGCTTTACCCTATACACCTGGAGCACTCCATCACAACAACCCCATTCCATATGGCTATGCTCGTGTCACGGTGGAAGACATAGTCCAAGGGTTTGAGGACCTGGAGATTGACATAGCTACACCCGAAGGGGAGAGAAGACTTGGAGATGTCAAGCGCCAGTTCATTCTATGGAAAAAAAAGTACATAGTGTTTCCATGCGAGACGCCAAGGCTAACAAGTCCACCCCCCCATGGTGCAGGTGCTGGTGGTGGTGGTGGTGCTGGTGCTGGTTCACCTACGCCTCCTTCACGCCACTCGACATCGCCCCCGATTCCTCCTCTGGCGGTTAAGCAGCCGTCGCCCCCCATTCCTCCTCCAGAGGAAAAGCAGACGTCTCCCCCATTCCTCCTCCGGAGGATAAGCAGACGTCGCCCCCCATTCCTCCTCCAGCGAAGAAACAGAAGCAGGCGGACAGCAAGGGAACCTGCTCTTGGTCTATTAACCCGGAGCCTTATGTACCTAAGACCACACGGGTACCGGAGCCATCACTGAAGCCTCTCCCCCGAAGGGCTTGGGAACTTAGTGATGCTGAAACCAAATTGGCCGTGAAGGCTGACGTTGAGAAATGGCTTGCCCGTCAGAAGGCGCTAAAGGAGCCTGAGCCCAAGGAAGTATTCCCTCCGATTGTAGACAAGTGGGCTACGGGTTTTTTGTCGACACCGTCCCAAGCCGAGAAGAATTTGCCTAAAGACTATGATATTGAACTTCGTAAGCAAGCAAAAATATTGGAGGAGGAAAGCAAAAATATTGGAGGAGGAGAAAGGAAAAGGAAAAAGAAAAAAAAAGCGGGAAACAAGTTGACCAGCTCGGGATGCAGAGTAAACAA
Organism: Alopecurus myosuroides; assembly: GCA_028641055.1. Taxonomy (NCBI): domain Eukaryota; kingdom Viridiplantae; phylum Streptophyta; class Magnoliopsida; order Poales; family Poaceae; genus Alopecurus; species Alopecurus myosuroides. The sequence goes on from CM054059.1 coordinate 481,956,309, forward strand.
TCGATCCCCCCGCTCATAGTGAAAGCCGCTCCGGAACAGGACCCCGAGGTCATAAAAGCTGTGGCAGCAATGGGATTGACTGTAGCTACTGCCATGGAAAATGCGTCCGAGGCCGGGATGTCTCTTCGTCTCTTTTTAGGCCTAGACGATGCGCCAATGGCTGAGGTAGCATTACAATATGAGAAGAAAGGGCCTCTCGTCGAGCCTACGAAGGAAAAGGATCTACCACCACTAATGCAAAGTCTGCTACGTTGGTACAAACATTTCATATCATGGACCGACAAAGAATTTGTGTATCTGGATTATACAGAGGAGCATCACACCAAAAAGTACTCTGTAACAGTTGAGATGAGTGAATTGTTCCAGCTGTTCAATCTGCACGAGCTCGACAAATCTATCCTGAGTTGCTACGTTCTGTAAGTGATTTATTTCTACCTCATCTCGTTCTTCATATATATATATATATATATATATATATATATATTGTCCTAATTAACTATATTGTTGCGTACGCTATTATGCAGATTGAAGATTTGTGAATGCAGAATAAGACTCATCCATGATGTTGGGTTCATTGACCCACAAATCATTAATGGAACTATGTTACAACGTCACCCCAAAGACGTGGAGAAAGACTTGTACAAATTTCTTAAAAAGCATGAATCCAAAAGTTATATTCTATTTCCTTACCATTTTGGGTGAGTGTTTCTCTCATGTTCCCATTCTCTTTTGTTTACTCCATGCATGGTATGTCTAATCGATAAGTTATGCATGACTGTGCATATAACGTGTCCGCAGGTTCCACTGGATTCTGCTAAAAATTGAACTTGACACCTCCACTGTTTTTATCATTGACTCTATGAATTCAGATACAAATCTTTGGGTCGACATGAGAAAAATGATGCAAAGGTAATTATCTTCAATCATTTCCGCTCTATATCGATTGGTCTCATCTTTTGTTCATTTCCTAATATGCAGTAGCTAATAACTCCCTTGTTCATTTAATTTTATTTGCAATGTAGAGTTTGGAGACGGTTCTCACAGGGACATGTCGGTGGATTCAAAGAACAGCTACAATTTAAAAATGTGGTCAAAGGTGTGGATAAGCAGCCACCGGGGACCGGTCTATGTGGATACTATGTCTGTGAGAACATACGGAAAGAAATCTCTGAGAGGAAGAAGGACGAGACCACGCGGAGGGGTCTCAATAACTTGCGGAGGGCGCTTTTCTGACCAATTCAAGAGGAAATAGCAGGATTTTTCCTTAGGCATGTCATCGATAGGAAAAGAGAGTACCATGCGTCCACCGACGATGACTATTATACGCATGAGCCCTGAGTACTTTGAAACTTGTTCGAATTTGTGTATGGTCATCCATCTTAATTGTGTAATATGGAAACTTGTTCGAGGTTGTATATATGGTCACCCGATATTAATATATATTATATATTCCTATTGAATTCTCCTTGTTTGAAATTTCATATATATATATGCATGTATATAGTATCGTAAAATATATATATATATGTGTACTGAAACTTCATCAAAATTAAAATAAAACACAAAATAAAATATAAAAGAAATAAAACAAAACAAATTAAAAAGGAACCAGGTTTAGGGGGCCTAAAACCCTAAACCTGCGCAGGTTTTCAGTCCCGGTTAGCCACAAGAACCGGGACTAAAGGTCCTCCGCCGCGACGGACTCCTGGCGCCCACGTGGACGGGCCTTTAGTCCCGGTCCGTAAGCGGCGGGACTATAGGGGGGCTCTTTAGTCGCGCATAGCTAGTCCCGGTTGCGCAGCCGGGACTTCTGGCCCTGGCGAACCGGGACTATATGCCTATTTTCTACCAGTGCATCTTTGTATGTTTGGAATCTGCTTCTTTTTCGTAGATGTGCTAAACATATATGATGTTTTTCTACTAGTGTTTCTGTGGACGCGGTTTCGTAAAGTTCCAGTGGATGATGTGAACCTCTGGATGTGGCTTCGGAATGCATGCCGGCATAGAAAAATATCCGTTGGATGATGTGAAACTGTGATGTGGCTTCGGAGTGGATGTTGGCATAAAAAAGTTTTGGTTAACTGTGGACCTGTTGTTGAACCTTTTGTGATGCTAATTTCAGTTACTATAAATCTCTATGTTTCAGAGTGCATGTAACCGGGATGATGGCGCGGAACAGACATCAAAAGGGCGAGGAGGCAGTATATTAGTATTAGTACTAGGGTACCCATTGTTGCAAATGTAAAACCATGTCAATTCATTTCCCTTTTGAAGTGTATTTTATAATTTAGATCTCCTATATATTCGGTAATTTGGTTGACACTCGCCACGTGGGATACCCGGTCAGCTCTCCTCTCCACTCCCAAACTGTGAATAATGCAGCGGCTCCCCATACGGGCGCAGAACGCTCTCCTCTCTACTCCCAAACTGTCCGTCGGTGCCACACCTCTCTACTCCCCTTCGCTGTGCGCAGATCCACCGGTACCATGTCTGGCTGTCGCGAGGAGGGCCGCCAACAGCAGATCCCCAGGTACTTTCCACGGCGCAGCGTGCAAGGCGCGGAGCGTGCGCGTGCCCGCGAGGCGTACCGGCGCGAGGTGCATCAGGCCAACTCGTCCCGCGCACCACCACCTACGGCTCCACCCACCGCACCTTCGGACGTCGAGGAGGAAGAAGAGGAGGAGTATCTTGCCGTCGAGTTCCACAACGAGGCCCTGCAGTGGCCCCACATACAGGCGGGGATTTTAGCGTGCTTAGAGAGTTTTGCGGCAAAAGAGCTCCGGCAAGCGAGGCTCGCCCGACATTTCACTGTCAAGCTAGAGGCCGACACCGCGGAAGCGATCCACCATTCGATGCAGAATGAAGATGCGGCGGCGCACCCTTGGCTAGGACGCTAGGTCTGGTGTCTATCCTTTTCTCTTTGTGATTTGTTTCAGAAACGGCTTGTTCACTGTTAACTGTGATGATTTCGAAAATTATGTGCATGCTTAATTTCGAAGATTATGTGCATGCTTATTTACCGTGGATGACAAGTGGGGTCCAGACATCAACTGGTCGGTCGTAGCCAGTCAAAGCAGTCAAACAGGACAGGATGTGTGGCCCCAAGAAAAATTCGTGTCGTTCTACGTGACTAGGCAACTTTCGTCGAAGGCAACTGGGCTCTTAGTGGGCTACTGGGCCGGAGACGAAAATCCGCGACGTAAAACTAGCAAAAAGTCGAGCAAAACCGTCCACGACGGACCAAACCAATACGTCGAGAGCAAACTCTACTTTTCAGCCATTCGCGACGGAAACACTCGACGTTATCAAAATGTTTCACTCAAAACGTTCCGGATCGCACGGAATATGGTAGTGTCGGCATAACTGAAAAGAGAGCTATGCCGATGGCAATGCGGTCGGCATAGCTTTGTACTGTCAAACCCCCCGTCAACTAGTGTCTCCAACGCCACATGGATGCCACCTATGCCGACGGCCGAGATATGCTGAGGGTGGCCGTCGGCATAGCTCTAGCTACGCCGACGGCCGAGCTATGCCGACGGTTGTTTTCCCGCTGTGGGCATCTCAGAGCTATGCCGACGGCCACGACAAAAGACCGTCGGCATAGCTTTGACCGTCGTCATCCAGGTGGATTCCTGTAGTGAATGTAATAAAATGGAAAAGAGCTACGCCGACGGCATTGCATAGCTCCATGCCGTCAAACGCCCGTCAACTAGCGGCCACGTGTCTGTCATCTGTGCCGACGGTCGGGCTATGCCGAGGGTAGCCGTCGGTATAGCTCTAGGTACGCCGACGGCCAAGCCATGCCTATAGTTATTTTTTCGGCCGGGGCCGTCGGCATCTTTGTGGATTCCCGTAGCGGAGGTTCCCGTGGTATGACACCAATCATCATCAAAGACAACTTACGAATCATTCGTATTTTCTCTTGTTTACATCTGGGGATTCTAAATCTTTGGCGGCACATCTAAAAGTTTACTTGTTTCAATCAGGCTAAGGTTGCGGTAAAGATCATTGGGTAAAACTGGCCCAAAATTTTAAATTTAACATAAAATAAACCGGTAAGACCTTTTCTCCTGAAGTCCGCCCGGGGTATATGTGCTTAAGTTGCAACTTTGGATCAAATTTATCAATTTTACGAAGATTGCAGGGTTTGTCGGTTGGTCAAAGTCAATGCTTTGTGTGGTCGCATAGGAATAGAGAGTAGCTTACCATCACCAAGCACGATGGTTGTTGGCCAGATTACGCGGGCTCATATTATTCCAAGATAAGGTTGCTTCCAACGCGTCCCACGTTAGCCTACAGTATCTTAATTAGCTGGGGCCATTCCCTCAAAACAAAAATAAGAAAAGCTGGGACCAACAGGGTTTAGAAAATGCAAAGGCCAACTCGATCGATGGACGTAAAGAAATGATAAGATCGGGAAAGGATTCCCAGTGACTTGTGCAGCTTGTTACAGCACACTGCAGGATCGATGTGATGTCCACGGGAGGCATACAATATTAGCGCCAGAAAAAAGAAACAAGGTCTTGCACCGCGTCCTCAGTCCTCCTTATATACACACTCCCGGATGGACCGCTATCATTCAACAATTGCTAGAGATCAGTAGAGATGAAGCCCTCTGCGGTCGTAGTTCTGGTGCTCCTAGTAGTCGCAGCACAGTATGCATCCCTCGCAACCGCCGCCGGTCCCAAGGTCATCATTGTCGGCGCCGGCATGTCCGGTAAGGGAGCCTTCCTAGCTACTACGCCATGCACGCACACACGAGCGCTGCGTGCTTGTGCTTAATGTACCTCTGTTTTGTAGGCATCTCGGCTGGGAAGAGGCTGTCGGACGCCGGGATCACCGACTTGGTCATCCTGGAGGCGACCGACCGCATCGGCGGCCGTATCCACAAGACCAAGTTCGCCGGCGTGAACGTGGAGATGGGGGCCAACTGGGTGGAGGGTGTGAACGGCAAGGAGGCGAACCCCATCTGGACCATGGCCAACGGCACCGGAGGCCTCAACCTCAGGACCTTCCGCTCCGACTTCGACCACCTCGCTAGCAACACCTACAAGCAAGAGTGTGTACAATTAAGTCTCGCTCGGCCCATCGATCGTATATATATATTCACACCTTATTTTTGTACAATTATATTCTCCTGCATACTTATCGACTGCTCTCTCCGTTCAGAATTAGATGACATGTGTTTTTTTAAATATGGATGTATTTAGACATATTTTAGTTTTTTTTTTTGATAAAGGGCTTTATTACTCAAAAGGTTTAAGCATTACACCCGGCCTCTGCATCATGAGATGCACACAGCCGACATCCGAAACTGAAAATAAAAATAAAAATCAACAGAGCGACAATGCTACAGAACATGCGCTGTAGACTATCGATGCTATGGAGCCTCAATCCGTAGATCAAGCGGCCATCCATGTGGGATAAAAATATCCCTCGCCACCTGCTCCAGTCGTGCACATGCCTCCATAAAAAGGCCTCGTAACTCCCCTCGCTGTAATGTGGACCACGAACGGAGAATACCTGTGCTCCTGAATAGAACCTGCATACGAGAAAAGTTTTTATCATTGAAAATCTTGTCATTTCTACATAGCCAGAGCGACCAAATAACGGCAAGCGCTCCTACCCTAATAATAGTCTTAAATCGTATATCAACCCCGTTTAACCAATTGCCGAATATATTCGCAACGGAAGTGGGTGGATATAGATTCGAAGCCATTTGGATAGCGGACCATATAGAACGCGCAAATGTGCACTCAAAGAATAAGTGTTTAATTGTCTCATCATGAGAACAAGAAACACACTTAGAGCTCCCATGCCAATTACGTTTGACAAGATTATCCTTTGTGAGTATGACCCCCTTACGAAGGTACCACGCAAAGATCTTAATCTTCAGCGGCACTTTCATACGCCATACATTTTTGAAGATATCGACTGGCATATCCGATTGGATCAGAGCCCTGTACATGGAGTCCACCGAGAACATACCATTCTTAGTGATCTTCCAACGAAACTCATCAGCGCCTGGTGTAAGAGTAACCATTGTTAATCTATTAACCAGGTTTTGCCAAGACGCGAGTCGAGGCCCGAGTAAATCTCGTCGGAACGTAACATTAGGAGGTGATGTTTGCATAACCGTAGCTAGCGTATCATCCTTATGTCGCGCTATCGTGTACAAGGCCGGATACTGTTCTCGGAGTGTGGTATTACCTAACCACTTATCCTCCCAGAACCGTATCTGCGATCCATCCTTAATCATAAATACCCCATAGCGAAAAAATTTATTTTTGTTCGCCATGAGTCCAGCCCAAAAGTGTGAATCACCTGGTTTCCACATAACCTGTGATATTGCTTTTGAACCTATGTATTTACGTTTCAGGATGGTCTGCCATACGCCATCTTCGGTTAGTAGTTTAAAAATCCATTTACCAAGTAGGGCTGAATTCTTGACTTGCAGGTCATGAATCCCGAGCCCTCCCTGATCTCGTGGACGACAAACTACGTCCCATCTGGCTAGTCGATATTTCTTTTTCTCGTTGTCACCCTGCCAAAAGAATCTTGATCGGAAATAATCCAATTTTTTTAAGACCCCTTTGGGTAGCTGGAAGAATGATATCATATACAGTACCATATTAGTAAGGACTGAATTAATGAGTACCAGTCGTCCACCAAGTGACAACAATTTTCCTTTCCAACTAGATAGCCTTTTCTGCAAACGCTCTTCGACGTGAGCCCATTCTGCATTAGTCAACCTCCTGTAATGTATTGGTATTCCCAAATACTTAATAGGAAACTGACCTTGCTCGCAACCGAATAGCTCGGTATACTGTGCAACTGCATCTTGTGCCTCGCCAAAGCAGAACAATTCGCTTTTATGGAAATTGATTTTTAATCCAGATAATCGCTCGAACGCTGAAAGAATTAATTTCAGATTCGCCGCTTTCTCCAAATCGTGTTCCATAAATAGAATTGTATCATCTGCATATTGAAGGATAGACAATCCCCCATCGACTAGATGTGGAATTACTCCCTCAATTAGGCCATTTTCCTTTGCTCGATCAATCATGATTGCTAACATATCTGCCACAATATTAAACAATACGGGCGATAGCGGATCACCTTGTCTCAAGCCTTTCTTAGTTTGGAAGTAACGGCCAACATCATCATTGACTTTGATAGCCACGCTACCTCCAACTACGAAGCTGCGAACTAGAGTACACCACTCTTCCGAAAATCCTTTCATTCTCAGAGTCTGTTGTAGAAACTCCCAATTCACTTTATCATAGGCCTTTTCAAAGTCTATTTTAAGAATTACCCCATTAAGCTTTTTCGTGTGCAACTCATGTACAGTTTCGTGTAGAGTCACGACCCCATCTAGGATATTCCTACCCTGCATAAAAGCAGTTTGTGTAGGTTTTACCACATGATCTGCCACTGAATTTAGCCTAATAGTTGCAACCTTTGTAAAGATTTTGAAACTAACATTAAGAAGGCAGATTGGTCGATACTGTTGTATCCTTTCTGCGTTCAAAACCTTAGGTAACAAAACGATTTCCCCAAAATTAAGGCGATACAACTCCAGATGACCGCTCTGTAAGCAATCAAACATCTCTATGAGATCATGTTTAATGATTTCCCAGAAATGCTGATAGAACTCCGCCGGACAACCATCTGGACCAGGTGCCTTATTATGTTCCATTTGGAATATAGCCTTCTTTATCTCCTCCTCAGAAAAGGGAGCAGTAAGAAATGCGTTTTCTTCCATTGAAACTTGGGGAATATCATCTGTGCGGCTCTCATCCATGGTAATATTACCTACTTCAGGAGCCCCAAACAGATCTTTATAGAACTTTGTGATATAGGCCTTGAGACACTCCTGTCCCTCAATGAGACCTTCATCCTGATGGAGACATTGAATCCGTTTTTTCCTATGCCTGCCATTGGCAACATTATGGAAATACCGAGTATTCGAGTCTCCCTCAAGAATGAATTGAGCCTTTGATCTCTGATACCATTTGAGTTCCTCTTCCCGCAACATTTGTGCTACTTTTGCATTGGATTGACTTTTTAGTTCAATCTCTTGCGAAGATAGCAACCTAGTTTCAGCGAGTAGGTCTAACTCATCGATAATGGAACAAAGACGCATTTTCTCCTTCTTTAACATCCCAGTCGTGTGTCTCGCCCAACCACGGAGATATTTACGCACATTGCGCATTTTATTATTCCATCTCCGTATTGGGTTATCACCTAAGACCGGTTTGTGCCAGACTTTCTTTACTAGTTCATCAAAACCATCTCGCAAAAACCAACCTAGTTCAAATTTGAACTGTGGCTGGCCTTTTGGTCTTGGTGTTCCAGTTGAAAGCAGAAGGGGAGCGTGGTCCGACAGAGCCTCAATGCGTTCTAGAGCACGTACGGTTACCAGAGGGAACTTATCTTCCCAGTCGGTACTCATTAATACGCGATCTAGCTTTTCGTATGTAGGCTCCGGCAGACTGTTTGCCCAGGTGAACTGTCTTCCGGACATGTAGACCTCTCTCAAATCCAAGCTATCAATGACAGCGTTGAACAAGAAAGGCCAATGTCCATCAAACCGCCCACGACTTTTCTCATGTGGGAACCTCAGCATATTAAAATCGCCACCAATTAAGATTGGATGTGGATTATTATTAGCCAAGTGAACCAACTCACGGAGAAAAGCCTCTTTAAACTCTTCCTGCGCAGCACCATACACAGCGACTAAGCTCCATATGAAATTGTCAACCCGGTTACGGAGGTGTAATTTAATATGAAAATCACCATCCGACCTTGCTAACACATCAAAGGAGTCAGTTTTAACGCCTAGTAAAATGCCACCCGATCTACCACGAGGGGGGATAGAGTGCCAAGTAAAATCGATACCACCTGAAAGGCGGTTCAGAACACTCACTTGGAAATCTCTCCTCCCTGTTTCGGAGATAGCCAGAAACTCCAAATCGTGATCCCTGACGTATTGAGCAATATTCAAATGTTTAGCCAAGTCACCAAGACCTCTGCTATTAGTGAATAAGCCATTCATCGGGAAACAATTGGATTTTTAGGCGGTCTCGTGGTATTTCTCGGTGAGTTTTTCCTCTTTTGTTTGGCGGTTTTGGATTTCCGGCCGGAAGCGTATAGATCAAATAAAGATCCAAGCCCGTCCTCATCCAATCCCACCTCAGTCACTTCCCCCACTAAATGTGATAAAAGCTGTCCATCCGAAGAGGCATACGCTGAATCATCATCCATGTGGGGTATGTCCACCATGGAAGAAGCACTCGGATTGACCGTCGGTTTAACCGTTAAACGATCATATTCCATGTGCTTCAACACATTAGTTGACAACGTGATCTCTTTATCATTCTTCCCTAACGAAACACCAACCACACCTAGGCTAGAGGATAACTTGGTATTTGAAAAAGAAAGAAATGAAGTTTGATTAGAGCCCATACCCCGTGGCGGTGTTGAGAACAAAGCCGCCTTCCGTCGCATAGCTTTGGACAGCGCGTCCTCGTCTGTCGATGAAGCCCCGTCCGCTGCGACGGGATGACGAGCGCTCCTCCTCAGCCCTCCTTTGGGCTGCCCATGCAGCTCCACAGTAGGCGCCACGGCGGAGGGGGGTAGTGACGATGGAGATACCCCCCCGGCCACCATAGAGTCTATGTCGCCTCCAGAAGTGAGTGACGGAGTCACCGGTGTCGACGATGTCCCCCGGTGCACCGTTCGTGTCACGGCGGACACTAACGGTCTCCTCGGTGAGCTTGTCAACCCCTCCCGCACCGAAGACGGAGACCTCGTCCCCGGCCCAACTACTCCAGGCGCGGCAGCTAGCTCCATGCTGCCACGTCTGGACTCCGCCCGTGCATCCCCGCCCTTGGGCACCGCCTGAGCAGCAGGCTGCTGAAGACCGCCCCGACCGCTGCCAGCCAGGCCGCCAGGCGAGCGGGCCTGCAGCGAGCTGGCTCCGGTGCGCTGCGGTAGGGCGGCAAGTAGCAAAGCCTCGCCCGGCCCATCAGCCGTAGGGCAGCCAGCCCCGGCCGCAGGCCAAGCCGGCAAGTGGGCCGACCCCAGCTGATCACCGCCGCTCGCAGCAGCCGCCTGGGCGTCGAATAGCCGCTCGTCGCCCGGCCTAGCGGACAGCCGCCGTCCTCCGCTGGAGCTCGCCTGTGCAGCGGGGAGCTGAGTGCCGCCTGCTCCCTGCGCCCCGCCACTAGTCTCCTCAACCGAGTGAGCCCACTCCGAGATACGCATGGCGGAAACACCACCTGAGGACTGCAAAGAGCGCACTATTTCCTTCCCTCGAGGAGTGACAGGAGACATATTAATTGGCGTTAGTGCATAATTTTTCAGTAACTCCAACGCCTGCGTATGAACCTGATCAGCACCATCAGCAGAGGGCGGGTCAATAGCCATGTTCGTTGTCCCCTCGGCTTCACCATCTACCACGGCAGAGTCAAGAACACCAGAATCACGAATCCCTCTAGAAGAGGACTCCGACGGCACCTTCGTATCCCACACGTAAGGAATGAAGTCTGCTTCGGGCACATAATCCTCCGGCTCAGGTCGGAAAGTGAAGCTAAACCCTTGCAGACGTAAGACACCATCTGTGCTAGTATAGGGGCCCACCTCATCCACTTTGTTGAACACCTCATCATCTGACAGCGCCACCCTCAAGCGAACAATACCTCTACGACGTAGAGCCAAGAGGTCCACATCCAGGGTAATACCGATGAGAGAACCAACCGCCCACAGACCGAGGAAGTGTCGCAAGGGGTTTGGCACCCCCTCCACATGCACCCACGTCTGATAGAACTCGAGCTTAGGCTCAACATCCTCTGGCTTCCATCTGCTGAAAACAAGCCTAGTGGACTGAGACGGAATCCCAAAGTCCATCCCATCAAACCTCACCAGCTCAGACTCCGACGGAAACACCACCTTAAAGCAATTATCCCCGCTCGGTAGCGCCTCCCACTTCCACCGCGGAGTGGAGCTCATGCGAGCAACTGTCATCTCAACCTGCTTCGCCGTGGCGGCAGTGCCCACCACCGTAACCAGCGCAACAAGTCCACCAGACACATCCACCTCCTGGAACAAGCTATCGGGAAACTGAGAGAACATTGTGTGAAGGCTGCCGATCCCACCAAGAGACACCGTCGGCTTAGGCAACCGGAGAGTAGGGCACTTCTTCATAGGATGCTTCTTGGTGTCGCACACATAACAGTAATGATCAATCGGACAGTCCCGTGTTGCATGTGAGTCGACGTCGCACTTCCAGCACCGCGTCTTCTTAACAACCGGAGCCGCGACAACATCAACCCCCACGGGTCCAGCGGCGACTAGCGCCTGCTGTTCAACCACAGGGGCTGGGAATGCTACAGCTACCCCTTGAGAACTCCCAGGAACCGCTGCGGCCGGAGCAACCTTCTTCTTCTTGTTCTTACGCCGCACCGCGCCCCCTGCCGCCACCGTACCAACCGCAAAACCCCCACCCGCCGCTGCCGCAGTAGGAGCCGCACCTGCCGCCGCCGCTTGCATACCAACCGGCTGCATCGCCGCGACGGGCGCCGCAACCGTCGCCGGCACCGCACCCAATGGAGCCACCGGCGCCGCATGCACCATAGGCGGAGGTGCCGGCCTAGGGACTCCCCCCTGCAGCACCGGTGCAAAGGCCGGAGGCCCCGCCATGGGCCTGCCCGCGCCGGCCACCGTCCCGCGCCCCGCCCCGCGCCCACGACCTGCAGGTGCCGGCGCTGGAGGCCGCAGTCCGGGAGGACCACCAGGTCGTGGAGGAGCCGCCATGCTCGAGCTCGAGGGGGGCGAGAGGAGAGCTTGGATGAAGGAGCGCTTGTCTTGTGGCTGCGTACGGGACTGCGACGATGGCTCCTGCGATGGCGAACGAACCAGCGGCGTCGAAACGATCGCGAGCGGAACCCTACAGCGATCAGATTTCGCCCAGAAGTACGTGAACGCTTCCTTTAGGTAAGCCCACGGTTTTGTGGGCCCGCGGGCCCCAGCTGTCAGCCAATCGGGGCGAACAACGCCATCCACGGCATGCAGCGCTGATCGCGGATCGGCCTCCGCTTCCACCGCTCCTTCCTTCGTCTGAGCGCTCGTCGTCGCTCCACCGTACTCCGCCGGGAAGAAGTCCCCAAGGCAAGGCGCCGGGGTGACCCGAGGCCGCGGGATCGGACCCCTCCACCCAACGCGCACCGTTGGCAACCGCACGCGGTGGCCAGGTTTGCTCGATGAAGACCCCGGAGACGACGCAGGCGGCGCCGTCGGAGGAGATGACGCAGATGCCGCAGCTGAGCCCGATTCGACGCGCGCCTGATCCTTCTCCCAGACGCGGCTCTCCTTCGTTGGGAATCCGGCGCCGTCCCAGAAAGCCGCCGCCCTCTCCTCGTCGGAAACGGCCGGACGGATCACCTCGGCGGCCGAAACTTCCCAGACCTCTCCTAAGACTTCCTCCGCCGCAGCCACGGCGACCTCTCCTGCCGCCACTCCTTCTCCTGCGCAGTCCTCGAGCAACGCCCCGAAACGGGATCCCGCAGCTGCGCCCGACGAAGAGGAGAGAAGAGGATCCCCAGGGGCGAGGGTAAATCTCCGGTGACGGTGGCGATCGGCGTCCGGAGGAGCAGCGTCAGCGGGCGCGGGCGCATCCGTCGCCTCGCCTGTCGCCATTGAATCCGTCGCCTACACATCTAAATGAATATGGTCATTTCTGGTCAGCGGGCGCGGGCTAGGAGAGTCATCTAATTCCGAACGGAGGGAATAGTTATTTGCCTGAATTAGTATATAGATATACGACAACATCATTTAATTAGAAAAATATAAGTCATCTAATTCCGAACGGAGGGAATAGTTATTTGCCTGAAATCAAATCCGTTTGTGTATAAAACTCCTTGGATGACCCAGCAGTCTGTCTTGTGTGGATCCAGCGGCGGTCTTTACGACGAGAAATCTGTTGAGAAGGCCATCAAGAGAATGGAGGAGGTGGAAGAGAGCGGTGCCAATCTCGCCGGCACCTTGCACCAGAGCGGCCAGCAAGACATGTCCGTCATGGCAATGCAACGACTCAACGACCAGTACGTATGCAGCACCTTGCACTTTCTATACTTCTTCCAGGTTCACTCAGTTCATGGGCTAATAATCTTTGCCGTAGTCATTGGGCGTACTCAAGGATCCAGCTCCACCATGGAGTATCTCAATAAGCTTATTTAGCGAATATTCTAGTGAGCTGCTGCTTAATTAGTCCGTATGTCTCCGGCTTGATCCGAAACGGGGTCGACATTATTACAGAACTAAAGTGATAATCCTTTAATTAACATATCCGCCACCCAGTAATCTATGTTTCCGAGCCGCCACAATGAGTCCTGTGATATATTTTTCTGTGTCCCGGGCCCCCACTCAAATTGCGTATTATTAATAATTTACAATATAAGCTAAACAATTTTTTTGCTCTGCCACTCATGACCACTTTTGATGGTCCTAGTTAATCTCAAGATGTGTAGGGGGCCTTGTAAACCGGAAAGGAGAGAACATTTTGTACTACGTATTGTCTTGTTAGAGTGGTATACATACCTTCTCACAGTCTAAGAATAGTAGTACGTTCCAGCACATTATTACTGTAATATTGTGCAATTTGCAATACCAAATCTTCAAACTCATAATGTACATTTTTTTTTAGAAATGAACTCACAATGTACATGTGTTAGCAAATATATAGAAGGACTGCTATGCACGTCTAGGCGCGAAAGATAAGTTCATGGATGACAGAGTGCGATATACAATGTGGCGATCCTTTTGTTCAATGTTAATTAGTATTTCGCCAGCATTTAAATTTCTAAAAGGAAGATCTGACGATATCAGCGAAACGTAAAAGATATATACTCTTTTGTCTAAAAGCTACTCACAGCTGCAAAAGAATGGCCTGGAGCTAAGCTTTCCTGACGTGGGTGCAACAGTTTGTATACAGCAGCTGTTCAGTAGTTCGCTAGTCTCGGTCGAGATGCTACATCATATCTCGATATGTTGTCCCCTGTTTGATACGGTTGGACGATACTTTTTACCAAAAATTTTGTTCCTCACGCTGCATATCCACTCAAGAACGTTTGGACCTGGGTTTACTCCATTTTAAGAATTTTGCCCGTTCTGTTAGATAACACCCTGCATGTTAGGTGACAGCAGTTTGTAAAGTTTGGACGGCATCCTTGAAGATCATGTGCAGCTTCTTCGTCATATTTCTGATACTCACTCCGTATCGAAATGTAAAATGTTTTAGTGTTTTCCAAAAAAGACGTATCTACACACGTTTTATTGTGTACATGCATTCATTTGAATCTGCACACTAAAACGTGTCTAGATACGTTTTGTTTAGAAAACGTTAAAACATTTTATATTTCGATACGGAGGGAGTATTTTCTAATCTTGATCATGCATCACCTTACAACTTGCCCATGACCAACATTAGAGATAGAGGATCCAAAATATATTCTGAAATAGGGCAGTCTGAAGATATATTCAGTACATGAGGTAATTAGTACTATCACAAGTGCACAACTCTGGGTAAAAAGAGGAAGTCGCTATTCTATCACTAGTCCATTAGAAATGCCAAGTACTATCTACATGTTGATGCATTAATAAGTTCTATAATTGCCATAAAAGTCAACATCACTGATATTTTACCGGCACAATTTGTTTTCTCATCACACTTCATAGACGACAGGAAAATATTGCATTCCCAAGACGAAACGTACGGACTCGCGCTCTCTATGCTAGCTATGGCATCCAATGGAGGACACTAGCTAGTTATTCTGACTATGGCATCCAATGCCCCTAAATGCACATGCTACTAGATTGATTCCAAAACACCCCTACATGATATATAGACTAATAATAGTATGATAGAGCTCAATGTCATGTAACTTGTGCCTACTACTGCAGTATGCCTACGGGTCCATCCACCCCCGTGGACATGGTGTTGGACTACTACCAGCACGATTTCGAGTTCGCGGAGCCACCCCGCGTGACGAGCCTGCAGAATACACAGCCGCTGCCGACGTTCGACAACTTCGGCGACGACGTCTACTTCGTGGCTGACCAGCGCGGCTATGAGTCAGTCGTGTACCACGTTGCCGGGCAGTATCTAAGGACTGACCGGAAGTCTGGCGCCATCGTGGATCCTAGGCTCAGACTAAACACGGTTGTGCGCGAGATCACCTACTTCCCGAGCGGGGTCGCGGTCCGGACGGAGAACGGTAAGGTGTACCATGCCGACTACGTGGTCGTCTCCGCCAGCCTCGGCGTCTTGCAGACTGACCTGATACGGTTTAAGCCGAAGCTGCCGTCGTGGAAGATCGTGTCCATCTACCAGTTCGACATGGCGGTGTACACCAAGATCTTCATCAAGTTCCCCAAGAGGTTCTGGCCGGAGGGCCCCGGGACGGAGTTCTTCCTGTACGCCAGCGGTAGGCGAGGGTACTACCCGGTGTGGCAGCAGTTCGAGAAGCAGTACCCGGGGTCCAACGTGCTTCTGGTGACGGTCACCGACGACGAGTCGAGGAGGATCGAGCAGCAGTCCGACAACCAGACCATGGCGGAGGCCGTGGAGGTGCTCCGGAAGATGTTCCCCGGGAAGAAGGTGCCGGACGCCACCGAGATACTCGTGCCCAGGTGGTGGTCCAACAGGTTCTTCAAGGGAACTTTCTCCAACTGGCCCATTGGCGTCAACCGCTACGAATACGACCTCATACGGGTACTACAAATATATATACAGCCTATATTTCTTACATTTTACTAATTTATTGGCAATAAACAAACATACATATGATTATTGTTTTCCCTCTTCGATTCAGGCCCCGGTTGGGAGAGTTTACTTCACGGGTGAGCACACGAGCGAAAAGTACAACGGCTATGTACATGGAGCTTATCTTGCTGGTAATTAACAACTTCTTCTCTCATACTTTTTGGGAGTTTCTTTTCTTGGCATGAACTCGTAATATGTTCACATGTCATCCTACATGTTTTGTAGGCATTGACTCTGCTGACATCTTGATCAACTGTGCCAAGAAGAAGATGTGCAAGTACAATGTTAAGGGAAGGTCACTTCTACAGTACCTTTTACTGGTGTTAAAATATGACTAGTATGTTTTGATCTAACGGATGAGAAAGATTCAGCCCAGCAGGCCCATCAGTGGTAATTCGGTGGAAAAAACAATGACTATGCAGGTCCATCAGTCTTAATTTGGTGGAAAAAATATGCCTAAAGCAATTCCTTGACGAACAAACCCAAGGCCGCCGCCACCCCTCTCCGCTCACCAACGTCCCTGCTCCAGAACGGCACGAGCGCCACCGCCACGCCCTCGCCGAGCACCGATCCGCCGCCGCCACAGCTCTCCAATCTGTCTGAGCGCCTCCATCTATTGGCCGGCCGCGTCGGACAACGCATAGCGCCGGGCGAGCGGCACCAGGATCAGGAGGAGCGGGCGCGGCACGCCGCCGGTATCGAGGGCACCAGCGTTCGGTCGAGGTCCGTCATCCGTCGATCGACGGCTCTCGCACTAGGCGGTGCCACCGGCACCTCAGCCACACGTCACGCTCCGTTAGCCAAGGTAAGCTAACAGCGCTCTTTAATTCAGAGTAGGCACCACCTTTTTTCTCCATTTGATCTAGTTTTGCTCTTTGCTTGTTCTGCATGTAATGACCAGCAGAAGAAGACTTGAACCATGGAAAATTCATATCACGTCTGATGGTCGATCCTAGTGAATAGGTTCTTCTTCCGTCATTCCATCTTGCACATAGAGTTGTTTTTATCTTAATAAGTGTTTTACTTGATAATTAATTTATTAACATGAATCTTAATCTTATTGTGGCAGTTTTGCTCCGCAACATGGCTAATACAGCTTTATTCAAAGCTTCAACGAGCTCCGAGGAATCACATAGAGTGGTAGCATTTCATAAGAGTATTTTGTATGACGACGCCGAGAATGGCGAGAATAATGAGGCTGGCAAGAATGACAGAGAAAATTAGGCGAGAACATTTGGTCCTTTGCCTGTATTACTTTCATTGTTGAACAAAGCTTTTATTGGCAAAGTCCTGAATCCAATATTGTCTTGGGACACTGAAAGCCTTTCTGTATGATTTTTCTTGAGCTAGAATCTACGGTTTCAGTTTCTGTTTTTAAACTGCATGATGGTTATCTTGGGACATGTTTAACAAATTATTGTCGACTAGTTTTGTATAGAGACTAGTGAGGCAATTGATTTTCCTGTTCCATTTTCTGTTCTTGGTCAAACCAGAGAGTAGATGTAAATTAACTGAAAAGTTGAGGCACTAGTTCAGAACCTGGTCAAAATGTTTACGGCAGTTTAGGAAAGCTCTCATGATACAGCAGCAATAGTAGTTTGTTTACCAGACATGTTGCTGACTGAGTGGCTCCCAATCTCCCAGTCCTGCGGCTGATGCCTCACCGTGATGTACCAGACATTATTTTGTTTGGATATACACAATGTAAAGAAAATGCTGGGAAAATATATACATGGCGACTCATAGGCAAAGAATTTCTCACATCAAGACAACTGACCGCACACGCCTGCAATTTCAGTACTCATTTCACAACGTTTTTCACAGCACAAAACTTATAAGGACCCTCCTGCCTGCACGAGCGCCACGCCCCCACCTTGCCGGCCTCCTCCCCATCCCAGCAGCTCCACCACACGTTCGCAGGCCTCGTCACCATCCGGCAGCTTCAACCACCTTCGTCGGCCTCGTCACCATCCCAGCAGCTCCACCACACCGGGCCTGGACTATTAATGTGTGAAACTTAATATTACAGATCATTGCATCTTACATAACTGCAATGGATCACCCACGTTAACGTTGTAATTGTACGACATGACATGAGTGATATGTTATTTCCTGGAGGAAAGCGCCCTATTCATTTTCCAGAACAGGAAAGTATGTAATCATTTTATAATCAATGCGACGTATAGCCGCACATTGGTTACAGAACAAAAAACTATCAAGATGCTCTGGAGACTGGGTATTGTTTTATGTTACTGCAAAATAGTAGAATCTAGCTGTTTCTGTGATGAAAAAGTCATACCATCTCTTCTTGCAACTTATCCTACTTCTGGTCATCGACAGGATTTCTTCTCTCAGCTTTTATTATCTTCTTCTCAGCCTACAAAAGAGAAGCATATTATTGTTTCATCTCAAGAGGGTGTTGTGAAATTGTAGTACGAAATCTGAGATGATAAAACAATATAAGCTCCATTCTCTCATGAAAATCCTATCATGGAGTTGTTAGAACATTCCAAAACATATTTTATGGTGCTGAACTTAACCGTTCCAATTTGAACTCAAAGTTATTGAGTCTTGACTTCAGATTCTGAACATCTTCTATTACCAGATCAAGTTGTGGAAAATAAACAGATCAGAACAGTAATCTGTATTGTCGAACAATATAGTGTTGAGATCTCCATGTATATCAAAGTTGAAGTGTGTTAAGCATAATCAAGTTTAACTTACCAACACTATTTTCTTAGCTTCAGTCTACAGGAGGAACAAAACCATATAAAAAATACTAAAAGATTTCCAGCAAGGGTGTGACTTGGCTGAATAATGCCGACATTATTTGTTCAAAGTTACAGCAAGTTAGACAGATTTGTGGTCAACTATTCAAGCTGGTTCAGCCATTGTCTTTGAAAATGCAAGTGCCATAGACATCAGACTATTTAACAAGAGAGATTTAGGTTAGTACCAAAATCTAGCCGTGTACAATACTATGTTTCAGTCAGGTGCAGCTGACTGCCTGGGCGTCGAGTACTGGACGCCGCACTCCGTCCTATTGCACGCAAATGCAGCCGCACTGGAACTATGGTCTGGATGGCGACGAGGAGCACGCAGAGGAGCATCGGCAAGGACTGACGCCGGAGACGCCGATAAGGCGATGCGAATCGACGACTTGGACCACCAGAACACGCTCGGGGATCCTCTGCATGCACGCGCGCAGGGCGCGGCGTTATTGAACCAGTCATTGAGGTACCCGCCGCGCGTAGTCCTTGACGAGCCATATCTCCGAGCAGACTGCGGGCGCGGTCCACCAGATCGGCGCCCAGGGGGTGCCGTCCCGTGAGGTACCGTTACGCCCGCGTCCCGGCGGCGAGAGCCGCCACGGCAAACCCAGCGGCTGAAATCTCTGCGAAGCCGACAACGAAGAAGACTAGCGCCAGGGATTTTGAGGCCCTCCCTGCAGGAGGAGGACTGAGGCGGCGGTGCCGCCGGAGATGCGAGGTGGACTGGCGGAACAAGCGAGGGCTGGGACCGTTTTATTTTTTTCTGAACGTACCACACACACGCGAATTGGACTCTGTAGATCTAGGCCCGTCTAAGGCCCTTTTCAGTTACGATGTAGATTTTGGAACCAGTATGAATGGTACTGGTCACTTTTTCCGTACCAGTATGAATTCTTTTAAGCCTTTGGATGGACAAAAATAGAGGGCTATTATTCATTTGAGGGTACCATAGAACACCTCTAAGGGAAAGCATGACTAATCCAAAGGTAACTACTGCTCCTGCTAGTACTAGTCCTACTACCAGCATTTAACCGATAAAACATGTAGAAACAATATTTAACTAGTGAAATTATGTTGGGCCTAACTATTTTCTCCATTAATTTTTTTGGTTGTGTCTTGCAGATTGCTGCAACAGTGAACAATTAAAACATCAGAAGCTACGGTTTATCATTCTGAGAAACGTTCAGTGTCATCATTGTTCAAGTGACATTTTTCTTGCACCCAAAATTTTGTTTCCTTGAGAAACAATATAATATTGTTAGGTTCATTCTACCATTGTTCCAGTTTTCTCATTTTTTCGAACTTGAAAATGTTGTCTCGAATAAGGTGTATTGTCCGAATATTTTTTTTTGCAAACTTGATCGAAATAAAATAAATTATATTGGTCAATTTATCTACAATCAGTGTTTCCTCCTGCCGTGGGATGCAATGTTTGGTTCTTCAATATAGTTCAAGGATATTTTGGGGTGTATCATACTACATATTTTAGAGTGTAGTATAGTGAAAATCCAACAATGATTGTTTGGTTTCAGAGGATCCCTGGCGGATCCCCCTCTGTTCCCCGGGCCTACGGACCCATTTGGTCGCCCACGCGGTAGACGGGTACCATCCCTTCCAAGAGTTTTCCCGGTAGATTGTTCCACGAGTCACAAACTAAATGATCATAGAGGCTATAGGTGACTGGTTTGTAGCCATAAACATGGTGTAAGCATGCGCCAAGTCAACCGAATAAAACATTCAAAGGATAACACCACAAATTTATGCTTGAATATGACAAGAACAACTCATGATTCTTTCAATGTCACATTAAACACTCTCAACTATTTGAGACAAATCATGCTAAAAAATAACCACTTTTAGAATTAAAATAACATCTAACATGATATGAAAAAGTCTAGCCACAGTCTATACAAGCTTCTATTTGTATCGTTATAAATTCTACTACATGCAGCAGATTATTTTCCCAACAAGCACCATACAAAATATGTTTTAACAAAAACTCTCTAAATGATACAGAAAGAAAACATGGGAGTACTCACATAACACTACTAAAACTAACAGCTCTGAATAAGACATGCAATAAAAACATGAGCTAACCAAGAATTTTGCAGGAGCTAGAAGAAAAATTAAGAATACGAGCATAACGAGTATTCAAATGAAAAATCAGAGAGTGTATCTCTCCCAAACAAGGATCCTAGGTTCCAATGATAAACCAGAACAAAAAATAACAGACGCTTCAAATAAATTTCATATGATGTGACCGAATAAAAAATAGTTTCACTAGAAGTGACGTGATAAATTGTTGATGAAGAAGGGGATTCCTTGGGCATCCCCAATCTTAGATGCTTGAATCTTCTTATAATTTTCTAGGATGAACCACGGGGGTATCCTCAAGATTTGACCTTGCACTCTTCTTGATCATATTATATCACTCTCTCCTCGTGACCCTTAAAAACTTCCTACACACCACACTCAAAGAGTAATTCGCATTAGAGGGATAGTGAAACAATAAAAAAATACATGGGTTCTGTATGGGAACAAGTTCTATTGATAATTTTAAACATTAGCTACAACCTCTGATGCTTCGTGAAGAAAATAAATTCACTTGACATCGTAAAAGAGGAAATGCAAGAAAAATGGCAGAATCTGCCAAAAGCAAAATAGTTTGTAAAGACGGATTTTTTCGGGGAACTTATGTTTCTCAAATCGAAAAACTTAAAGAACGAAAAAGTTTAGGAATTAGCTGAGGAATGAGCACCAAAGATTTCAGGTCATTTTGATATGTTTCCTGAGAAAAAATCCAAAACCAACACCAACACCAGAAATATGTTTCCTGAGCAAAAATCCAAAACTAACTCCAACTCTCGTCAGAAACTTTACTTGGCACAACTAAAACATGAAAATAAAGATACACGGGAGTTTCTACAGAAGTATACAACCCCTTGACTTAAAAAAACAGATAAAACAAAGCAAAAATAAAACCATGGGTTATCTTCCAAGAAGTGCTTTTTTGAACGCCTTTTAGCTAGGCCGAGAAAAGTGGAATCAAATAGATGCTCACATAAGAAATATAAATTGAAGCAAAAGAGAGCATAAATAAGCAAGTATAAAACAAATTTAATTCTAACCCACTTTCTATGCATAGGAATCTTGTAAAGAAATAAATTAAAGAAGCTCAAACTAGAAATCATGGGAAGATAGAACAAGAGCAACGTCAAAACTTTCAACAAAATGAGAGGTGTTTTAGTAACATGAAAATTCCTACAACCATATTTTTCTCTCTCATAATAATTTTCAGTAGCATCATCAACAAACTCAACAACATAATTATCACATAAATCTTGTTTGTCATGGTCTAAAAGCACACAAGTCATATCAAGCTAAAAAACAGTGGGATCAAACTTTAAAAGCAACTCCTCTTTTTCCCCACTTTTGGCAATAGCAAAACAAGATGATTAATCGCTCATAAAAGGTATGGGACTACTAATAGCAATCATATTTTCAGTAGCATTGTAATTGATAACATCAAGTAACATAGGACCATCATCTAGAGCATTATCACATATATTTTCTAAGCAAACTTCCTCATTAGCATGCATATCAATAGTTGGAACAAATAGAGGATTATCATAGGATTTATCAAAGTAGCATGGATTATCATAAATAACAGTAGTAATATCATTCTCGCAAGTTTCATTGATAGTAGTATCAAGGTCACAAGTATATCAAGTATCAACTTCATCAAAAAGGGATATTTCAAAAGAATCAATAGGATCATCACAATTATGAGTTAAAGAGTTACTCTCAATTTGAGATAGACATGGGTAGCTCCATTCTTCCTCCTCTCGATCATCACTCTCCTCCTCTTTTTCACCCAAAGAGCTTCCAGATTCAGCAATTTCCTCCTCCATAGGCTCCTGCAAGGCATTAGTCTCTTTCTTAGGTTGAGAGCATTTATTAAGATATTCCATTATGTAGTAATTAAAATCCTTGTAATTATCAAAGAAATATTCAAGTATAGCATAAATCTAGTATTTATAAGGTGCATCATCAATACTTTCATGCAAATAGGGAATTGCGAATGCACCCTTCCAAGCAATAAATTCTACATTTTGTTCCACATCATAAAATCCATAATTTCCCTTAACATAAGAAGATATGGTACATTATTATTATACTCACATTGAAAAGGGTGGTGTTTATACCTCGTACAACAACGAGATTTATCAAAGCAATAAGTAACATTATAAGTAGAGCACAAGTTTCTAGCAATGATATATAATTTATTAATTTGTTCACATAAGTGTTTCCCTTTTTGTGACAAGCGGTGTTCCTTATAATATTTTTGTTGATCTTCCATGAACCCATCTTGCCAATAAGATCTAGTTTGAAAGACATCAAACATTAATAGCAAGCATGATAAAGCAAAAATAACAACTAGAATAAGAATTTTTTTGTGTGTTTTTGATATAGAGAAGCAAACAAGACAAAATAAAATAAACTAAGAAAAACAATAACAAAGTAAGGAGATTGGAAGTGAGAGACCCCCCTTGCAGAAATTCTCTTCCTCCCCGGCAACGGCGCCAGAAAGTACCTTGATGCGCGTGTAACACACGTTCGTTAGGAGACCCGAAGAGGAAGGTATGAAGAGCATAGTAGCGAGTTTCCCTCAGAAAGAAACCAAGGTTGAATCGACCAGTAGGAGGAAGTAGTAACTTCAGAAGGTTGATGTAGCTGAGATGGCAGGGCGCACTACCGGTTCAGCAGCAACGTGGAACCTACATTGCACAATCAAATCACTTTGCCCCAACGAAGCAGTGAGGTTGTCAATCTCACCGGTTTTGCTGAACACAAAGAGGTTAAACGTATGGTGTGGAAAACAGTATATGGACAATATGAAAATAGTGGAAACAGTGTGTGTATTATCAGTATGAGAAAATGGACCGGGGTCCATATTTCACTAGTAGTGTCTCTCCATAGAAGATAAATAACATGTGTGGTGAACAAATTATAGCTGGGCAATTGACAGAAATGAAGGCTGCACCGTAGTGCATATGCAATACATAAATATTACTATGTGATTAATGCGGGCATTACAACAAGATACATAGACCGTCAGCCAATTGCATCTATGACTAATAATCCACCCTCTGAATATCATCCGAACAAACGTTGGGTATTAAGTTGCAAGCAACAGATAATCGCAGTAAGCAAAGCATGTAATGTAAACAATGTAAACGAAGTAAACATCGTTGTTTTCTCCCTAATGAAAACAACACATCCTACATCCGTCACGTTTCTGTCACTCAAGCACATATTCAAAGGAGGCATGAACCCACTATCAAGCATAAATACTCCCTCTTGGAGTTACTAGCATCTACTTGGCCAAAGCATCTACTAATAACAAAGAGAATGCAAGATCATAAATAACATATGCATGAAAATAACATGATAGATTGGTAATCAGAAGACATAGCATTCAACATTTATCGGATCCCAGCAAAGACAACATATAGCATTCCATAAAGATGACCTCGATCATGTAGGGCAGCTCACGAGATCTAAACATTAGGCACAAAGTGGAGAAGACAACCATCTAACTACTGCTATGGACCCGTAGTCCAGGGATGAACTACTCACGCATCACTTCGGAGGAGGGCATGGTGGTGTAGACCCCTCCGGTCATGAATTTCCCTCCCGGCAGGGTGTCGGGGAGAGCTCCAGAACCCTCCCGATCTCGGGATGACGATGACGGCGGCCTCGGGTGTTTCTCGAGAAAAAGTGTTATATATTTAGGGTTAACTTATCAGGGGGATTATATAGGCGAAGGGAGGATGGCGTCGGACGCCCGAGGGGCCCGCACCACCCTTAGGCGCGGCTAGGGGGGCGCCGCCCTATGGTGTGGCTCCCCTGTGGCCCCTCTCCGGGCCTCTTCGGGACTCAGTGGAACCTTCGGGAATACTAAGACGTCTGGGCTTCGAATTTTTCAATTCCGAGAGTATTTCTAGAACAACTTTTCTGAAACTAAAAACAACAGAATACAGAGAACTGGATCTGTGGCATCTTGTCAATAGATTAGTCCCGGAAATTGATAAAAATGTTGTAAAGTGTATAGAAAACATGTAGGAAATAATATGAAAATAACATGGAACATCAGAAATTAAGGATACGTTTATGACGTATCACATACCATGATCTCTTACATGGTAACTTCGGCCACCAACCTCTTCTTTGCGAAGAGTTTGATCTTAGTTGGGGTTCATTTGAATTTCAGTGCATTTCACTTGTTTCCCTTGCTAAGTGTTTTGTAGGAAAATTACACTCACTCGGGCGTTTAGTTTGTTTCTTGCAAATGAGTGCGTTACGTACTATTTGCAGTTTGGTGTTTCTATCGTAAGCCTTTCTACCTAAAAATCAAACTCTTTCTAGCACACAAGTCACTCCTTTGAAACTTGGAAGTTTCGGTTCAGAAGGTAGCTGGAATTTCCAGTACAGTTTTGTATCGGAGTTTCGGGGTGGACCCAGAATATCCGGTTCATACTTGAACCGGAATATCCGGTCTGGCGAAATCACCTCAAATCTGAGGAGCACGGGATGGAGAGGTGCTACTAGCAATGTGTGTTGGGAACCCCAATAGGAGGGTGTGATGAGCACAACGGTAAGAATTCCCCTCAGTTAAGAACCAAGATTATCAATCCAGTAGGAGAAAGAGAATCTTCAGAAGGTTGATGCCACTGACGGTGGTGATGGTGCCTCATCGGTGTCAGCAACAATGCGGAATCTGCACACAACACAACCAAAATACGTTGTCCCAACGGTACAGTGAGGTTGTCAATCTCACCGGTCTTGCTGAAACCAAAGATTAGACGTATAGTGTGGAAAATTGTGTATGCTTGCAGTAAGTAAAGAAAGCAGGAAATTATAGTGGTTTGTTTAACAGTGTAGGAAAATGCCGGGGGTCATAGGTTCACTAGTGGTGTCTCTCCATAAAAGATAGCATGCTGGGTTAACAAATTACAGCTGGGCAATTGACAAATAGAGGTTCCACCGTAGTGCACATTCATGACATAATGACTACTATGATATTTAGTGCGTGCATTACAACAATATAGATAGACCGTAATCCCACTGCGTCTATGACTAATAATCCACCCTCGGGTTATCATCCGAACCCCCTTAGGTATTAAGTTGCAAGCAACAGATAATCACATTAAACAATGTGTGTAATGTAAGCAATGATTGTGAACGCGGGCACTCACACCGCTGTTTTCTCCCTAGTGGCAACAACACATCCTCCCCCGTAACATTTCTGTCACTCGAGCACAGGTGAAAAGGAGGCATGAACCCAACTATCGAGCATAAATATGCCCTCTTGGAGTCACTAGCAACTACTTGGCCAGAGCAACCACTAGCAACAGAAAGCATGCAAGATCACAAATAACATATGAAATAAAGACTATAATCAACTTGGCATAAGTTAAATATTCATCAGATCCCAGCAAACACAGCACATAGAATTACATAAGAACAATCTCGATCATGTTAGGCAGCTCACGAGATCTAAACATTCAGGCATAGGAGGAGAAGACAACCATCTAGCTACTTCTATGGACCCGTAGTCCAAGGATGAACTACTCACGCATCACTCCATAGGAAGGCATGGTGATGAAGAGGCCTCCGGTGATGATCTCCTCTCCGGCAGGGCGCCGGAGACAGCTTCAGAACCCCCCTGATCTAGGGTTGACGACCACGGCGGCTGCAGAACTTTTCGGGGATTTTTTATCAGGTTCCTAGGGTTTTCCTTTGGAGAGGAATATATAGGCGAAAGGGCAGCGTCGGTGGGCCACCAGGGTGGACTCACCACCCCCAGGCGCGGCCAAGGGGGGCCGCGTCTGGCTATGGTGAGGGCCCCCCTGGTGCCCGTCTTTGACTCCTCTTTGGTCTTCTGGATGCTTTCGTGGGGCCCAATTCCGAGAATATTTCCAGAACAACTTTTCTGAAATAAAAAACAACAGAAAACAGGGAACTAGCACTTGGCAAATTGTCAATAGGTTAGTCCCGGAAAACGTGTAAAAATGCTATAAAGAAGGGAGAAAACATGTAAAAATTGGCATAATATCAACATGGAACATCAAGAATTATAGATACGTTGGAGACGTATCAAGCATCCCCAAGCTTAGTTCCTATTCGTCCTCGAGTAGGTAAACGATAAAAACACAATAATTTTTGAGGTGACATGCTACTAACATAAACTTGATCATCATAATGTAAAAGCATATGTAAGCTGAGATCATAGAATTTTAAACACAAACATGATAAATAGAACTTTAATAATAAAGCATAGCAATCACTTTGCATCATGAGAAGTAACTCAAATAAAAGATTATGAATAACAATGTAAGAAAGATATACGTTTGTTTCAAGTATAAAGAAAGCATGGCAAAGTGGTATTTCGCAAGTCCTTAAGAGTGGGACAAAACATAAATGCCAGGACACCTTCAAAGTTCATGAGGAAGACTAGAACAAATAGTTGGAGAACAAGCAATAACACATCATAAATCAATTAACAATGTTTATGGGATAAATGCACATAAAACTCAGAATGGCAAAAATGCTCTCTCAACTGTGCATAAAGTTAGAAGATGGAGACTCAACATAAAAGTAAAAGAAAGGCCCTTCGCGGAGGGAAGCAGGGATCAACTCATGTGCTAGAGCTTTCATTTTATTAAACAGAGGTATTAAAAGGTTTTTAAGGGAGGTGTATGCTAGTGTCAACGAATAGTAAACATTCATGTTACTCAAAGTTACTCCACGAGACAAGTCGAAGAGTTAACCGGTGGAACTGAGTTAGATATGGCTTATTGATCGAGAACAGATTCTTTCTCACCGACCTGGCCCCTGGGTATGAATATGTGCTGACTTGAATGTAGTAAAGATATGCAATATGGAAAGGCCAATTAGGATGTGGAATCTAGAACAGGATGACCAGATTAGTTCCTCCTCTAACATCCAGAACATATGTCAGTGCAGAAAAATCTGTTCAGCTGCGATATATAATTCATAATCGACAGTAAAGTATGTTCTATAAATGTTCAATTACATACCATTATCAATATGATGCAGTAAACTAGTATCTGGTTAATGAAACTTGGCCTAAGGTATACATGTTGCTTGTACTACACCTTGGAGTTGCATCAGCAAACACAAAAATACCAGACATGCTATTAAGATACTGAAATATGAAATAGCAAGCAAACAGAACAATAGTTCTTGCCACATATTTATTTACAGAGAAATACATCACAAAATATTTATACAGGTCGATTTCTAAATTCTCAACTCCATCGTTTCCTAATGTAAGTAGATAAATGAACAAGCACCCAACTGAAACATACTGAAAATTAATGACCAGACTAGAAGTGTCGTGGGACAAACCATCAGAGCACCAAGAAATTGGGAAAAGTACTGTAAATAGTGTTGAATCTGGGAAAACGATCGTACCTCTTCTGGAGGGGATCGGGTTGCATGTTATAGGTGGCAAAACGACCACGAAGGAAAGAACAAGGAGATCGTGTACGGGTCGGTGTACTAGGCTTGCAATCCTGTACGGGGGAGTGTTAGACATGTAATAGGCTTGCAATCCTGTACGGGTACGGTGTAGTACACCGACCCGTACAAAATATATGATATACCAGTACCATGTACTTGCTGCACATGTACTAATCTTTGTAAAGCTACATCAAAGCTTCAGGAGCTCAACTCACAGTACATAGCAGTAATTCTAATGTCTGACCAAATTACCGAATGGGGAGAAAAGGGAAGTAATTAGAAACCTGGAACCAGGATGCCAAATTCTTAATAAGATATCACCTACAATTGTATTCATTTATGGAGTCACAATACTAGATACTACTATTAGATAGTAGAGAACGAATCCAAGAAATCATGGAAATTTTGAGTACCTTCAAGCTTCAGCTTGAGACGGATGGTGTGCACCGACATGGGTAGGAGCAGCGCCCAGGACATGGGTACCGGCGAGGCCGGAGGTGGATCGGTGACGGTGCATGACGGGGAGGGAAGCGACGGAGGAGTTCCAACATCGGGGCCATGAGCGGGTCCGGAGGTCGAGCACCAACTTTGATTGAAGGTGAGGGACTCCAGCACCAGGGGCACGAGAGGGGGCCGCATGTGGAGATGGAAACGGCGGCGTTGTCGACTCCGGAATCAGGAGCTCAGTCAACGATTCGTCGCGGCCGCATGTGGAGATGGAAACGGCGGCGTTGTCGACTCCGAAATTAAAACTTCAGGAAGTCGCCGCCTCGCTATTCTGTGTAGGACACAAAGCCTGAAGAAACACGAGAAAACACCTAAAATTAGAGCCCTCCCGCCGCCAAGTACCAAGATCCACTGAGTCTGGACGTAAGCCCACGGGAGACTGGGCAGATCGGTCGTGGCCGCCGTCAGGAGGCTAGAAGCCCGAATCACCTTTCTCTGGGAGCTTGTACGAAAGGATAGGCGAAAGGACGTTGCTTGTGGTGCGCTTTACTCCTAACCAGTCAGTTAACTTGGGGACACACTGCCAGGGTACCTAATCCTAATACTACGATCATAGGGCATTGTCGAACGACACTCATGATCATCATGTACAGAAGAAGAACCACGAGGAGGAACCTTATGGGACCGTGCGCAGATCCAACCGGTGTAGCAAGCCCAACCCAAGGGTCCAAGGCCTAGCCTTGGTTACCTATCGAAGACGAGCATATAATGTGCGGCTCTGTAACGAGATGTGTATCGAGTTGGATTAGGAACAATAGACTTTGAACTTCCCTATCCCTTTCGTCTCTCCTCTCCCATATCTGCTTCCCTCCCCTTCCTTACTGTAATTCGAATTCTCCCGACATTGTATCAAATTCCTGTGTGAGACAATTGAAACCCTAGAGTACCTTACACCTGGTATCAGAGTCAAGCCAAACTATCGTCTTTTGTCCCTCGTCGAACCTGGAGTCCATCATCGAGACCCTCAGCCAGAAGCACGCACGCGAGGAGCTTGAGGCAGTGATACGTCGAAAACGTATCTCCTTTTCCGAACACTTTTCTTATTGTTTTCCTCTAAACTTGTGTGTTTTGAATACAACTAACACGGACTAATGCTGCTTTCAGCATAATTATTTTTGTGACTTGTTTTTGTGCAGAAAAATCAGCTTTCGGGAAAATGCCCAAAAAAGAGCCCATTGGTGTTTTCACCCCGGAAGACCCCGGGAGCCAGAAGGGGGCCAAGAGAGGAGCCACAGGGTGGCCACACACCCTATGGCGCGGGTCCCCCTAGGCCGCGCCACCTAGGGGTGTGGGCCCCCCAGAGCCCCCTCAGACTCCCCTTTTGACTACAAGTAGCCTCCAACCCTAAAACCCGAGGGGGTTCGTCATATTCCACAGAAACACAACAGAGCGCTGCCGCCGTCCCGAACCTCGATTCGGGGATCAGAAGTTCCTGTTCTGGCGCCCTGCCGGGACGGGGAAGTGGAGGAGATCATCGCCATCGTCATCACCAATGCCTCTCCATCGACCATGCATGTTTCCCCCATCCATGTGTGAGTAATTCCCCGCTATAGGCTGAAGGGGATGGTAGGGATTAGATGAGATCGTTCATGTAATAATGTTGTGATTGTTAGGGCATAGTGCCTAGTATCCTCTATTAGTGCTATTGACATTGTTGCAACTTGTTATGCTTAATGCTTGCCACTTTGGGCCCGAGTGCCATGATCTCATATCTAAACATGTTATTGAATCACGATGATAATTATTTTTTCTTAATCATACCTACAAGTTGTTTACACATATCGTTATCTGGAACCCGAGGCCCCGAAGTGACAGAAATTGGGACAACCGGAGAGGATGGCTGCGATGTGAGGATCACATGTGTTCACGGGGTGTTAATGCTTTGCTCCGGTGTTCTATTAAAAGGAACACCTTAATGACCAGTAGTTCCCTTGAGGCCCCGCTGAAAACGGGCCGGTAGGACAAAAGATGTTGTGCAAGTTCTCATTGCGAGCACGTACGACAATTTACGGAACACATGCCTATGGTTACTTAGTGCTTGGATGCTTTATCATATTTATCTGAAATGCCCATGACTTGGTCATTATTTGAACTTTCCCATTCATGCAACGCCCGTTCATCCATCCCTATGCCTACAGTATTTAATCCCGCGGTTTACTTCAAACACTACTGCTTCTGTTTTCATTCCACTGCTGCTATTATTTCACTACTGCTGCTACTATAAAACTGTTACTACTGATAAACCACCGCGAACAAAAGTACTTTCAGGTGCAGGTGAATTGACAACTCACTTGTTAAGGCTTAAAAATATTCTTTGTCTCCCCTTGTGTCGAGGCAATAAACTTGGGTTTTACTTCCCTCGAAGACTGTTGCGATCCCCTATACTTGTGGGTCGTCAAGACTATTTTCTGGCGCCGTTGCCGGGGAGCATAGCTTTATTTGCGAGCTCACCGGAGAGTATTATTATCTACCGATATCATTCATCATGGGTAAGATTCATGATGGAAAGTTTCCTATGTTACCATCCCACTACAAGAAGAGGTACAACTCTGAACACCTCTGTTACTCTTGATTCACCGTTTGTTATAAGTAAGCTGCTTACACCACCACATGCTACACATGCTACTTCTGCTGAATCTGAAAATACTTCTGATACTTTTGATGATGCTTTTACTGTGCTTGATGAGAGTGGTTCTCTCGGTCCTTTCTTAGATGCTACTATTGCTAAAGCTAAAAATATTGCAAACACTGAAACTCCTAATAAAAATCCTGTTACTCCTGCTGTTTCACATGAGCTTGTAGAGAATCCTAGTGATGATTTAGATGATTCCTATGTTGATCTTAATGATGATCTTATTGATGAAATATATACTATGAAGGATGAGGATGTTGTTATGAGACTTATTGAAAGTCGTGCTGTTAAATATAAATTATCTCCTGATGCTAAGTTTGCCACTTCTCCCATTAATATTAGGGACAAGGATTATGATTTCTCTCTTGATTTATCTTATATATCTATTGTTGATAAAGAATCTTTTTGTGGTACTGGAAATGAAAGTGCTATGAAACATATGAATGAGCCCTCCTCTTTGAGTAGTTTGTTCTATGATGATATTAAGAAACGTAGCTATTTTGTTACTAAAATATTTCCTTTCTCATTAAAAGATGAAGCTAAAAATTGGTTTAACAATTTGTCTCCTGGATCTATTGATAGTCCTATTGGTTTGGTTAATGCTTTCTTTCAGAAATATTTTCTTGCTAGTGCTGAACATGCTGCTTTACAAGATATATTTAATTTTAAGAAATTGGAAAAAGAGAAATTGCCTATATCTTGGACAAGGTTCTGTTCTTTAGTCAAAGCTACACCTGGGCATAAGCTAGAAAATAATAAACTTCTTGATATATTCTATAATGGACTAACTGTTGAATCTAGGACATACCTGGATAGTTGTGTTGGTTGTGTTTTCAGGCAAAGAACTCTAGAAGAAGCTGAGGAATTAATGGCTAAAATAAGCCAAAATCATGATGATTGGACTATGGTTGAGCCTGAGCCGACTCCTACTCCAGTACCAACACCAACACTAACACCCAAGAAGAGGGGAATGATTGAATTAACTGATGAAGTGACGAGAGAAGCCAAGAAATCTCTTAAAGGGAGGGGTATTAAATCTGAAGATGTGAAGAATCTTCCACCTATAGAAGAATTATGTAAGACAATCCCTCACTCACCCACCATTGAGGTGCACTCTCTCCAATATTTTGATAGTAGAGATATTCCCTATAACAAACCTCCTGATCAATGTTTAGATGAATTTGATAATTATGTTATCAAGCAAGATAATTTTAATAAGAGAGTGCAAAACAACCTAATGGAAAACTCTAGAGCTATTGATAATTTGCATGGTATTATAGAAACAACCTCTAATGATGTTAAAATGCTTGTTAAACATTTTCAAATGGTTCAAACTCAAATAGATCAACTTGCTAAAGTGCAAAAAGATTTGCTAGTTAATGCTTCTAAAGAAAAACATGCTTATGAAATAAGATCTAGAAGTGGTATTGCTACACAAGATCCTTTATATCCTGGGGGACATTCTAAAAGAATTGAACAAGATTCTCAGCAAACAAATAATAATGTTATTCATATTAAGAAGAAAAAGAAGAAACATAAAACTGTTGTAGAATCCTCTAAACTTGCTACAGATCCTAATAGTATATCTATCTCTGATGCTGAAACTGAAAGTTGTAATGAAAAGAATGATGCTTCTGATAAAGAAGAACCTGTAGCTGAACCTGAAAAGCAAACTAAAACTACAAAGTATACTAAGGAAGATTTCATTGCTAATAAACATGGTAATGAGAGAGAACCTTGGGGGTACAAAAACTAATACATTTTCCTAATAATAAACACAAATCTAAGGAAGAAGAACACTATAACAAGTTTTGTGAATGGATGAAACCCTTGTTCTTTCAAATTCCTTTAACTGATGCTATTAAATTGCCTCCTTATGCAAAATATATGAAAGATATTGTCTCTAACAAAAGGAAGATTCCTAATGAGGAAATCTCCACTATGCTTTCTAATTACTCTTTTAATGGCAAGGTTCCTGAGAAGCTTGGAAATCCTGGTATACCTACTATTCCCTGTTCTATTAAAAATAATTATGTTAGAACGGCTTTGTGTGATTTCGGAGCTGGAGTTAGTGTCATGCCTTTTACTCTCTATAAAAGACTCCTCCTAGAAAAATTCATACCAACTGATATATCTTTGCAAATGGCTGATAAGTCTACTGCTATTCATGTGGGTATATGTGAGAATGTTCCTGTTCAACTTGCTAATAATTGTCTGATATTAACTAACTTTGTTGTGTTGGAAATGCCTGAAGATGATAATATGTCTATTATTCTTGGAAGACCTTTTCTTAATACTACGGGGGCTGTTATTGATTGCAATCAGGGAAAAGTTACTTTTAATGTTAATGATAAAGAACACATTGTTTATTTTCCCAAGAAGATTGGTAGAAAATATGGTCTAAATTCCATTGAAAATATTGAGACCATCAAGATTGGAGAATTTTATTGTCCTATTTCAAGCCACCAAAAGAATATGAAATCATTATGATTGGGACCATGTCTATCAAGGTTGAGCTAACATAATTATTTAGTGAGAAACAAAGTTTTGTTTCATAGAAAATTATTTTGGTAGCAAGACTTGCTCACCCTTGTTAACAAAATGATTTTAAATGAAATGGAAAATGTTTTCACTATGTTTTCACCATGTTTACTTCTGTTATCACGTTATTACTTGAGTACAATCATGGTTTCCACCATCCTTATGCATGTTTTCCTGATGTTTTGACTCTGATTACTGAAGTTATCCATGTTTTCACCACCCATACTTTTTTTTCACCACTACCACCTTTGTTTCCTTTAGATATTCTTTCATTAAAGTGTGATAGAACCTCTGTAGTGCTGGTTTTGGTTTTGTTTTCCATGTTTTCACTTTCGTTTTCCCGGTTTTTATTAATTATTAAAATTCTGGAAATACCTCAAAAATAAAGTTACTCGAAAAATTTCAAAAAAATTATAATGATTTTTTATTTAAAAAATGAGGCTGAAAGCCACCTGGGGACCCACCAGGCAGGCACACCCCCGGGTGGCGTGGCCAGCCCCTGGTGGCGCCAACACATGGTGTGGGCCCCCTGGCCCTCCACTTACTCTATCTACTGCCCAAGTCTTCTCTCTCACCTCTCAAACTGGAAACATTTCTTGGATCCCGTGTTCTTGGTGTTCTTCCTCTGGATTTTTGATCTCCTTCTTCAGCCCATCATTTGTGCTGATTTTTGATGTGTTTGATCTCCGGTATGTGACTCCTCCGATGATCCAAGTAGAATTTTGTTTAGTGAAGTATTTCTTGAGTATTTGCCACATTAGGTGACATCTTATGTGAGTTTTCATGCTTGATTTTAGTAGAAATAATATAGTTTTGATGTATGTTTAGCTCTCATATAAGTCCCTATGGTAGTTTCCACCTTATAGTTGCTTGAAATTAATTTTTATGATGATTGTTGAAAAATTTCAGAGGTGGATAGTTACAACTTTGGTGAGATATTTAGGAGTGATGCTCCTAGAAGGACATGTCCATCACGCTCGTCTACATCGGCGAGGCCATCATATAATGAAGACGTTATTGCGTCAACTATTGATGATGCGGAAGATGACGGTATCATTCACCCATCTAGCTTTCCTTGTCGTACATTTTTAAGAAGTGCACGTCTTTTAGATGACTTTATTATGCTTATTGAGAGAGTTGGTCTCACCAACTTTACGGAGGATGAAAGCCCTCAGTATGCCACGCTCACAAAAGCTTTTGTTAAGAGCTTTAAATTTCAGAACACTCAATATGGTCCAACTGTTGCATTCAAGTTATATAGTAGTCCTATGTATTTGTCCTTGGTGGATTTTTGTACTATTATAGGTATCGACGCCACCAGGATGGCAAGCAGGATTCAAGATAGACCAGCAGACCTCCAGGGGATCTACCGAGAGATCACCAACGATGACGGTCGCTCATCCTAGCGTGGGAAAATAAGGAACACTCAACTTCCTGCTCTTAGATACTTTTACTTACTATATTGGTACTAGTATTCTTGGTAGGGGGTGAAGGGAATATGCCCGAGAGGAAATAATAAATGGTTATTATCTTATTCCTTGTTTATGATGAATGTTTATTTCTCATGCTAGAATTGTATTAACCGGAAACGTTGATACATGTGTGTTTAATAAACAAACAATGGTTCCTAGTAAAGCCTCTCTTTTAACTAGCTCGTTGATTAAT
Source organism: Alopecurus myosuroides (assembly GCA_028641055.1). Taxonomy (NCBI): domain Eukaryota; kingdom Viridiplantae; phylum Streptophyta; class Magnoliopsida; order Poales; family Poaceae; genus Alopecurus; species Alopecurus myosuroides. Next base: position 481,991,797 of record CM054059.1, read on the forward strand.
AGATGATCAAGGTTTCCTGATCATGAATATTGGATGTTGTTAATGACGGGGTCATGTCATTAGAAGAATGATGTGATGAACATATACCCAAAGTGAATATAGCAATGCGATCAAGTCATTAAGTTTACATTGTTATATCAAACATACGAAGTAACTTATTCCTTAGACCATGAGATCATGTCAATCACTGATACCGGAAGGGTGCTTTGATGTCATCAAACGTCACACCGTAACAAGGTGACTATAAAGGTGCCGTTAGGTATTCGGAAAGTATTAGTTGAGGATCATGGATCAAGAGTGGGATTTGTCCATCCAAAATGACGGAGAGATATACTCCGGGCCCTCTCGGTAATATCACATCAACACCGCTTGCAAGCACATGATATGATCATAAGGATGTTATATCATGGGAACGAGAAAAGAGTACTTGTCGGTAACAAGATTGAAAAAGGTATGGTTGATACCAATGATCGAATCTCGGACAAGTAAAATATCGCGAGACAAAGGGAATTAGTTCACGACGTTGATGGTTCACACGATCACGAGAGTCATCGTTGAATATATAGGAGTCATCACGGATCTCCAGATCCCGCTGTTGATTATTGATCGGAGAGGAGTCTCGATCATGTCTATCTTATTCACAAACGGTAGGGTGACACACTTAAGGTTCGATGACGCGTTTGAGAGGATACGGAATATCGAAGAATATTCTGGGCATCACCGGAATTTTTTCGGGGAAAATTGAAATAGTTCAAGGGGTTTTTCATCGAATGGTTGTTAATATAATTATCAAATGATTCGAGGTGCTATATGCAAAAGTTTTTTAATAGAATTAACAAATGATGAAATAAAGAAATAAAAATGTTTTATTTATTTATTAAAGAAAAACTCTTGGATTTTCTAAGTGGAGTTTTAAGGGAAAATGAGTGGGTGTGAGTGGAGTGTCCACTCACATGATGAGGGAAGAGGTGGGGGCACACCCATGGGTTGGCCGCACCCCCCTTGGTCTGCCTCCCCCCTCTCCTATAAATAGAGGGCATGAGCTCCCTCTCTCTTACACACTTGCCCACCTCATTTCCTCTCCACCGGCTGCTCCATTCCATGGTCTCCGGCTTGGCGAAGCCCTGACCGTGGGATTCTTCACCACCATCACGTCGTCGTTCTGCTGGAGTTCCGAGGGATCCTCTACTTCCGCGCCCCGCTGCATCGAGGGAACGGAGGTCTTCATCAACCGTACGTGTGACCGATCACGGAGGCACCGCCGGATTGTGGTGCACATCTTCTTTCTATCGGGATCGGTGTGCGTACGACTATGCCAACAACGAGATTTGATCTTGTAACGCTTTATGTATTCCAGGGTATGTGTTATCCTTAACCCTCTCTTGGCCCGTTGCACTTCGTCTCCTAGATTAGATCTTGGCCTTTCGGGTGTCTCCCGCGTAGGAATTTTTTTGTTTTCTATGCAACGACCCCTTCAGTGGTATCAGAGCCGGATCTATGCGTAGATGTTTTGTACGGGTAGAACACATAGGTGTATGTGGGTGTTGATGATCATGTTATTGCCTCTTTGATTATTTTATGATCTTAGTGGCATAGTAGGATGAAGCCGCCCCGGACTAAGTTTACGCGTACTATGTACGCGAGAATTGTCTCACTTGTGGCTAATGGGGTGTCCGTTTCCCCTACTATAGTTAAGATCTAATCTACTAAGGGTTGTTAAAAATGTGTTTATCAACGTTGTGGTTGATGTTCGTAGGTTTGAACGGTTCTATCCTCGAAAGCCCTAAGCCACGTAAAATATGCAAAATTCATTTAGAGGCGTCTAACTAGTTTTTGCTGGGCATGTGATGTGATATGGTCAATGTTACAAATTTGATTATGATATGATCTATTTTGTACATTATTGATGTACCGGAAGGTATCCATATGGTTGTCTTATTATTGATGGAGAATCAAGATTGGGGTGCCATGGTACTTAGTACCACGCCGTTGGAATGATGGAGATCATACCATGATGCACATGATGGAGATCAAGTGCAAGAAGGACCATATTATATCACATTATCCTTACATGTGATGTTTATCCTTTTTATGCATCTTATTTTGCTTAGATAGCGACGGTAGCATTATAAGATGATCCCTCTCACTTAATTTTGCTTAGAAAGTTCGTCGTTTCAAAACACCACGTGATGATCGGGTGTGACAGACTCAACGTTCGCATACAACGGGTGTTTTCAAGCCTAGCATATACAGACATGGCCTTGAAACACACGCAATACTACAGTTCTACTTGGCGAGCCTAGCATGTACAGACATGGCCTCGGAACACGTAACTGAAAGGTAAATCATGAGTCATATGGATGATATGATGAACATGTCGATGTTCACCTTTGAAGCTACATCATCTCACATGATGATCGGTTTTGGTGTAGTGAATTTGGTTTGTGTAATTACTAAAGACGACTAAGAGGGATGTTGTTTTTGAGTGGGAGTTCATGGCATAATTTTGAATTAACTTGAACTTATTTATCATGAACAACCAATCAAAGTGAATTTGCACAAATCGTAGTATTCATTGGCATCCACATAACTACCTTACACTTAGATTGTTAATTGAGATATAACTGTTATGATCTGGTAAAAATCATTTAAGATTGATACCGTATTGGTGAAATTTAAAATTGAGTCCTATTGTAGATTTTCGGTATTTCCTACCTAGATCCATATGATTAATGATTGATTGATCTAGAGAGCAACCAGTTCCTACTTAGAATCCAGAGTCATCGTTGCTTCCATATTACTTTATCTTCAAAAGAATGTTTTGTTGATCAAGGTGATTTAGGAACTGAAAAGAGTTGTTTTTCGGAAACAATCAAGTGAAAGATATATTGATATCTAGAAACTTATTTGTGGCAACATGACTGAGTATAATTTAGCGTGACAGAGTTTGCTTATATTATCTAAATATATGCAATTATTGAAGACGCTAGGCGTTTGAATATTCCAAGAAGTTGGGCGCTAAAAATTATCCTCTAAATTTCTTCCTTCAACCTATAGTAGCTTAATCATAAAATTGTTATGATGGGATGGATTAAAAGTATGGGTAAAGTCGTTTACCTTACTTGGAGATTGCTAAGAGTGGAATCTAGAAGAATACTATTAATATAGTGATATTAGTAGAACAATCAAACTCAAAGTATGACTAAATGGGTGATAGTATATGACTAACACGCCAAAGAAAATGAGCTAGTACGACTAGCATTGTTTGATATTGACTGATTCTTTTATAAAGGAAAGGGAATATTGAAAATAGAATTACAAAAAGATATATGGCAGAAAAGGAAGATAAGTGGAAAAGTCCAGCTCAGGACTATATGCTTGATATACATGTTATAGATTTATTACTAGTTAACAAAGTATTTTTGGGTATTTTGATACCACATTGGTTGGTATGAGTTGTCATACAAAGCAACGCAATGCAAGAAATACAAGGGCCTAAAAGGAACTAGTAATAGATATGGAATCGATTATGACAAGAACAGAAATAAAGTGTTATTGCGTTCATTGTCGTATCAAACCAAACATTCAAGATTTATTTTAAGAACTTAATAAGTTGTTATTTTGTTTTGGTATTTTGTGAGAACAAATGATTTGTTCAAACTATGACCATATTCCATAATTGATGGATATGTTAATATAAATCATGTTGGTAAAGTAAACATCTATAAGACTAAATGCTAAACGTTGCAAGACGTAAAAGAGTTTCACTTAAATTATGACACCACCATTTTAGTTCATATCGGAAAGGAAAACATGAAGGAACTCCATATTGATGGACTTCCGGAGTCATTTTTGTTTTGAATAAATTGACGCTTGTGAGACCTCTTCCAAAAGATGACTAAAATTCCGTTCATAGGCCAAAGTAGAAATGACGACTAATTTAGTGGAGATTATACATATCGATGTATATAGTCCATTATGTGTAGTCACGTATGGTGGATTAATTTTTCCTTCATAAAATTATGTCTATGATTTGAGTAGATATGTGAGTATATCTATTTGAAGAGAACGGAGTTTGACTTTTTGAATTGGTTCAAATGGTTGTCAATATGAAGTAAAAATCAATGTAACAAGATAATCAAGTATTTATGATTGGATCATAAAGGATAAAGTTTGAGTTACAAGTTTCGCAAAACATCTGAGAAGTTGCAGAATTGTCCTACAACTTATATTTCTATAATACCCCACCTTAGTTTGGAGTGTTCAAGAGACAAAATGAAACCTTGTTTGACATGGTAAGATTAATAAAATCGCCATTATAATTTTGTAGTTTATACATTAAGGACAACCTCTTTTTCACTGAAAAGAGCACCATCATGATCCGTTGAAATTGACAACATATAAGATATGGTTTGGGTAGTGACCCGAATTGTCATTTTCTTAAGTTTTGGTATGCATAACATGTGTAAAATGTTTACAACCAAAATGGGATAAATATATGTTTATAAGGATATCCCAACGAATCCATTGGGTATTTCTCCTATCACCGACCAAAGACAAATGTTGTTTGTCAGAAAGGGTTGATTTCTCGAGAAATTAGTTCTTGCGAAATAAGTGAGTGGGAGGACAGTACAAACTCAACGAGATTAGAGAATCTTCGTTACCATGTCAAGAGTAGCTCAGCACTGGAAGTTGTTCCAGGGTTTCCTATTTTGACTAAGTAGAAGACACTACATGTGTTGTAGATACTTTGGATGAGTTTGCGTACTGAACCACAAAAGTCCTAAAACTTTGTACTTAGACCAACTTGTAGTTTAAGAGTAAAGTGTTGTTTTGACAACAGAAGGACCTGGACCTTATAAAGGAAGCAAATGATGGGCTCTGACTTCGTAAAATTGACTATGAGTCATTATATCCTCCATAGTATCCTTGTATGAATATCAAGTATGTGACTTGGTAGTCCTTTCGATAGGCATGATTCCTAAACGATAGCAAAAGGGTCTATATAGCGACAAAGACATGGATTTTTAGATCCTTTGAAAGTTGTACTTATCGAAAAGTTGTTTTCGATGAAGTTCAAAGAGTTGACTACTACAAGATTTTGATCTTCCGTAGTGATGTTTTAGTCTTTGCGGATAGTTCTAGCAAAAGTTACATATTATGATATGGCAATTGAATAACAAAACCAACTCTCCTCTCGAGGAAGTTTGATCAAAGATGTCTACTTGACACAGTCTAAGAGTTTTGTAAAATTCAAAAGGTTGCTAGAAAGGTATGCAAACTTCAATGGTTGAAGTGAGCATAACGAAGTAGGAATGTTTACCTTAATGAAGTTATCAAAAGAGTTTGATTCCATCATGAACGATAAAGATGCTTGTAGAGTTACAAGAAATTAAGTGGGAGCGCTATGACATATTTCCAATACTTTATGTAGATGACATATGGTTGATTGGAAAATATGTATTTTAAATTAACACGGTTAAGATTTTCATATTGATGAAAGGCTTAGGAGATATTGGGCATCGATATCTATAAGACATGGATTGAAGCGCCTGATATGATTGAAGCCAAATTACATAGATGAAATATTGAAGTAAGTCAATATCGAAATGACAAGAAGGAGTTCTTGTCACATGGAAAATAATTGAGCAAGATTCAAGTGTTTTGACACATGATGAGCATCATTGAAATTGAGATTTCTAAGTCATGTTTCCATGCTATGTACACAACCAGAGGAGTCCTTTGCTATAAAATGTTATAGAGGGATAATTCATATGATGATTAGACAACAGTGGGAGAGATCCTTGTGTCATTTTAGAAATGCTAAGGATATGTTTTCCTATGTAGTAATGAAAAAATATCAGTTGTAATATGTTACACTAATAGTCTTGTCATTTATTCAAGTAATTTTATCTCAATTAAAATTCGTGATGAAGGGTAGCACAATAGGATGGAAGAAATTTCCATGCTGGATTTGAAAGAGTTTCAAAATTAAAATATTGTGACAGATACTACAACAAAGGCTAAAGTATATCGTTGTGTTGACAGCTGATAGTAAGCGTATTTTGTGTCAAGGAGTTTTTTATGGAACTTGGTGAATTTCCAAGAATTCTGACACTATGAAGCTACATTTTCACAATGTTAGTAACATTAGTTTAAGCTGAGGAATTAAGGTATTACTGGAACTTGGTGAATTTCCAAGAATGCTAACACTATGAAGCTACATTTTCACAATGTTAGTGACATCGGTTTAAGCTGAGGAATTAAGGTTTCACCGATTGACCAAATATATACAAAGCCATCTCATTAGAGAATGAGTGATGCGTGTAGACGCAAAGAATATGCAAATACAGTAGGGCCTAAACAATTCAGATCTTTTTAATAATGTTTACCACATGCGAAGCATGGTAATAACACTATAATGCCATATGTGTTAAGTGCTTACAGATTAGATTATTGACTCTAGTGCAAGTGGGAGACTGAAGGAAATATGCCCGAGAGGCAATAATAAAATGGTTATTATCTTATTCCTTGTTTATGATGAATGTTTATTTCTCATGCTAGAATTGTATTAACCGGAAACGTTGATACATGTGTGTTTAATAAACAAACAATGATTCCTAGTAAAGCCTCTCTTTTAACTAGCTCGTTGATTAATAGATGATCAAGGTTTCCTGATCATGAACATTGGATGTTGTTAATAACGGGGTCATGTCATTAGAAGAATGATGTGATGAACATATACCCAAAGTGAATATAGCAATGCGGTCAAGTCATTAAGTTTACATTGTTATATCATACATACGAAGTAACTTATTCCTTAGACCATGAGATTATGTCAATCACTGATACCGGAAGGGTGCTTTGATGTCATCAAACATCACACCGTAACAGGGTGACTATAAAGGTGCCGTTAGGTATTCGGAAAGTATTAGTTGAGGATCATGGATCAAGAGTGGGATTTGTCCATCCAAAATGACGGAGATATATACTCTGGGCCCTCTCGGTGATATCACCTCGACACCGCTTGCAAGAACGTGATATGATCACAAGGATCTTATATCATGGGAACGAGAAAAGAGTACTTGTCGGTAACGAGATTGAACAAGGTATGGTTGATACCAATGATCGAATCTCAGACAAGTAAAATATCGCGAGACAAAGGGAATAGTTCACGATGTTGATAGTTCACACGATCACGAGAGTCATCGTTGAATATATAGGAGTCATCGCGGATCTCCAGATCCCGCTGTTGATTATTGATCGGAGAGGAGTCTCGACCATGTCTATCTTATTCACGAACCGTAGGGTGACACACTTAAGGTTTGATGACGCGCTTGAGAGGATACGGAATATCGAAGAATATTTTGGGCAGCACCGAAATTGTTTCGGGGAAAATTGTAATAGTTCAAGGGGTTTTTCGTCGAATGGTTGTTAATAGAATTAACAAATTATTCGAGGTGCTATATGCAAAGGTTTGTTAATAGAATTAAGAAATGCTGAAATAAAGAAATAAAAAGGTTTTATTTATTTATTGAAGAAAAACTCTTGGATTTTCAAAGTGGAGTTTTAAGGGAAAATGAGTGGATGTGAATTGGGCTTCCACTCACATGAAGAGGGAAGAGGTGGGGGCACCACCATGGCTGGCCGCACCCCCTCTTGGGCTGGCTTCCCCTCCCCTATAAAAGGAGGGTGAGAGCTCCTATTCTCACACACACTTTCCCACTTCATTTTCCCTCCATCCGCTGCTCCATTCCATGGTTTCCGGCTTGGCGAAGCCCTGACCGTGGGATTCTTCACCACCACCACGTCGTCGTGCTGCTGGAGTTCTGAGGGATCCTCTACTTCCACGCCCCACTGGATCGAGGGAACGGAGGTCGTCATCAACCGTACGTGTGACCGATCACAGAGGCACCGCCGGATTGCGGTGCACATCTTCTCGCTATCGGGATCGGTGTGAGTACGACTACGCCAACAACGAGATTTGATCTTGTAATGCGTTGTGTCTTCGAGGGTATGTGTTCTCCTTAACCCTCTGTTTGCCCGTTTCACTTCGTCTCCTAGATTAGATCTTGGCCTTTCGGGTGTCTCTCGCGTAGGAAATTTTTTGTTTTCTATGCAACGACCCCTTCAAGGGGAATAAATAGGCGAAAGGGCAGAGGCTGTGGAGCCCTGGGGGCCCACACCACCCCCTGGCGCGGCCAAGGAGGCGCATGCCACCCCATGGTGTGGGTCCCCTGGTGCCCCTCTTCGACTCTTCGTTCTTCTGGATGTTTCCGGGGAAAATAGGCACTTCGGGCTTTGTGGGGGCCAATTCCGAGAATATTTCCAGCACAACTTTTCTGAAAACAAAAACGGAAGAAAACAGGGAACTCACACTATCTTGTTAATAGGTTAGTCCCGGAAAACGTGTAAAAATGACATAAAGAAGGGAGAAAACATGTAGCAATTGGTATAATATTATCATGGAGCATCAGAATTATAGATATGTTGGAGACGTATCAGGCATCCCCAAGATTAGTTCCTACTCCTCCTGGAGTAGGTAAACGATAAAACAATAATTCTGAGGTGACATGCTACTAACATAATCTTGATCATAAAAATATAAAGACATATGCAAGCTGAAATCATAGAACTTCAAACATAAACATGCTAAATAGAACTTTAATAATAAAGCAAAGAAATCACTTTTCATCATGAAGAGTATCTTAAACTAAGGATCATGAGAAATAATGCAAAGAAAGAGAAACGTATGTTTCAGGTATAGAGAAAGCATGGCAAAGTGATATTCCGCTAGTCCTTAGGAGTGGGGAAAAACATAAATGCCAGGACACCTTCAAAGTTCATGAGGAAGACTAGAGAAAATAATTTTAGAAAAAATGATATCACATCGTGAAGTAATTATTGATGTTTATGGGACAGTGCACATAGAACTAAGAATGGCAAAATGCTCTCTCAATTGTGCATAAAGTTAAAAGATGGAAACTCAATATAAAAGTAAAAGAAAGGCATTTTGCGGAGGGAAGCATGGATCAGTCATGTGCTAGAGCTTTTGTTTTATTATATAGAGGTATTAAAAGTTTGACACTCCTCCCATCCATATTTCACAAACCATGGCTAACCGAATCTCGGGTGCCTACCAACAATCACATACCGTGGAGGAGTGTCTATATTTTGAGAGATGTATACTAATGTCAACGAATGGTAAACAGAAAATACAGTACGTCACAAGCCAACTGGATTCACAAGAGCGGCTCCCATGGTGAAGGATGCAACTGGTATAGAAGGTCATCCCTATTTCTCTTTCTTTTACACAATTATACTTTGACTGATAAATCGGGGGCAAAAATAGTGAAGAGATTTTGTGTGTATTAATTTGGGGCTGGGCACCCCGCTGCCAGCTCTTCTATCATTTGGATAAGCGGATGAAGCCACTAGTCCAGGGTGTGAAGCCCTATCAACAAGTGATATAAAGATTCACTATTGACGTCCTCATGAGCAAAAAACAGGAACATAAAACAGAAGTAATTTTGAAAGTTTTAAAGGTAACACATGAGCAATTTACTTGGAGTGGCAGTTAAATACCACATGTAGGTAGGTATGGTGGACACAATGGGAAAACTTGGTTTAAGGGAATTGGATGCACGAGTAGAGCTCATACTCAGTACATGTGGAGGCTAGCAAAAGACTGGGAGCGATAAATCAAGAGAGCATAAGAGCAATAATCATGCATAGCGACATAAACATCATTAATTAAAGCATAAGCGGTATCATAGTTCAAAAACTAAGTGGTCATGGAGGATATTCGTGACTGGTTCATAGTCATAAACATGGTGTGAGCATGCGCCAAGTCAACCAAATAAAACATTCGAAAGAGAATACCAAAAATTTATGCTTCCTTATGACAAGAACAACTCATGAATCTTTCAATGACATATTAAAAACTATCAGCTATTTGAGGCTATTCATGCTACTCAACATCACAAGGCTTTAGAACTAAAATAACATTTATCATGGCATGAAAAAGTTCTAGCAACAGTCTATACAAGCTTCTACTTGCACCATTATAAATTCTACTTTAAACAGCAGTTTCTTTATCCCAACAAGCACCATACACAATATGTTTTAACAAAAAATCTCTAACTGCTACAGCAAGAAAACATGAGAGTACTCACATAATAATACTAAAACTAACAGCTCTAATAAGAGATGCATGCAAAACATGAGCTAAATAAATGCAGCAGCCAGACAAAGATTAAGAATACAAAGTATTCCCATGAAAAAGCGGAGCGTGTCACTCTCCAATAAAAGAATGTTGGGGTCCAACCAAGTTTATTGAAAATTTAAAAACAAACTGAAAGCAAAAAACAAAAACAAACTTAAAACAAAAATAAAAGACGCTCCAAGTAAAACACATAAGATGTGACCAAATAAAAATATAGTTTCACTAGAAGTGACCTGATAATTTGTTGATGAAGAAGGGGATGCCTTGGGAATCCCCAAGCTTAGACGCTTGAGTCTTCTTGGAATTTGCTGGGATATACCACCGGGGCATCCCCAATCTTAGCCTTTTCACTCTTCTTGATCACATCATATCATCCTCTTCTCTTGACCCTTGAAAACTTCCTTCACACCAAACTTCTCACAATCTTCATTAGGAACGTTAGTGCAATCGAAATAATAAATTCACATGGTTCATTTTCAACATAATTCTAACACTAAAAAACACATTATCTACTGTCACAACTTCTTTTAAAACACTTTTTCTCAAAAGAACACCAAAAAAAGCGATTAAGATGCAAATGCAATTATTGGCAGAAATTTGTCAAAACGGGACAACAGGTAAAGATGTTTTTTTAGAAACTCTTCTGTTGCTCAAATAAAAAAGTGGTCAACTAAGAAAACTTGCGTATACATCCCAGGATTACGCACAAAAAAACTCAGGTCATTTTGAATTTTCTGTGATTGTATACGGAATAAACAATGGACATCAGAAATCTGTTTCCTGCGCAGAATCCGAAATATAGCCTCAACTTTCTACTAGAGGCTTTACTTGTCTCAACAAAAACTCAAAAGAAAAGATACAGTGGGTTTTCTAAGGAAATAGAAAACACCCATGTGCAAAGCACACAAAAGAAAACAAAGGAAAATGGGTTGAAAACACCAAAATAAAACGGGTTGTGTCCCGGTAGCGCTTTTCTTTAACACCTTTCAGCTAGGCAAAGAAGGCAACTCAAGTATTTTCAAGTGAAAAGGAATCAACATCATAACTTTCTCTAATAATTGAGTCAAAAGGTAACTTCATCCTCTTTCTAGGAAAGTGTTCCATACCTTTCTTGAGTGGGAATTGATATTTAACACTCCCCTCTTTCATATCGATAACAGCACCAACAGTTCTAAGAAAAGGTCTTCCCAAAACAATAGGAGAAGAAACATTGCCTTCAATGTTCATAACAACAAAATCAAAAAGGGACAAGGTTATTGTTAACCATAATAAGAACATCATCAATTCTACCAAGAGGTTTATTCTTAGCATTATCAGCAAGATGAACATCCAAATAACAGTGTTCCAACGGTGGTAGATCAAGCATATCATAAAGCTTTTGAGGCATAAAAGAGATACTAGCAACAAGATCACACAAAGCATTGCAATAAAAATCATTTACTTTTATCTTAATGATAGTCTCCCAACCATCATCTAATTTCCTAGGGATGGATGTCTCAAGTTCATGAGAGCATTGGTAATATGTTTGGTGAAGGCCATATTCATGGCACTAGCATTGGGACTTCTAGGAAGATTTTGTAGGAACATAATAACTTCAGAGATATTGCAATCATCAAAATCAATATTATTATCTCAAAAGTAATGGGACCATTATCTTCCACATCTCTAAAAATTTCAGCACTTTTATAAGAAACAATTTCAGCAGTTTGAGGCAATTTAGCATGTTTCACCAAAGGGGTGGAGTCTTTGTTAACACCAACTACTTTACCATTAATAGTAGGACGTTTACTAGCACTTGGATCTTTAGTTTTACTAGTGGTTGTGATAGTGCAAATTCTAGCAATATTATTCTTTCTAGCCAATTCATATTCTCTTTCCCACCTAGCACGTATTTCAGCCATCAACCTAACATTATCATCAATTCGAACTTGAATGGCATTGGTTGCAGCAAAAGGATTATCTTCAATGGTTTCAGTTTTAGCAGCCATTTTATTGATCAAAGAAAATTGTGCCTCTGACAGGGCCGAAATACTAATCTCAGCACTTGAAACTTTACCTTGCAAACCAGAGATTTCTCTATTCAAATTTCCAATTTGTTGGCTAATAGTTATCAACATAGCAGAATGTTCTTCCATAGTTTTAGTAAACAACTTATTTTGTTCATATTGCATTTGCATAAAGTTCTTAGTTGCTTTTTCAACTTCTACAATCCTTTCCTCAGTAGGCATTCCAGATCTACCATAAGAATAACCACTACCACTATTAGGAGGATAGGGCTTATAATTGTTTCCACCAAAATTATTTCTATAAGCATTGTTGTTAAAATTATTATTTCTAATAAAGTTCACATCAACATGCTTTTCTTGAGAAACCAAAGAGGCTAAAGGAACATTATTAGGATCAACTTAAGCTTTACCATTAACAAGCATAGACATAATAGCATCAAGCCTTTCACTCAAAGAGGAGGTTTCCTCAACAGAATTTACCTTCTTACCTTGTGGAGCTCTCTGAATGTGCCACTCTGAATAATTTAGCATCATATCATAAAGAAGCTTTGTTGCATTGCCCAAAGTGATGGACATAAAGGTACCTCCAACAGCTGAATCCAATAGGTTCCTTGAGGAGAAATTCAGTCCTCCGTAAAAGGTTTGTATAATCATCCAAGTAGTCAGTCAATGAGTGGGACAATTCTTCACCATAGTTTACATTCTTTCCCAAGCTTTAGCAACATGTTCATTATCAAATTGTTTAAAATTCATTATGTCACTTCTCAGGGATATAATCTTAGCAGGAGGATAATATTTTCCAATGAAAGCGTCTTTACACTTAGTCCGTGAATCAGTACAATTTCTAGGCAAAGACAGCAAACATTCTATAGCTCTTCCTCTCAAAGAGAAAGGGAATAATTTTAATTTAATACTATCTCCATCCACATCTTTATATTTTTGAATCTCACATAGTTCAACAAAATTATTAAGGTGGGCAACATCATCATCAGTGCTAACACCAGAAAATTGCTCTTTCATAACAAGATTTAATAAAGCAGGTTTAATTTCATAGGAAGCAGTAGTAGGAGTAGGTGGAGCAGTAGGTGTGCAAATAAAATCGTTGTTGTTTGTGCTAGTGAAGTCACACAACTTAGTATTCTCAGAGGAACTCATTTTTAGCAACATAAAAGCAAGCAAATAAATAACATCTATAAAGTAAACTATTTTTTTTTTGTGTTTTTGATAAAGAGAAGCAAAACAAGATAAAAAATAAAAACAAGACAATAAAGAAAATAAGAAGGTTGAGAGTGAGAGACTCCCCTTGCCAGAAGACTTCTTCCTCCCCGGCAACGGCGCCAGAAATTTCCTTGATGGTGTGTGTTTGGATACCCCAAAGGAGGGTGTGATGAGCACAGCGGTAGAAAATTGCCCTTAGTTAAGAACCAAGGTTATCAATACAGTAGGAGGAAAAGTACCTTCAGAAGGTTGATGCCACTGACGGTGGTGATGGATCACCGGTGTCAGCAACAACGTGGAACCTGCACACAACAAAACCAAAATACTTTGTCCCAACGGTACAGTGAGGTTGTCAATCTCACCGGTCTTGCTGAAAACAAAGATAAGACGTATAGTGTGGAAAATAATGTATGCTTGCAGTATGTAAAGAAAGCAGGAAATTGTGGTGGTTTGTTTTAACGGTATAGGAAAATGGACCGGGGTTCATAGGTTTGCTAGTGGTGTATCTCCATAAAAGATAGCATGTTGGGTGAACAAATTACAGCTGGTCAATTGACAAATAGAAGTTGCACCGTAGTGTACATATATGACATGGAGACTACTATGATATTTAGTGCGGGCATTACACCAATATACATAGACCGAAATCCATCTACATCTATGACTAATAATCCACCCTCAGGTTATCATCCGAACCCCCTTAGGTATTAAGTTGCAAGCAACAGATAACTGCATTAAACAAAGTGTGTAATGTAAGCAATGATTATGCACGCGGACACTCTCACCGTTGTTTTCTCCCTAATAGCAACAACACATCCTCCCCCTTCACGTTTATGTCATTCGAGCAAGGAGGAGAGGAGGCATGAACCCACTATCAAGCATAAATACTCCCTCTTGGAGTCACTAGCAACTACTTGGCCAGAGCAGCCACTAGCAACGGAAACCATGCAAGATCACAAATAGCATATGCAAATCAAGACTATAATCAACTTGGCATAAATTCAATATGCATCGGATCCCAGCAAACACAGCATATAGAATTACATAAGATCAATCTCGATCATGATAGGCAGCTCACGAGATCTAAACATGGAGACATATGAGGAGAAGACAACCATCTAGCTACAGCTACGAACCCGTAGTCCAAGGATGAACTACTCACGCATCACTCCGGAGGTAGGCATGGTGATGTAGAAGCCTCTGGTGATGATCTCCTCTCTGGCAGGGAGCCGGAAACAGCTCCAGAACCCATGATCTAGGGTTGACGGTGAAGGCGGCTGCGGAACTTTTCGCGGATTTTTTATCAGGTGATTAGGATTTTCCATCCGGTGATATTAAATAGGCGAAAGAGCAAAGGGCGCTGGAGCTCCAGGGCCCCACACCAGTAGGTGGCGCGGCCAGGGGTACCCGCGCCACCCAATGATATGCCCCCTGTTTACCTTCTTCGACTCCTCTTCGGTGTTCTGGATGCTTCCGTGGAAAATAGGAACTTCGGGCTTTCTGGGGTCCAATTCCGAGAATTTTTCCAGAACAACTGTTCTGAAACCAAGAATAGCAGAAAACATGGAACTGGCACTTGGCATCTTGTTAATAGGTTAGTCCCAGAAAATGTATAAAAATGCTATAAATAAGGGAGAAAACAAGTAGCAATTGACATAATATGATCATGGAGCATCAGAATTATAGATACGTTGGAGACGTATCAGGCATCCCCAAGATTAGTTCCTACTCCTCTTGGAGTAGGTAAACGATAAACAATAATTTCTGAGGTGACATGCTACTAACACAAACTTGATCAATCTAATGTAAAAGCATATGCACGCCGAGATCATAAAACTTTAAACACAGACATGATAAATAAAACTTTAATAATAAAGCATAGCAATTACTTTGCATCACGAAGAGTAACTCAAATAAAGGATCATCAATAATAATGCAAAGAAAGGTAAACATTTGTTTCAGGTATAGAGAAAGCATGGAAATGTGATATTTCGCTAGTGCTTAAGAGTGTGGAAAAACATAAATGCCAAGACACCTTCAAAGTTCATGAGGAAGACTAGAACAAATAATTTAAGAACAAATAATATCACATTATGAAGTAATTATTGATGCTTATGAGACAAATGCACATAGAACTCAGAATGGCAAAAATGCTCTCTCAACTGTGCATAAAGTTAGAAGATGGTGACTCAACATAAAAGTAAAAGAAAGGCCCTTGGCGGAGGGAAGCATGGATCACTCATGTGCTGGAGATTTTATTTTATTAAATAGAAGTATTAAAAGTTTGACACTCCTCCCATCCATATTTCACAAACCATGGCTAACCGAATCTCGGGTGCCTACCAACAATCACATACCGTGGAGGAGTGTCTATATTTTGAGAGATGTATACTAATGTCAACGAATGGTAAACAGAAAATACAGTACGTCACAAGCCAACTGGACTCACAAGAGCGGCTCCAATGGTGAAGGACGCAACTGGTATAGAAGGTCATCCCTATTTCTCTTTTGTTTACACAATTATGATTTGACTGATAAATCAGGGGCAAAAATAGTGAAGAGAATTTGTTCGCATTAATTTGGGGCTGTGCACCCCGTTGCCAGCTCTTCTATCATTTGGATAACCGGATGAAGCCACTAGTCCAGGGTATGAAATCGAATCAACAAGCTTTATAAAGATTCTCTATTTACGTCCTCATGAGCAAAAACAGGAACATAAAGTAGGAGTAATTTTGAAGGTTTTAAAGGTAACACATGAGCAATTTCCTTTAGAATGGCACTTAAATACCACATGTAGGTAGGTATGGTGTACATAATGGATAAAAATTTGGTTTAAGGGAGTTTGGATGCACGAGTAGAGCTCATACTCAGTACAGGTGGAGGCTAGCAAAAGACTGGGAGCGACAAATCAAGAGAGCATAAGAGCGATAATCATGCATAGCGACATAAGCATCATTAATTAAAACATAGGCAATATCACAAGTTCAAAAACTAAGTGGTCGTGTAGGCTATTCGTGACTGGTTTGTAGTCATAAACATGGTGTGAGCATGATCCAAGTCAACCAAATAAAACATTCGAAAGAGAATACCATACATTGATGCTTTACTATGACAAGAACAACTCATGAATCTTTCAATACATATTAAACACTCTCAGCTATTTGAGGCTAATCATGCTACTCAATAACCACAAGGATTTAAAACTAAAATAACATTTAGCATGGCATAAAAAATTTCTAGCCACAGTCTATACAAGCTTCTACTAGCACTGTTATAAATTCTACTTCAAGCAGCAGTTTCTTTCTCCCAACAAGCACCATACAAAACATGATTTAACAAAAAATACTCTTTATGATACAACAAGCAAACATGAGAGTACTCACATAACACTACTAAAACTAACAGCTCTAATAAGAGATGCATGCAAAACAGGAGCTAAATAAATGTAGCAACTAGACAGAGATTAAGAATACAACGTATTCTCATGAAAAAGCGGGGCGTGTCACTCTCCAATAAAAGAATGCTGGGTTCCAACCAAGCTTATTGAAAAAGTAAAAATAAACTGAAAGCAAAAGCAAAAACAAATAGAAAACAAAAATAAAAGACGCTCCAAGTAAAGCACATAAGATGCGACCGAATAAAAATATAGTTTCACTAGAAGTGTCCTGATAATTTGTCTATGAAGAAGGGGATGCCTTGGGCATCCCCAAGCTTAGACGCTTGAGTCTTCTTGGAATTTTATTCAATGTACCACCGGGGAATCCCCAAGTTTAGGCTTTTCACTCTTCTTGATCACATCATATCATCCTCTTCTCTTGACCCTTGAAAACTTCCTTCACATCAAAATTCTAACAATCTTCATTAGCAACGTTAGTGCAATTGAAATAATAAACTCACATCGTTCAGTTTCAACACAAGTCTAACACTCAAAAACACATTAGCTACTGTCACAAATTCTTCTAGAACTCTTTTTCTCAAAAGAACACCAAAATAAAAAGATTAAGATGCAAATGCGATAAATGGCAGAAATATGTCAAAATAGAACAACAGGTAAAAATCGATTTTTTCAAAAATCTTCTGTTGCTCAAATCAAAAATTGGTCTTCTAAGAAAAGTTGCGTATATACCTCAAGATTAAGCACACACAAAACTCAGGTCATTTTTATATTTTTGTGATTTTTAACGGAATTAACAGTGGACAGCAGAAATCTGTTTCCTGCGCAGAAATCCGAAATATAACCTCAACTTTCCACTAGAGGCTTTACTTGGCTCAACAAAAACTCAAAAGAAAAGATAAAACAGGGTTTCTAAGGAAATATACAACACCCAAGTGCAATGCACACCAAAGAACATGAAATAAAATGGGTTCAAAACAGCGAAATAAAAACGGGTTGTCTCCCGGTAGCGCTTTTCTTTAACGCCTTTCAGCTAGGTATAAAAGGCAAAGATGCTCACATAAGGAATATGAATTAAGAAAAAGAGAGTATCAAGAAGTAAGAATAAAACAAATTTAAGTCTAACCCACTTCCTATGCATAGAATCTTGTAAAGAAATAAAGTAAAGAATCTCAAACTAGAAATCATGGGAAGGTAGAACAAGAGAAACTTTAAAACTTTCAACAAAAAGAGAGGTGTTTTAGTAACATGAAAATTCCCACAACCATATTTTCCTCTCTCATAATAATTTTCAGTAGCATCATGAACAAACTCAACAATATAATTATCACATAAAGCATGTTTGTCATGGTCTAAAAGCACACAATTCATATCAAGCTAAAAAATAGTGGGATCAAAATTTAAAATCAGCTGCTCTTTTTTCCCACTTTTAGCAATAGCAAAGCAAGATGATTGATCACTCATAAAAGGTATAGCACATATTATAGAAATCCTATTTTCAGTAGCATTATAATTCATAACATCGAATAACATAGGACCATCATCAAGAGCATTATCATATAAATTTTCTAAACAAAATTCCTCATTATCATGCATATCAATAGTTGGAATAAAAAGAGGATTATCATAAGATTTATCAAAGTAGCATGGATTATCATAAAACAATGTACGATTTAAAGATTTCCTATCATTGGGAGGTAGACATGGGTTCCATTTTTCCTCCTCTTGATCATCACTCTCCTCCTCTTTTTCATCCAATGAGCTTCCAGATTCAACAATTTTTTCTTCCATAGGCTCCTGCAAGGCATCAGTTACTTCCTTAGGTTGAGAGAATTTATTAAGATATTCCATTATGTAGTAATTACAATCCTTGTAATCATCAAAGAAATATTCAAGTATAGCATAAATCTCATATTTATAAGGTGCATCATCAATACTTTCAAGCAAATAGGCAATTTCGAATGCACCCTTCCAAGCAATAAATTCTTCAATTTGTTCCACATCATATAATTCATAATTTCCCTTAACATAAGAAGATATGATAACATTATCATTAAACTCACATTGAAAAGGGAGGTTTTTATACCTCCTACAGCCACAAGATTTATCAAAGCAATAAGTAACATTATAAGTAGAGCACAAGTTTTTAGCATAGTCATGCAATTTATCAATTTGCTCCCATAAGTGTATCCCTTTTTGTGACAAGCGGTGTTCCTTTTAATGTTTTTGTTGTTCATCCGTGAACCCACCTTGCCTAAAAGATCTAGTTTCAAAGACATCAAACATTGATAGCAAGCATGATAAAGCAAAAATAACAACTAGAACACTTGAAAATACTTGAGTTGCTTTCAATGTTATAAAGTAAACTAATTTTGTGTGTGTTTTTAATATAAAAAGAAAAACAAGAAAAAAATAAAAACAAGTAAATAAACAAAATGAAGAGGTTGAGAGTGAGAGACTACCGTTGCCAGAAGACTTCTTCCTCCCCGGCAACGGCGCCATAAATTCTTGATGCCCTTTGATGGTGTGTTGGAAACCCCAAGAGGAAGGTGTGATGAGAAAGTGGCAAGAATTTACCTCAGTTAAGAACCAATGTTATCAATCCAGTAGGAGGAAGAGGATCTCAGGAAGGTTGATGCCACTGACGGTGGTGCTGGCGCTTCACCGGTGTCAGCAACAACGTGGAACCTGCACTCAACACAACCAAAATATTTTCTCCCAACGGTACAGTGAGGTTGTCAATCTCACCGGTCTTGCTGAAAACAAAGATTTGACGTAAAGTGTAGAAAATGATGTATGCTTGCAGTAAGTAAAGAAAGTATGAAATAGTTGTGGTTTCTTTAACGATGTGAAAAAATGGACCGAGGTTCATAGGTTCACTAGTGGTGTCTCTCCATAAAAGATAGCATACTAGGTGAACAAATTACAGCTGGGTAATTGACAAATAGAGGTTGCACCGTAGTGCACAATATGACATGAAGATTACTATGATATTTAGTGCGGGCATTACAACAAGATACATAGACCGACATCCATCTGCATCTATGACTAATAATCCACCCTCAGGTTATCATCCGAACCTTCTTAGGTATTAAGTTGCAAGCAACAGATAAATGCATTAAACACAGTGTGTAATATAAGCAATGATTATGAACGCGGGCACTCTCACCACTATTTTCCCCCTAATGGCAACATCACATCCCCCCACCCTTCACGTTTCTGTCACTCGATCAAGGTGGTGAGGAGGCATGAACCCACTATCGAGCATAAATACTCCCTCTTGGAGTCACTAGCAACTACTTGGCCAGAGCAACCACTAGCAACGGAAAGCATGCAAGATCACAAATATCATATGCAAATAAAGACTATAATCAAGTTGGCATAAGTTCAATATTCATCGGATCCCAGCAAACACAACACATAGAGTTACATAAGATCAATCTCGATCATGATAGGGAGCTCACGAGATCTAAACATGGAGGCATATGAGGAGAAGACAACCATCTAGCTACAGCTACGAACCCGTAGTCCAAGGATGAACTACTCACGCATCACTCCGGAGGCAGGCATGGTGATGTAGAAGCCTCTAGTGATGATCTCCTCTCCGGCAGTTTGCCAGAAACAACCTCAGAACCCCCTGATCTAGGGTTGACGGTGACAGCGGCTCCGGAACTTTTCGGGGATTTTTGATCAGATGCTTAGGATTTCCCATTCGGTGGATTAAATAGGCAAAAGGGAAAAGGAGGTGGAGCTCCAGGGGCCCCACACCTATAGGTGGCGCGACCAGGGGGACCCGCGCCACCCTATGGTGTGGCCCCCCTGTTTCCCGTCTTCGAATCCTCTTCGGTGTTCTGGATGCTTCTGGGGAAAATAGGAACTTCGGGCTTTGTGGGGTCCAATTCCGAGAATGTTTCCAGAACAACTTTTCTGAAACCAAAACAGCAGAAAACAGGGAACTGGCACTTGGCATCTTGTTGATAGGTTAGTCCCGGAAAACTTATAAAAATGCTATAAATAAGGGAGAAAACAAGTAGCAATTGACATAATATGATCATGGATCATCAGAAATTATAGATACGTTGGAGACGTATCAATGACTACTATGATATTTAGTGCAGGCATTACAACAATATATATAGAACGTAATCCAACTGCATCTATGACATATAATCCACCCTCAAGTTATCATCCGAACCCCCTTAGGTATTAAGTTGCAAGCAACAGATAACTGCATTAAACAAAGTGTGTAATGTAAGCAATGATTGTATACGCGGGCACTCTCACCGCTGTTTTCTCCCTAATGTCAACAACACATCCTCCCCCCTTCACGTTTCTGTCACTCAAGCAAGGCAAAAAGGAGGCATGAACCCACTATCGAGCATAAATACCCCCTCTTGGAGTCACTAGCAGCTACTTGGCTAGAGCAACCACTAGCAACGGAAAGCATGCAAGATCACAAATAACATATGCAATAAAGACTATAATCAAATTGGCATAAGTTCAATATTCATCGGATCCTAGCAAACACAACACATAGAATTACATAAGATCAATCTCGATCATGTTAGGAAGCTCACGAGATCTAAACATGGAGGCATAAGAGGAGTAGACAACCATCTGGCTACTGCTATGGACCCGTAGTCCAAGGATGAACTACTCACGCATCACTCCGGAAGCAGGCATGGTGATGGAGAGGCCTCCAGTGATGATTTCCTCTCCGGCAGGGTGCCGGAGACAGCTTCAGAACCCCCCTGATCTAGGGTTAACGGTGACAGCGGCTGCGGAACTTTTCGGGGATATTTGATCAGGAGTTTAGGGTTTTCCATCCGGGGGGAATAAATAGGCGAAAGGGCAGAGGCGGTGGAGCCCTAGGGGCTCCACACCACCCCCTAGCGCGGCCAAGGGGGGCGCCACCCCATGGTTTGGGTCCCCTGGTGCCCCTGTTCGACTCCTCTTCGGTCTTCTTGATGCTTCCGGGGAAATTAGGTACTTAGGGCTTTGTGGGGACCAATTCCGAGAATATTTCCATAACAAATTTTCTGAAACCAAAAACAGCAGAAAACTGGGAACTGGCACTTGGCATCTTGTTAATATGTTAGTCCCAGAAAATGTGTAAAAATGACATAAAGAAGGGAGAAAACATGTAGCAATTGGCATAATATTATCATGGAGCATCAAAAATTATAGATACGTTGGAGACGTATCAATCGTCACCGTCATCGCTCCGGGCATCATCAAGATCATCATCGTCATCATCATCACCACCAGCACAATCATCCTCATCATCCACCTTCATCCTACTGAAACAATTAGGGGCCTCTATCGTTATTTTAAATTAGATCTCTCTCCTGGTGTGGATTACTTGTTAGTAGTTGATGCTTGTGAGATTTATTGGTGTTAGCACTTTATGACCAGATTGTTATTATCCATTATATCACCTCTGATTATGATCCATATGATGTTTTGTGAGTAGTTCGTTTAGTTCTTGAGGACATGGGAGAAGTCATGATGTTAGTAGTGAAGTTATGTTGAAGTAATATCTCGTGGTTCGGTATTTAAGTTGTGGTGCTATTCTTCTAGTGGTGTCATGTGAACATCGACTACATGATACTTCAACTTTATGGGCCTAGGAGGATGCATTATGTATTTGGCTACTAATTGTGGGGTTGCCGGAGTGACAGAAACCTAAACCACCATTACGAAACCAATGCACGAGGGAGCGTAGAATCCCGAAGTTCTAAGGCTGTGGTTAAATTTATCTTAATTACTTTCTTGTATTTGCGGATGCTTACGAGGGGTACAATCACAAGTATGTATTATTCCTAGTTGGGCGGTGCATTAGCATAGGTTCACCCACACAACACTTCACAAACCAATGGATATTAATCAACCGTAGTGAAGCGAAAGCACTTGAAGAAATTCCCATGTGTCCTCGATAACGTTCGGTAATCATAAGTAGAACAACCAGCTTGTCCTTTGTTCTAAGAAGGATTGGGCCACTCGCTGCAATATTATTTACTGCACTTTATGTATCTGCTATATCAAAAACTTCCAAAAACCCTTTTGCTAGTGTTTACAGTGAATCCTCTATCCAACCTGCTTGTCAACACCTTCTGCTCGACCCTCTTATTTATCGAAAGTACTATGATACACCCCCTATACTTGTGGGTCATCAGTAGTAAAAGGCAATACTAGGGTTTGATACCGTGTTCATATCACTACACGTGAGCGTGGGTTTTCCTCTGAATCTCATATTCAGGAGCCACGTCATTTATAGCAGAGTAATATGAATCATAATTATGAAACATATGTATAAATATTATTGCCTTTTGGGCATACATCCAGTAATACGGTAATGTCTCACTTTGACAGATGGGAGCCCGTAGTTCCACATTTACGCCAATGGATATGAATAAGGTGATACTGAATCGTATCGCTCACTAGAACCCTATTCCTCCTATATACATGTGCCAAATAGGTTTACAAGCGATGGATATAAACATCAAACACTAACAAAATATTCTAAATACGATCGCATTCGTTTATAACGAATATCACACCGAGTCCACATAGAGATGTTTTCATAGCTAGCACTCCAAGATGATATATTCAGGACTATGTCTGGTGGCTGATCCTTGAGGTGGGCCTCCTAATGCCAAGCGATCTATCTTTAGATTTTGCGGGGCTACGGGACCTATTACATCGTTAATGTTAGGTTGCCAGCTAGGACAATCTAGAGAATTATTCTACTGCTAGAAATATATTTTGGAATCAATTACTGTTATTTCTATAAGAATAGCGGGTGAAATGAATGTATATACGCGTTATATGATCTTGTGGTTAATGATTTATAATAAATAAAATCTTTATAAGATCTTGATAAAATATTTCCTAAATAGATTTTTTGGAAACCAATGAATGAAAACAACTAATACCCAGAGCCTATATATATAGGTTTTAGAGGAGGTGGTGCTACATCATAGAATTCAAAGAAACTCATACCAAGCAATATGGACCTTGCCCATTCGGAGATAGATCTCTCTATCACAGATCCACCTTCGTTTGCCACCGCTTGTTCCACCCTCCCAAATGACATGTTTCTATGGGAGATCCTAGCACGCCTTCCCGTAAAGTACCTTATGACCTGTAAGGACATCTCTCCCTCTTGGTGTGCAGCCATAGTTGACCCTAGCTTCGTCCGCCGCCACCGCGATCTCTCTCGTGCGAGTCCACCTTCCATTCTAATCATTCCCCGCAATACTTCCTTTGACAACGACTATGAGCTCTCTGAAGATATCAACTTCCACCGCCTTCAGATGGAAGATAACTTTGGTAATCTTGATGAGGAAAAGATGGAGCTGATTCTTAAGAAGGCATGCCCACCAGAAGCTAAAGGTATCACAAACAAGATCTTCCCCACACACTGTGACGGCCTAGTCGCCATCGCGACCGTCACAGATCAGGTATTCGTGTGCAACCCAGCCACCCAGGAGCTCGTGGCATTGCCGCTTGGCACCCCAGATGTCCGCTCCATTAAGGAGCCAGCTGCAGCTCTTGGCTTCGACACATCGTGCAACCAGTATATTGTAACGAGGTACTTCTACCGGCACTACAACATCGACACATCAAGTGGCGAGCTCGAGTATGAGATTGGGCATGAGATTTTCATGCTTGGTGGTGATTCTTGGCAGCTCACCGATGACCCGCCAACCGCAATCAATGGCACACGACCTGTCTTCATGCAAGGGTCCTTTTATTGGGGGACCTATGGACCTAATAGTCTTCAGTCGAGCGTGCTCGTGCGGTTTATTGTGAGGGAGAGGATGTTCGACGTGGTTCCATGCCCTCCTGGATTTGTTTACCACCATGACATCGACCACCTGGCAGATCTTGACGGCAAGTTGTGTTATGTCAACAATATCTCAAACATCTTTGACGTTTGGCAGCTGGAGAATGACGGGAGAAACCAACCCAAGTGGTCATTGCGATGCCGCATTGATCCATTTGATGATGGCTTTGGTGCTGATGCCTACTTCTTGGTTTGGGCTGGTGGGGGCGGGATCATGGTAGCTGTAGACTACGAGAAACTTTATTGGTGCGACGAAAAGAGTGGATATATGGAGGAATTGGTTGACCTAGAAGAAGAAATGGATCAAGAAGGACGACTTTCAGAATATGATGGAAGTTTCTATCGGCACCATGTCATCCCTTACACCGAGAGTCTCGTCTCCATCACGAGGCACAATTAGTGAGGAATCAAATGCAGCCAAGGATATGTCGCATGTGTTGTGTATGAAATTGTGTTGAATTTATCTTTTGTATTCTATAAGTCGAGTACAAGTATGTGGTGCTATGAGGTTTTTTCCCGTGGTTCTCGTTCAAGACTCTGCGGGTACAGCGAGTTTCCTGGTAGTGCGTAGAACTTGGTATCGTATTATCCATTCTCCTGCTTTTTTTTGTAAGAACTGGCCATTATTTCAAATAAAAGTAGTGGAAACGTTGCTAGATGAGTTTTAAACATACAACAATGGACTAAGTTTTGGTTGAGGATTCATATGTAGGTTAATTTCTTCATGAGTGTTTCATTCTAAAATTGGGGCACCTGCTCTAGTAATTGGATATAGATACCAGCAAGTTGTTTTTTGCTAATGCGGCTTATAGGATATGTGCTCACATCTAAGAGGAATAACCCTCTCCCGGCCATGGCACCACGGCCGGTCGCTCATGAGAATCGGTGATGCGTTCCATCCATAAGGGCAAGGGGTGAGATTTATGTAACTCGTTGATGGGTTATTCCCCTCATCCCCGCATTAGTTATCTAGAGTAACCCTAGCTTACGTCGGAGGTTCCAAATCTCTCGCGCGAGGTCAGCTCCCGATGCCAGGTGGGGCCTGGATTTGTGCAAAGTCATCTGCCCTAAGATGGGCCAAAACGACAAATCTGGCCCTCACGCAAAAGTTCAGCACAAAATGAACCATCTCTAAAACTTTAGCCACACCTAACCCTTTTTTATTACCGCTCAACATGATGGCGATACGGTACGCGCGCTAGCGCCACGGTTGCTGGCGGTAAGGGTACTGGTCCATGGTCCACCGAACGATTGAAGCCTTGCTAACGTGGATAGTTATTGCTAGGGGAGCTGGCGGTATAGTTAGTAGGTACTTGATACGTCTCAAACGTATCTATAATTTTTGATGCTTCATGCTCTTTTTTCTACATGTTTTTCTATGTTTTCTATCATTTATTGGACTAACATATTAACAAGATTTCTAGTGCCAGTTTATGTACTTTTTTCTATGAATTGCATAAAAGGTCAAAAAAATCAAAATGCTCGGAATTGACTGAAAATTTACGAGGATTTTGTATTCATCGAAAGACCCCGGAAGCCAGAAAGTCACCCGGAGGGTGCCAGTCATGGCCCCCAATGTATGGTCATAGCCCACACCGGGAGGGCCCCTGGAGGCCTCGGTCACCACCTCGCGTTACCCCTTTTTCCATAAATCCCTCTTGACCTAATTTGGATCCATACTAGACACTAGTAGGAGATAGCTTATTAGTGACGAACATAATTTTGCTACCACTGGCGAAGTGATGTTCGCCAGCGGTAACTCTCCAGTGGTAGCGGGTTACCGTAGGCGAACATCACTTCACCAGCGGTAGTAAGGGATACCGCTGGCGAATAGGTCCCTGTTCGCCAGCGCTATGTTCGCTAGCATTTTTATGCATTTTCTGGGACAAACCTATTGACAATATGCCACACTGTCAGTTCCTGTTTTCTGTTGTTTTTGTATTTCAGAAAAGTTGTTCCGAAAATATTCTCGGAATTGTACGAAACAGAAGCCGAAGTCCCTATTTTTCTGTCATGTATACGGAGTCCGAAGGAGACCCGAAGGGGGCCTGGGAGGCAGCCACACCATATGGCGGCACGGGCTCCCCCCGGGGTGCCCATCGACATCGCCCTTCCGCCTATATCTTGACTTCCTCGGGAAAACCCTAAGTACCCGAGCCTCCATCCACGAAAAGTTCCGTAGCCGCAGCCGTCGTCAACCCTAGTTGAGGGTTCTGAAGCTCTTCCCGGCACCCTACCGGAGAGGGGAATCATCACCGGAGGGATCTTCATCACCATGACTGCCTCTGGAGTGATGCGTGAGTAGTTCATCCTTGGACTACGGGTCCATAGCAGTAGATAAATTGATGTCTTCTCCAATTTTGTGCCATCACGTTTAAATCTTGTGATCTGCCTAACATGATCAAGATCATCTTATTGTAAAGCCACATGTTGTGTTTGCTGGGATCCGATGAATATTGAATACTATGTCAAGTTAATTATAGATCTATCATATATGTTATTCTTGCATGCTCTTTGTTGCTAGTAGATGCTCTGGCCAAGTAGATGCTTGTGACTCCAAGAAGGAGTATTTATGCTAGATAGTGGATTCATGCCTCCAGTAATCTGGGAGAGTGACAGTAACTTCTAAGATTGTGGATGTGATGTTGTCACTAGGGGTAAAACAGCAATGCTTTGTCTAAGAATAATTGTGTTGTTTACATTACACACTTTACTTAATGCAATAGTTTGTTGCTTGCAACTTAATACCCAAATTTTGCTCGGATGACGTCCTGAGGGTGGATTATTAGTCATAGATGCAGTTAGATAACGGTCTATGTATCATGTTGTAATACCCAAATGAGTATCATAGTAGTCATCATGTCATGTATATGCATTACGGCGCATTCCCTATTTGTCAATTTCCTAGCTGTAATTTGTTGACGCAACATGTTATTTATCTGTTATGAAGAGACACCACTAGTGAACTGTGGACCCCGGTCCATTCTTTTACACTGATAATACAACCTACTACAAACACTATTTTTTCACTCCAAACGATGTTCTCATTTCATTCACTGCACACAAACATCATTTTCCACACTATACGTCTAATCCTTTGTTTTCAGCAAGACCGGTGAGATTGACAACCTCATTGTTTTGTTGGGGGCAAAGTATCTTGGTTGTGTTATGTGCAGATTCCACGTTGCTGCTGAGCATGGTAGTACGCCCTGCCAACATCAGCTGTCAACAACTTTCAGAAGTGATTGCTTTCTCCTACTGGTCCGATTAAACCTTGGTTTCTTACTAAGGGAAAATGTTGTTGCTGTAATCATCATACCTTACTTTTGGGGTCTCCCATAGAACGTATGTCCACACGCCATCAAGATCTTTTCTAGCGCCGTTGCGAGGGAGGAAGAGTATTTCTGCAAGGAGAGTCTCTCACCTCCGATCTTTTTACTTTGTTATTGTTTTTCTTAGTTTATTTTATGTTGTCTTGTTACTTCCCGGATAAAATAAGCAACTAAAAACCGGATAATCTCTTTGACTATGGCCTTCCGTCTTGGTCCATCGAAACTTCGAAGTCCTTGCTTGACAGGTTTCCATCCTGGTTTAAATTTAAGCTCATGCTCAGCAATTTCCCGGGTACACCTGGCATATCAGTGGGACAACAAACAAAAATATCCTTGTTCTCATGGAGGAGCCTGATGCAAACGTTGGTAAACCCCAAGTGGAAGGTTGTGAAGAGTGCAGCGGCAAGTTTTC
Organism: Alopecurus myosuroides; assembly: GCA_028641055.1. Taxonomy (NCBI): domain Eukaryota; kingdom Viridiplantae; phylum Streptophyta; class Magnoliopsida; order Poales; family Poaceae; genus Alopecurus; species Alopecurus myosuroides. Next base: position 482,020,233 of record CM054059.1, read on the forward strand.
CCTCAGAAAAGAAACCAAGGTTGAATCGACCAGTAGGAGGACAAGCAATCTCTGAAGGTTGAAGTAGCTGAGGTGGCAGGGGGCACTACCGGTTCAGCAGCAAGGTGGAACCTACACAACACAATCAAATCACTTTGCCCCAATGTAGCAGTGAGGTTGTCAATCTCACCGGTCTTGCTGAACACAAAGAGGTTAAACATATGGTGTGGAAAACAGTAGGAAGAGTATGAAAGCAGTGGGTGTTTTATCAGTATGAGGAAAATGGACCGGGGTCCATAGTTCACTAGTGGTGTCTCTCCGAGAAAGATAAATAACGTGTGTGGTGAACAAATTACAGCTGGGCAATTGACAGAAATGAAGGCTGCACCGTAGTGCATATGCAAGACATAAAGATTACTATGTGAATCATGCAAGAATTACAACACAATACATAGACCGCCATCCAACTGCATCTATGTCTAATAATCCACCCTCCGAATATCATCCGAGAAACATTGGGTATTAAGTTGCAAGCAACAAATTATCGCAGTAAGCAAGGTGTGTAAATGTAAACTAGGTAAACACCGTTGTTTTCTCCCTAATGGCAATAGCACATCCTCCATCCGTCACGTTTCCGTCACTCGAGCACAGGTGCAAAGGAGGCATGAACCCACTATCGAACATAAATACTCCCTCTTGGAGTTACTAGCATCTACTTGGCCTAAGCATCTACTAATAACGGAGATCATGCAAGATCATAAATAACATATGCATGATAGATTGATAATTAGAAGAAATAGCATTCAACATTCATCAGATCCCAGCAAACACAACATGTAGCATTACATAAAGATGATCTCGATAATGTGAGGCAGCTCACGAGATCTAAACATGAGGTAAAAAGTGGAGAGAAAAACCATCTAGCTACTGCTATGGACCAGTAGTTCAGGGATGAACTACTCACGCATCACTTCGGAGGAGGGCATTGTCGTGGGATAATCACGGCAGACGTTACCGGGGGTAACTTATCTTGGGGCAAGACAACTCTGGTGTTTGGGAGAGGGTTTAGCTCAAGGGAAAACATGATGATATGCGATATGGTAGCCGGCAATCAAGTCGCCGAGTCTCCGATCTAGATATATTAACTCAACTCTCGTATTACACTGGATACTCGATACCTAGCGATATTGCTCTAACTCTTGGATCTGTCTAAACCTAACCTAGGGACCGGCTTATAAAGCATCCGGACCCCCTGGCCTGCTCTCCAAGGCGTACTCTGAATCCTACCCGGACACTGCCTACAAAACCCTAAACTTCCTTACCGGAACCCACAGTCCGGGTTACCAGGCCTACAATCTTGGGCCTTCTAGAAGCTCCTTTATCCTTTGCCGGGTCTCGCGCAACGTCCTTTGGGCCGAGTTACACCTTGGCGTTGGCCTACCGGGTTATCATCCCTCCATCAGTAGTCCCTAGAATAGCTTGGGCTTCACGGGATTCCCCTTGAAGCGCATGCTATTCCCTGCAAAAATATCAACATTCAAGTTCATAGAGGCCGGGTTAGATTGCTTTGATAAACAGCTAGGCCTAACTCCATGGTGTCCATATAGTAACCCGGCTTTCCCCAAGTCTATCGCTTATTTCTCCGGGTCAGTACCCTGATAATGATGCCAAAGATCCGGCTTACTTCACTTATCTAACCGATCCAAGTATCACGGGAAAGATTTGCCTCACATCTGTTCCGGATATCCCGTCTAGCACTTAATGCATATCCAGGAAAATCCGGCGGATATCCTTTATCCCGAAATTTCCGGTTACCGCCCGTTGGTCTAGGTTTATCCGTCCGCACCTTATAAATAGGCACCTATGGGATAACCTAACCCCAACGGTCCATTTCTTCTCCCTCTCCTTCACTCCCGCACCCAAGCTCACGGAGCGCCGCCACGGAGTCCTTGCGCACCCCGACGGAACCAATCCACCGCCGGTTACGTTCCGCCACGGCTCGTCCTGCGCCGCCGCCAACCTCTGTCGCCGCGCCCTCGAGCAGCTCGCCGGCAGTCGCAAAGGGTCATTCAGATTGCGCTATTTGCCGTCGCCGCGCTCTACTTCAATCCCATCCGGTAAGCTCCTTGCTCCCTTTGATTTAGCTTTGCAATTTCTCGAATCGACCCAGATTGGATCTTGGTCTTCCGCGGGCCATTTTTTGCCCTGCGCCGGATTAGGTCACCTAGGCTCACACTAGTTCATCCAATGGCTTGAATATAGGCTCCACTTCATTCTCCTATTACTTGTAGTCGCTAATTTCACCACGAATCTGAAAATGAAATCTCCAATCTAGGCTCGGGCCGCCCAAATTTTCCGCAACTGACTTTGACACCCGACAGATCCTTTTCTTCCGGTTCTTTCATCTGCATTAGATACATGGGCAACCACCCTTCTTCCACGTATGCTTACCAATATGTAAGTACCCCATAATTTCTATTCTAATACTTGATACTCGGACAATCCATAACTTTTGCTCTTTTCAATGATACCCGGATGATTCTTAGTTTCTTTTTCTAGCTGATACCGCTTGCCTATACTCGGATAATTCATGATTTCCGAGTCTTATGCTTTGTACACTTGTCTTGTGCTTCGCAGGCTGAACCCATGGCTCCCAAGAAGCAAGGGAAACAGCAGGCCAAAGCCCGGATGACTCAATCGATCTCCGCCAACTGGGCGCGATCCACGGTTACCAAGGCCAAGCTGGAAGAGCTGGCCGAGCTAGGGATCCTCCCCCCTCAGAAGGACATCCACTGGAGGGTGCTGGGTGATGAGACCCGGCCCACGCCTGCTGATGACGAGGTAATTTGCTTCGTTGAACATGTGACCCGGGGGTTTCGCCCTCTGGGTCACCCCTTCTTCCTTGAAGTCCTGAGCCATTATGGCCTCCGGGTATTCGACATAGGGCCTAACTCTATGTTGAATATAACCCATTTTATCGTTCTTTCCGAGTCATACTTGTGCACTCCGCCAAGTTTGGCTCTCTTTATCGAACTCTTTCAGTGCAAGCCGTGCCACGAAAGCGGTGACGGCGCACTTCTTGCTTGCGTCGGGGTCTCTATCCAACGCCGCAAGAATTCTCCTATGCCAACCCTTACTCTCAATTCCCATGTCAAACATTGGCAACTTTCCTACTTTTACTGCCGAGACACCTCCCCACCCGGCGAGAGGAAACTGCCGGGTTATTCGGAGGGTCTCCTTGATATCTCTGAAAACTTCAACGCATTCGCCCCTGACTCGGACAGGGAGGAGATCCAACCCCTCCTCACGAAAATATCCGTCCTTTCCGCCCAAGGTCTCCTTGGGCTCAATTTGGTTAAGACATGGGTGGATTTCCGGATCCAGCCTAATTCCATCCGCACCAAGCTGATGTGCGACTACTCGGGGCACGTCACTGACGCGCTCCGATACTCCTCCAAGAATTATCCAGCTGGTGACACCAACAAGACCATCAAGAGGTTCTTGACGGAAAAGTTGGAGGTGATCAAGAACATCGCCGGGTTACCGGCGTTCACCCGGGAAAATCCGGCTCCAGCGGTAAGACCAATACTCATAAATTTATTCCCACTTCTTGACTTGATACAGCTGTTAGTTCTCACTTCCATGTTTTTATCTCAGGCTGATGACGCTTTCTGGAACGTCGAGACCTCCCCTTCTTCTGGAGACCCGGAAGAAGATGAAGAGCCGGCTGACAATGACGAAGGTATTTATCCGAGTCGTGAATCAGCTTTACTTGCATCATTTTCCTCACTCGTCTAACTTTTTCCCTCGATACATACTCGGCTTACAGGGTTGGAGGACGAAGAGGACAAGGACGAGGAGGACCCGGAGGCCACCGAGTCCGATCAAGAAATAACAGTCGGGACCAAACGGAAGGCGAGAGGGGTGGTATCCAAGGTTCCTTTCTCCTATATGTCCTCCGAACCCTACTCCTTTGATAGCATGCGCAAACTTAACCATCAATTATCAAACTCATCATACTTGAAGGACCCTCTTCCGGCAAAGCGTAATGTGACCCGGAGTTCCCCGGGTGACGATCCCCTCAACCCGGGCATCTCCACCTCACCAGTCCACCGCGCCGGTACTCCTCCGCCTCATTCTTCCAACTCCCCTCAGCGTCACCCTTCCCCCAACCATCCACGGGCCGGGCAGTTCCGGGTTCCGATATCGGTTCCTATAACAGCTTCATCTGCTTCCAGCAGCGAGCTCCCACCAGATTTCACCGTAAACGCCGGGTAAGTCTTCACTATATGATATCCTTATATACTTGATAATTTTTATCCACTGTCGCCAACGATCTCTTTTCTTTTTTCCTTAGTGCCCAAGCCACACTTAGTGACTTGGAGAACATGGGGACGGATAACCGGGAGACGGATGAGCCGACTGATGATATGGACGCCGTGACTGGCGGCGATGTTGAAGGCAATCAAGAACAAGGCCCCTTTGTTGACCCAGCTCACCAGGCAGCCGGGTCTCCAAAGTCGTCCAAAGAGGCAGTGGACGAGGAGATTGAGATCCTGGACACAAGGGTGAGTTCTCCAAACTCGGACACCCAGACAGTCCGGGTATCAACCCCAAAGTCGGGGAAAGTTCACCTGCCACGCGATCAAGCAGCCGGCTCTTCCAGTGTCAGGCCTGAAGACATGACGTTCTCCCAGATGCTTGATGCCCTGCACACCTTGAGGGCCGATGAAGAAAATATCTTAGAAGCTTTGATAGCTAAACATGAGGTAAATCCGAGCAATATTGCCTGTATCATTATCTAGTCCCCAAGTTCCGAGTGAATTTATTGATAATTTGCTTGGAACTTCGTGGTATAACCGACTGATAGCTTGCTTTTTATCCGGCTAATCCTTCCTTGTGTCCACGCAGGCCTTCGTTACCCAATCTGAGAAAGCATTGGCGAAGGCCACCAAGCTTGCTGAGAAGGAGGCGGCTCTGCGCGAGTCGGCTGAAGCTGAAGCTAGGAGGAGCGGGAAGATCACAAGGAAGTATAGAAGGAGGGCTCATGCAGCAGAAGATAAGCTAACGACGCTTTCTGTTCAAATCGCTGATACATATCGTGCTTTGACCGGTATAATTCTTAACTTGATAATCATGATCCGGGTTCTCATTCTGATAAATAGCCGGGTTTCCTTATTCGTTGAGTTTTCTTGCAGGTCCGGATGAAGTAATCCCGGACGAAGATGACATTGCCAAGTTGAAAACCATCAAGAGCACTATCCGGCAGCTATGTGCCGGAACCAAGTGGATTCTTGAAGAACTGCGATGGCCGGGTGTTGGGCACGGCAACCTGAAGAAACTGCTGGACGCATGCTCCACTATTCTCGAGTGGATTTGGCATTGGAAGCGCTCGTCCTGCCGGGTTGGAGTAACCCGGGGGCTTGCGCTGGCTAAAGCTTATTTTCCTAAGCTCGAGCCGGCCAAGCTTATGGGCGGGTTTCCGGAATTTAATCACGATGGATCCAAGTTCTCCCCGAAGAATTTCAAGGCCATCCAGAAGGAAGTCTGTCACCCGGCCAGCATGATTGCCGATGGTTTGGACCTTAGTGTCATTATTCCAGCATATGATTCTGACGACAAGGCTATCAAGTCGGATCTTCCCAAGCCATACGATATGCTGGACCGATGGAAGGAGGAGGCTGCCCAGTTGAGAGAGGAAGCCGCGAAGAAGAAGGCTGAGGCCGATTCTGCGCCTGCTTCCTCCACACCGATCGTCCCTCCTCCTGCACGGGCCGGCACTACTGCTGATCCAGATGTTGCTGCTACCAAGAGTAATGAAGGGCAAGCCAAGGAACAAGACCCGGCTGGCAAGGGCAAGGGGAAGATGGATGCCTCAGTCCCGGATGCCGAGTGATACTTGCTATCTGCTGTCATTTCGTATGCGTCAGTCGGCCGATGGGCCCTTTGAACAATTATTTTTGACGGTGCGCCTGTGCACCTTTGATACTAGTATCGAGAGTTGTAATGCACTTTAATGCCTTAATATAATTCGTGGCCCTTCTGGCCTTTGAATGATTTTGATATTTATCTACCGTTGAGCTTATTTGCTCTTGATACTCCGACTTTCTTTATGGCTCCTTTTGTGAGACTCGGTTTCCGGGTCTCGTGGGTTTTGACGGGTGAACTTTTCTCTAAGTCCCCAAGTCGCCAAGACTCGGATTTGTGGGTTTTTGGTGCTTAATAGCTAGATAACTTGCCTCTTTGATCAAAATTCCCAGTCCCCAAGGCCCGAAATTCCGAGTCCGGGGTATGAGGTTTCTCAAAGAAAACTAATTGTTTCTGCTAAGCCCAAAACCTAGAGCCGTTTCACATAGGAATTGAAGTTATTCTTGATAGACTTTGAGTTTTCGGTTATTAACCCTGTACTCTGCATAACTTGTGGTTTAGATGACCCTTTTGACTCTCTTGTACTGTAAGCCGGCTTTCGCGTGGATACCATGTTGTTACATCTATACGAAAACAGGGTCAGGCAAGTCCCATTGGGCTTCATGGCTGATTGTAATCGTAAGCGAGCAAATCATGCCACTTTAGTGCGAGTCACATCGAGCTTAAGTAAGAAAAGTCAAGAAATTTGGCTCCTTTGTCCGGTTATAAGATTGCAGCCGTACTCGTTTGCGAGTAATCGGCCCTTATAACTCATAGGCATCATGGCCGGGTCTTTGAGTTTGTAACTGTGCTATTCAAGCAATCAGCCCCCAAGACCTAAATATATGTAACATACTAAGGAAACTAAGGCACTTAGAAAAACAATAAATAATACTTACCTGGAAGAAAAATAGAAACATAATAGAAGAAGAAAACTTGATAAAACATGTGAAGAAGATATATTGCTTAACCATCTCTTTATTGATACGAGAAAGTTAGGTCAGCAAGCCGCCTCATTAAAAACCCTCCAGTCCCCTTAGGTACCCTGGATAGGAAAAGAGTGCGTCTGAAACCTGCTGCCCATTACATTGTCTAATTCTTCTTGGGAATCTATCCGGAGCTAGCGTAATCGACACACATTCTCCACTCGTTGGTCTTTTTCCTTATGAGTACCGGGTTTGCTAACCAACCCGGGGTGGGTACTTCCATGATACAGCCGGCTATAAGTGGCCGTGCAATTTCTTCTCCTATGGCATATTGTTTGGAGGGATCACCTTCGATGAAAGCCACCATCTTTATGTCCTGTGCTGCCTTGAACTTTGCTCTTTCGTCCTCAGTATTCGGTTTTTTTAACGCTGTTCTGTCATCCGGGTCTACTTGAGACCGGTAATACTTGAGTTCCTCTTTTCTGCAAACTTGTTCGGCCATTGCCGCATCTCCTTCATCGCACTCAGCCGCTATATCCCGGCTCCCATGTATGGTGATGGGCCTGGGACCCGGGATTTTTAGTTGTAGATACACATAACACGGCCTGGCCATGAACTTAGCATAAGCCGGCCTTCCGAATAGCGCGTGATAAGGACTGCGCAACTTAACCACCTCGAAAGTAAGCCATTCAACCCGGAAATTGTCCTTTGATTCTCCAAAAGCTACCTCCAATGCGATTTTTCCCTCGGGGCATGCTGAGTGACCCGACACTATCCCGTGAAAGACTGTTGAACTTTTCTGTAGCTGGGACTCCTTGAGACCCATGCGTAGAAAGGTTTCCCAATACAAGATATTGATGCTACTTCCACCATCCATTAGGACCTTCTTCAGCTCATAACCATTGACCTGTGGTGCAACCACCAATGCTAGGACTCCCGGGTGTTCTATCCTTTCCGGGTGATCTCTTCTGCTCCATGTTACGTCCTGCTCTGACCATCTCAGGTATCTCGGTACAGCCGAGGAAACCGAGTTTACCGCTTGCTTCAGTATCTTTTTATCCTTGTTAGAAATTCCTGTGGTATGCACATGATACTGTCCCAATTGCTTCGGGTTAGCTTGAAAACCTCCAGCTCCCCCTTGATTGTTACCCGGATATCCTCCTGCCGGGTTTCCGGCTAGGGGTGGGCCGTTGCCCGGGTTTCCACCCGGGCCCGGTCCTCCTCCCCGACCTGCACCTCGCATAGCCTTGTTTATCTCCTCGTTCTTCCATCTCTGTAGGTCTGCGCACTGCTCCAAAGAGTGGTTAGCCGGCCTACCGTTCCTGCTGTATTTTGGGCACGCCATTCTGAAGATATCCCAATTGTTACTTGGCCTTGGTGGCCCTTGATAATTTCCTCCGTTGTGATTTCCAGTATTGAAATTTCCTTCTGCCCTAGGTCTCGAAGACCCGGCTTCCGTGCTAGCGACAAACTCGGAGCCTCCCTCAAACGGGCGCTTGTTCTGGTTGTTCCCATTGTTACCCGGCGTTGATCCATTGCCGGTTCTTCCACTATTATTTGTACTTGCTTTTGCTTTCTTGTCATCGACGTCCTCTTCTGTAGTATCCGTTGCAGCGTGTTTGTTGCATGCATCCATTAACTCTCCCATCGTAACCTCTGAAGTATTTCGACTGGATTTCATGCGAGTTAGCTTTTGCACTAAAGGTATGTATTTACACGTCTTTGCCATAGCTTGTAGCGCATCTTTGGGCTGAATATCCGTAGATGAGTGAAGTATCTCCATAACCCGGCGCACCCAGCTGCGCGCCGATTCTCCCTTCTTTTGGACACATCGCTCTAGGTCATCAATCGTAAATAGATTTCTGCACGTTCCATGAAAATGTTTGATAAATGCAGTTTTTAACTCTTCCCACGACTTGATAGATCCCTCTGGTAGATTATTGAACCATAATTTTGCTGCTCCTTCTGACATCATTAAGTACATGAACTTGGCTTGAAGATTTTCAGTTGCGTTGCGAATCAACATTGCCATCTCATAGCTGCTCAACCATGTTTCCGGATCCATAGTCGGCTCATCATTCACCACTTTACCCGGTTCCTTGAGTTTATCCGGGTAAGGCTCAGCCCTGATGTTGTCCGACAGGCACTCAGGCCCAGCGAGATTAGTCGGAACTGGCCTCACTCGGGAAACGTGTGATCCTGCGGGAGGTGCGGTTGGGCGCGGTACGGCTGGTGGCCCGTGCACTGCAGACCCGGCCGCGGCCCTCCTGGCTCTGGAGCTATCCACAATAGCTTGTGCTGTTGATGCTGCTGGTACTGCTTGAACGCGGGGAGGGGGCGGCATTTGCTGCTGCTCCGCCCTCCGTCGTGCTGAAATTGTCTGAATATTGCCGGTATTAGCTCGTTGTTGGCTGACATATGGTGTCCCATGCATCCCGCTTCTGTGATCCGGGTAATTAACTTGCTGTGCTACTGCCGTATGCAATAACTCGATCGCCCGTCGGGTCTGCTCCGCGTGGGGTGACTCTCTTACGGGGATCTGATTCAATGCTAACGTTGCAGCATACACATTATCCATGGGGTTGTTGTAATGACCTGCTGGCGTGCGAAATCGTGATGGTGGTGGTGGTGGTAATGTATTGCCGGCGGTGACTCCAGTCTGTAATGTGGGTAACCCGGCTTGTGTGTTTGCCGGCTGTGCCCCTCCAGTAACAGGTTGCTGTACGGTTCCTTGGTCTGCTGCTGGAATCGGTTGATCCTGAGGTGTGATAAATAGGTTGGTCGGATTTATGACTCCACCCGTTGCTGGTAACATGGTTTGATGCCTTTGACGCACCCTGGTTGTCTCTTCTCGGAGCCGGGTTTCCAATGCATCCAGCTCGCATTGGCGGGTGGCCATCCCCTGCCTTTCTGCTTCTACTTGCCTTCTCTGTTGCTCCAATGCACGGCGGGCTACGTCCAGATCTCTGACACGTTCCGCCGCGTTTTCCGGAGTAATAACTGTAGCTAAAACGGTTGGATCCAGAATCAAGTTGTTGTTGAATAGGGCCGGGTGTTGCGGGTTTGAGGGACCCGCCCCTGTCGTTCGGTTTGCCAGATATCCAAACATGTTTGCCTGCAGCTCACTGTCCGCCGCGTGACTGGTAACTGATGCTGCTTCTCCGTCAACCCGGGTGAGAACCGGGTTTCCGTCAACCGGATCTTGCTGCTGGGCCAATGTTTGTGCTACTCCGACTGTGGCCGCGGTCACGTTCCCCTGATTAATATTGGTCGCAGGAGCCGTGTAAACCGCAACCTGGCGCACAATGCTTGGCGCGGATTCGTACACTTCCTCTTCGCTGCTATTTTCCTCGTACCGGTTCTCCAGCAGATGCAGGATGGACTCGGTATCATCTTCTCTCCTGACCCGGCCACGCGGGGTCCATGCCAGCTCCTCCGGATGTTCCCTCTTCGTGGGGGGCTCTTCTGTCGGATCTACCGTTCTGACCGATTCTTCTCCATCTGATTGAGCGTAGGTGGCCTCCCCTGACACAGAATCAAATTCGAAATCGTCAGGGATTGAACCGGACGTACGTACCATGCTGATGAAGACGTTGATCTAGCCAATTGTCACGATAGATCCGGACTCGAGCAGATCCGACTCTGGCCCCCAGCCGGAATCGTCCACCATCTTCTCTCCTTCGTTGTCGGTGTAGATCTCGCCGATTACAAGGTTCTCCATGTTCTTCCGAGCTTCTCCCGTGATGTAAACACCCTTGGACGTAGGCCCCACGGTGGGCGCCAACTGTCGTGGGATAATCACGGCAGACGTTACCGGGGGTAACTTATCTTGGGGCAAGACGACTCTGGTGTTTGGGAGAGGGTTTAGCTCAAGGGAAAACATGATGATATGCGATCTGGTAGCCGGCAATCAAGTCGCCGAGTCTCCGATCTAGATATATTAACTCAACTCTCGTATTACACTGGATACTCGATACCTAGCGATATTGCTCTAACTCTTGGATCTGTCTAAACCTAACCTAGGGACCGGCTTATAAAGCATCCGGACCCCCTGGCCTGCTCTCCAATGCGTACTCTGAATCCTACCCGGACACTGCCTACAAAACCCTAAACTTCCTTACCGGAACCCACAGTCCGGGTTACCAGGCCTACAATCATGGGCCTTCTAGAAGCTCCTTTATCCTTTGCCGGGTCTCGCGCAGCGTCCTTTGGGCCGAGTTACACCTTGGCGTTGGCCTACCGGGTTATCATCCCTCCATCAGGCATGGTGGTGTAGAACCCTCCGGTGATGAATTCCCCTCCCGGCAGGGTGCCGGGGAGAGCTTCAGAACCCTCCCGATTTCGGGATGACGATGACGGCATCCTCGGGTGTTTTTCGGGACGAAGTGGTATATCTTTAGCATTTACGTCTCGAGGGGTATAAATAGACGAAAGAGCAAAGGCGGTGGAGGCCGGGGGGCCCACACCACCCCATGGCGTGGCCAGGGGGCGCGTCGCCCTATGTTGTGGGCCCCCTATGGGCCCCTCCGGGTCTCTTCGAGACGCCATGGAACCTTCGGGAATTCTAAGACTTCCGGGTTTCGAATTTTCCAATTCAGAGAATATTTCCAGAACAACTTTTCTGAAACTAAAAACATCAGAAAACAAGGAACTGACTCTGTGGCATCTTGTCAATAGGTTAGCTCGGAAAATCGGTAAAATTGACATATGGTGTATAGAAAACATGTGGGAAACAATAAGAAAACAACATGGAACATCAGAAATTAAGGATACGTTTATGACGTATCAACATCCCCAAGCTTAGTTCCTACTCGTCCTCGAGTAGGTAAACAATAAAAACACATAATTTCTGACGTGACATGCTACCAACATAAGCTTGATCATCAATAATGCAAAAGCATAAGTAAGTTGAGATCATAGAACTTCAACACAAGCATGATAAATAGAATTTTAATAATAAAGCATAGAAACCACCTTGCATCATGAGAAGTAACACAAATAAAAGAACATGAATAACAATGCAACGAATGATATACGTTTGTTTCAAGTATAGAGAAAACATGTCAAAGTGATATTTCACTAGTCCTTAAGAGTGGGGAAAAACATAAATGCCAGGACACCTTCAAAGTTCATGAGGAAGACTAGAACAAATAATTAGAGAACAAGCAATAACACATCATGAATCAATTAATAATATTTTGGGAAAAATACACATAAAACTCAGAATGGCAACTATGCTCTCTCAACCGTGCATAAAGTTAGAAGACGAAGACTCGACATAAAAGTAAAAGAAAGACCCTTCGCAGAGGGAAGCATGGATCACTCATGTGCTAGAGCTTTTATTTTGTCGGATATATACCGATTAGGGGTATATCGGATGGTAGTCTAAAGTGCCGGATTACCAGGGTGGCCTAAATGGTAATGGGCTACGGTCGATTGGGCGGCCCAGTAAGCTGATGCACGGAAGCTGGATTCTAGAAGAACCCGGATCACAGCCCACGTGATCCGGCTTGGAGTAGAAGGCGGATTGCTTACTTTCCAAGTTAGCACGTATCGTAGTCTTCTACGTTTCTTTCTCTGTATGCCCTAACCCGGCTATTATATAAAGCTGGATGGGAGATGAGATAAAAGAGAAGCGATAGGCTAATTCGACGAGAGGTGGATCCTTGTCGAATAGCTAAACCTAACCTCACATTGTACTCTGTGTTTTCCAGGCTTTAGTCATGAATAGTGAGATTGCAGGAGTAGGAACGCCGCATCACTGCGTCGTACCGAACCTGGGTAAAACCCTGTGTCATTGTTCATCATACGATCACGTCCCCCCACTTCTCTATCGGTAGTTCATGGCACCCCGTCTATGAAATCTACTACGATGTCTTGACAGTTGGCGCCCACCGTGGGGCCAGCGACGTCAGGCGTTATGTTCCGATCGGGAATACTTGGCGGAATCGGCAGTACCATAACTGTCGGAAGCTTGGAATTCGACAACGCGTCGGGCGCTTCCTCGACAACGGACTGTACATGCCAGCGCGGAATCATCTGGTAAGTGCTTGCGTTCTACCAATTGGATCTGCAAACATCTTTACCGGATTAACTGCAGAAGCAATGGGATTCTGTGGTGGGAGCAAATTTATCCCACCCGCCCTATACCCAGTCGAAGACGACTATGACGCCAGATTTTGCTCAAATCATCGATATACTGCTGAATCGCACTTTATCGGCATGGTGCAATCCGAGATTGCCGAAAACACGGATGAAAGCAATCCCGTGAAAGAGGCAGAAAACAACAATCCCACAACAGAGGTGGAAGATCCGACATCCGTCAACATGACGATGAACTCGGAAGCTGACTCTGTGCTACCCGCCATCGAGGCGAGATTAGAGTCGGGACCCGGATCGGATCACTTCGATACCAAAGACGAAGATGAAGACGCTTTTGAGAGAAAGGTCAAATCCTTCCAAGAGGGATTCCACGAAGTACTGATGGCAAAACCGGCTGAAAACACGGATGCCGACAGTCAGGAAAGCCCTAGAACACCTCCGCCAGAGGAAGAGAGAGAAGAAGGATAAACCTCTCCAAAATTCCCCGATGTCAAAGAATTGACAGAGGAAGAACCCTGTAAAAAAGACCTCCCTCTTCCAAGAAGAAACACACAGCTGCTAAATAACTCCAGTATAAGCTCCGGAAGAAGAAATCGACTGATCCAGCAAATGAAAGCCCGGAAGAAGGAGATGCAAACGGAGTGAAACCTGCGGAGAAGAAAACGAAGGAAATCCATGTTCTGCCAATGACAGAACAGGACAAACAGGAATTACTCCAAACACCAGTGGGACCACACGAGCCCCCCTGAAGTGCTGGAAGCCCGGAGGCAAGCTCTCCAAAGGCAGCAGCAACATCTATTTCGAACTCGAGAACACCTCCAAAAAACCCAGGCTGACATCAAGCTCATGCGAGAAGAAATAGAGGAATACGAGAGAAAGAATAGATCTGGCATTAAACCTACGCGGTTACCCGGAATCGCAAAACCGGAAGTACTGCCGCCAAAAGAAAGGTTCCACAACCCATCTTGGCAAAAGCAGGTAAATGGCAAAGATGCCAGAGGAGAGCCAATATACAAAACCGCAGCAGAAAACGCGGAAGCAGCGTTCGCCATCCTCAACAACAATATGTACTCCAATTGATGGAGGGATAATAACCCGGTAGACCAACTCCAAGGTATAACCCGGCCCAAAGGACGCTGCGCAGGATCCGGCTAAGGATAAAGAAATTTTCGGAAGGTCCAAGTTTGTAGGCCCAGTAACCCGGATTGTGGGTTACGGTAAAGGAAGGTTAGGGTTTGTGCGCCGTGTCCGGGTAGGATCCAGGGTGCGCCTTGGAGGGTAAGCCAGGGGGTACGGGTGCTTTATAAACCGACCCCTAGGAGTAGTTGAGAGGGATCTAAGAACCCTAGCAATATCGCTTGATATCAAGCATCCAGTGTAACCCGAGAGTTGAGTTATTATATTAAGATCGGAGACTCGGCGACTTTGATTGCCGGCTACCAGATCGATTATCATCATGTTTTCCTCTGAGCTAAACCCTCTCCCAAACGCCTGTGTCGTCTTGCCCCAAGATCAGTTACCCCCGGTAACGTCTGCCGTGATTATCCCACGACAGTTGGCGCCCACCGTGGGGCCTGCGTCCAAAGGTGTTTACATCATGGGAGAAGCTCGGAAGAACATGGAGAATCTCGTCGTCGGTGAGATCTACATCAACCACAAAGGAGAGAAGACGGTGGACGATTCCGGCTGGGGGCCAGAGTCGGACCACCTCGAATCCGGATCTACTGTGACGATCGGCCAGATCAACATCTTCATCGGTATGGTACATACGTCTAATTTAGAAGGACAATATCATGTGCATACTACAGGAACTCCTAGCAGGGACAAAGAGACATTAAAGCAAGCGGTAAACTCGGTTTCCTCGGCCGTTCCGGGATACCTGAGATGGGCGGAACAAGAGGTAACGTGGAGCATATAGACAGGAGAAAGAATGAGGCAGCAGACGCCCTCGCTAGACTTGGCTCGCGCAGAGAGCCGGTTACACCTAACGTTTTCCTGGATGAATTATGGCGACCATCAGTTAAAACCGAGTCTGAGGAGGAACTGGCAAGTAAAGACCCGGATATGGAGCTCGTGGCCACTATACGCGCTATTCCCGAGTGGACAGAACCGTTTTTGGCCTACCTATCACGAGGCGAGTTACCACAACAGGAGGTGTTAGCAAGGCAAATTTTGCGGCGAGCAAAGGGGTATTCTATCATCAATGGGGAGTTATACAAGAGAAGTGCCACGGGAGTCTTTTTGCGCTGCGTAGCACCAGAAGAAGGCCGACAGATTCTCAAGGAAATCCATGAAGGTGATTGCGGGCATCATGCGTCTACAAGATCCCTTGTGGCCAAAGCTTATCGACACGGATTTTTCTGGCTCACGGCTCTAGCAGATGCGGAACGATTAGTAGCAAGGTGTGACGGATGTCAAAGGTACGCTCGCCAAACCCACGTGCCGGCTATGGAATTACGGACCATCCCGTTAACTTGGCCGTTCGCTGTCTGGGGTTTGGACATGGTTGGCCCCTTTCATATGTCACCTTGCAAAAAGACACACCTTTTAGTGGCTATTGATAAGTTTACCAAGTGGGTAGAGGTCATGCCAATTACCAACTGTGAAGCAGCTACAGCAGTCAAGTTCCTGAAAAGAATAATCTACCGGTTCGGGTATCCTCACAGCATAATTACCGACAACGGAACCAACATGTCCCTTGGTGAGATGGAAAAGTTCTGTGGAAACAATGGAATCCGGCTTGATGTAGCATCAGTGGCTCATCCACAGGCCAATGGACAGGTGGAAAGGGCAAATCAAGAATTGCTTCGCGGACTAAAACCGCGACTGCGAGTTCCCTGAGTTAGGGCTGCTGGTGCGTGGGTCGAAGAGCTTCCTGCCGTGGTTTGGGGTATCAATACTACGCCTAACAGATCTACTCAGATGAAACCCTTCTTCATGGTCTATGGCGCGGAGGCAGTACTACCGAGTGATATTATTCATGATTCACCACGAGTATCAGCATACGTGGAAGTGGAGAATGAAAAGACCCGGCAAGACGCCGTGGATATGTTAGAAGAACAAAGGGAACAAGCCCTGGAAAGATCAGCCATATATCAGCAGGATTTACGAAGGTATCATAGCCGGCGCGTAAAAACCCGGGTCTTCCAGGAAGGAGACCTGGTTCTGCGCCTGGTACAGTCGAACGAAGGAAAACACAAGCTATCACCACCATGGGAAGGACCGTTTATCGTAAGCCGGAATTTGCATAATGGGTCATATTACTTGACAAATGCAAGGGAAGAGTCGACCACAGTTAATGACACTGCTCATACCACTTCATCTATGCAAGAAAGAGACAGACCGTGGAACGTGGCTCAGCTACGTCCATATTATACTTAGCAAAAATTATGTTGGCATGTGGAATTGAACGATGTAACAGGCAGCAGGTTTTTAATGAGGCGGCTTGCTGACCTAATTTTTTCATATCAAGTAAAGAGGTGATTATCAAGAAAAGAGGTGATTATTATCATGTTCTGTACTCTCAGTATGATGCATATATTTAGGTCTTGGGGGCTGGTTGCTTGAATAGCACAGTTGCAAACTCAAAGACCCGGCCATGATGCCTATGAGTTATAAGGGCCGATTACTTGCAAACGAGTACGGCTGCAATCTTATAACCGGACGAAGGAGCCAAATGTTCTTGACTATTCTTACTTAAGCTCGATGTGACTCGCAATAAAGTGGCATGATTTGTTCGCTTACGATTACAGTCAGCCATGACGCCCAGTGGGACTTGCCTGACCCTGTCTTCGTATAGATGTAACAACATGGTATCCACGCGAAAACCGGCTTACAGTACAAGATAGTCAAAAGGGTCATCTAAACCACAAGTTATGCAGAGTACAAGGCTAATAACCGGAAACTCAACGATTATTAAGCATAACTTCAGATCCTGTGTGAAACAACTCGGGGTTCTTTATGGACTTAGCAGCAAACAATCCGTTCTCCTTGAAAGATCACGTATCCTAGACTCGGAAATCAGGGTCCTAGAGACTCGGGATCTTAAGAGAGAAAAAATTGCTTAGCTGTTAAGGTTTCAAAAAATCCAAACATCCGAGTCTTGGGGACTTGGGGACTTAGAAGCAATCCCGCTTGTCAACACCCATGAAACCCGGAAACCGAGTCTCACAAAAGGAACAATAAAGTAAGTTGAATATCAACAAAAAAGAAAGTCGGATATCGAGAATAAAGAAAGTCGGATATCGAGAATAAAGAAAGTCGGATTTCAAGATCACATGGGTTCAAAAGTAGATAAACATAAAAGCCAGAAGAGGCACAAGGTGTATCAGGAACTTAGAATGCATTACAAAATTTCGATAAAGAGTATCAAAGGTGCACAGGCGCACCATTCAAAAATAATTGTTTAAACGGCACATTAGGCCGACTGACGCATGAGAAGTGGCAGGTATTACTCGGCATTCTAATCCGCGTCGTCCATCTTCGCCTTGCCTTTGCCATCACATGTGGTAGCAGCAGCACCCGGGTCAGCAGCAACGCCGGCTCGCGCAGGTGGAGGGACGATGGGTGTTGAGGTAGCGGGCGCAGAGTCGGCTTCAGCCTTCTTCTTTGCAGCTTCCTCCCTAATCCTGGCAGCTTCTTCCTTCCATCGGGCAAGCATATCGTATGGCTTGGGGCGATCTGCCTTAATAACCTTGTCACTAGCATCATATGCAGGAAGAATAGAATCGATCTCCAAACTGTCGGCGATCACACTGGCCGGGTGACGAACTTCTTTCTGAATGGCTTTGAAATTCTTTGGTGAGAACTTGGACCCGTCTGGATTGAATTCTGGAAACCCGCCCATCAGCTTGGCCGGCTCTAGCTTAGGGAAATAAGCTTTAGCCAGCGCAAGACCCCGGGTTACTCCAAATCGACAGGATGAGCGCTTCCAATGCCAAATCCACTCAGGAATGGTCGAGCAGACTTCCAGCAACTTTTTCATGTTACCAGGTCCAACACCCGGTAGTCGTAGTTCATCGAGAATCCATCCAACTCCGGCACTGAGCTGTCGGACAGTATCTTTAATGAGCTTCAGCTTGGCAGTATCATCCTCTTCCGGGATCGCATCATCCGGACCTGCCGAAAGTGAGAAAAGTAATGAACAAGGGGATCCGGCTATTCATCCAAAGGAAAATCCGGGTCTTAATTGCTAAAGTTCAAAGATCATACCAGTTGCTGCGCGGTAGGTATCGGCAATCTGCACAGAAAGTGTTGTTAGCCTGTCCTCAGCCAAGTGAGCCCTTTTCCTATACTTCCTTGTGATTTTTCCACTCCTACGAGCTTCAGCTTCAGCTGCTTCGCAAAGAGATGTCTCCTTCACAATGCGTTTGGCAGCCTTCGCCAGCTTCTTCTCAGATTGCGCAACGAAGTCCTAGGTGGAAACACAAGGAAGGGTCAGTCGGATCTATTATGAAGTTCCAAGCAAATTAAACCAATAATTCACTTTGAACTTGGGGGCTATACAAGGATACAAGTGGTTTTACTCGGACTTACCTTGTGCTTTGTTATCAAAGCATCTAGAATATTCTCTTCATCGGCCTTTAAGGTGTAGAGGGCATCAAGCATTTGGGCGATCGTCATATCCTCAGGGCGAACTCTAGAAGGGCCGGCAGATTGGTCTTCCGGCTGGGGAACTTTCCCGGTTCTTGGGGTCAAAGCCCGGACCGTCTGAGTATCCGGGTTAGGAGAGCCTGTCTTCGTCTCCAAGATCTCAATATCTTCGTCCACTTCTTCAGAGGATTTTGGAGACACGGTTTCCTGTTGAGCCGGGTCATTGAAGGGGTCTTGTTCTTGGCCGTCTTCAGCTTCATCATCAACTGCAGCATCCGTGTTAATAGTCGGCCCCTCCGCCCCCTGCTTTTCTGCTTCTGTGATTTCCGGGTCACTAGTGGTAGCTTGGGCGCTAATAGGAAAGAGGAAAAAGTGGTTAGTGATTTAGGTTGATAGTTATCAGGTATAAAAGGATATCGAGCGATGGAGACTTACCCGGTGTTCACAGCGTAATCCGGCGGGAGTTCGCCGCTGGAGGCGGACGAGGTCGCCAAAGGCACCGATAGCGGCACCCGGAATTGCCCAGCGAGTGGGTGGCTAGGAGATGGGTGGCGCTGAGGAGATTTGGAGGGCTGAGGTGGAGGAGTGCTGGCTCGGTGAGCAGGTGAAGTGGAGATACCCGGGTTAAGGGGATCCTCGCCCGGGGAACTCCGGGTCACCCTGTGCTTAGCCGCGAGAGGATCCTTCAAGAATGATGAGTGTGACAATTGTTGATTAAGTTTACGCATGGTATCGAAGGAGTAAGGCTCAGAAGACATAAAGGAAAAAGGAACCTTTGCAACCACTCCTCTGGCCTTCCTCTTAGCCCCGACTGTGACCTCCTGATCGGATTCAGTGGCCTCCGGGTCTTCCTCTTCTTTTTCTTCTTCGTCTTCCAGCCCTGAAAATCGAGTATGTATCCGTGGGAAAAAGGTAAATGGTAGGAAAATAATGCAAGTAAAAGATAACATGAGATTCGGATAAGTACCTTCATCGTCATCAGCCGGCTCGTCCTCTTCTTCTGGGTCTCTGGAGGGGGGGGGAGGTTTCAACTCTCCAGAAGGGATCATCAGCCTAAAGTCAGAAAGATGAAAGTAAGAATTGGAAGTTGCATCAGGTCAAAGTTTGGAAAAAGGTTATGAGAATCGGGTCTTACCGCTGGAGCTGGGTTTTCCCGAGTGAATGGAGGTAATCCGGTAATGTTCTTTATCACCTCCAATTTTTCCGTCAAGAAACTCTTGATGGTTTTGTTGGTATCACCGGTTGCAAAGTTCTTGGTGGAGTATCGGAGCGCGTCTGTGGTGTGCCACGAATACTCGCACATCAACTTGGTACGGGTAGAGTTGGGCTGGATCCGGAAATCGACCCACGTCTTCACCAAGTTGAGCCCAAGAAGGCCTTGGGCCGAGAGAACAGCTAGCTTAGCCAGCAAAGGCAGGATGGCCTCCCTGTCCGACTCAGGGGCAAAGGCATTGAAAGACTCGGAGATATCTAGGAGACCCTCCGAGTAACCCGGCAATCTTCTCTCGCCGGGTAGGGAGGTGTCTCGACAGTAGAAAAAGGAGAGTTGCCAATGCTTAACGTGAGAGTTTAAGTTAAGGGTTGGCATAGGGGAATTCTTGCGGCGCTGGATGGAAACCCCGCCGCAAGTCAAGAGTGCCCCGTCACCGCTTTCGCGGCACGGTTTGCATTGGAAAAGTTCTATGAAGAGAGTCAAATTTGGCGGAATGCACAAATAGGACTCGCAAAGGACGATGAAGTGGGTTATGTTCAACATAGAGTTAGGCCCTATGTCGAATACCCGGAGGCCATAATGGCTTAAGACCTCCCTAAAGAAAGGGTGACCCGGAGGACGGAATCCCCGGGTCACGTGCTCTATGAAGCAGATTACCTCATTATCGGCGGGTGTGGGCCGGGTCTCGTTGCCCGGTGCTCTCTAGTGAATGTCCTTCTGAGAAGGGAGAATTCCTAATTCGGCTAGCTCGTCCAGCTTGGCCTTTGTAGCTGTGGAACGCCCCCAGTTGGAGGATATGGTCTGGGTAGTCTTTGCCTGAGTCGGCTGTTTTCCTTGCCGTTTGGGAGCCATGGGATCAACCTGCAAGACACAAGAAAAAGAGGCACAGGAAATAAGACCCGGAAGTGTTGGATTACCCGAGTATGAGGTATCAAGAAAGTATGAAAACTAAGAACTATCCGGGTATCACGTTATGAGGTGGAGATTACAAGGTATCCGGGTGTTAAGTATAACTATGGAGATTATTGGTCACTTACGTACGGAAAAGCATTTGGGGAAGATGGATGGTTGCCCATGTATCTACTGCAAGCAAGATAGCTGGAAAAGGAGGATTTTCCGGGTGTTAATGTTATGTGCGAAAAATTGAGGAGAAATGGATCTAGATGGGAAAACTTGCGAACGATTCTACGAAGGAATTGGTGATTAATAATGGTAGGAGGATGAGTTGTAGTCATCAAACAGGTGGTTAGAGGAGTTAGCGAGCGTCAAATCGATCTAATCCGGTGCAACAGGAAGAACGACCCACAGGTTGACCTAGATCCAATCTTGGATGAATCGAAAAATTGCGGGGCTAAATTAAACGAATACAAGGGACTTACTGGAGATATTGGAGTCTAGTGCGATGGCGGTGGACGGCGTGGCTCGAGTGCCCCTTCGCGACTCTTGGCGAGTGGAACGAGGGCGCGGCGGTGAAGCTTGGCGGCGGCGCGAGATGGCTCGAGAACGAACGCGGCCGGCGGCGGCTTTGCTCCGATGGCGAGCACGAAATTCCTGCGGTGGTGTTACGAGGGCGTAAGGAGTGAGGAAGGAAAGGAGAGGTTGAAGTGGAGCGATGGGTTCTAGGTCACCCTCTGAGCACTATTTATAGGATGAGGATGAGTCTATCTCAACGGCCGGAAGCCGGAAATTGTGGGTTAATGGCTATCTACGCGGATTCTGCGAGATATGCTCCAAGTATTGAGCAAAGTATCTGGACAAAAAAGAGAAGGAGATCCACCCCGTGATATCAGGGTCAATTATCGAGTAAAGAATCTTGGCATTTTTATTAGGGTTTAGACCTAGAAAGTTAAGCCAAGTATTTGGGGAAAGGCCGGGTTACTATATGGCCACCATGGAGTAAGGCCTAGCTATCTATCAAAGCACCTTAACCCGGCCTCCATATACTTGTGTGTTTGATATTCTTACAGGGAATAGCGAGCGCTTCAAAGAAGGATCCGTGAAGCCCAAGCTATTCTGGGGACTACTGATGGAGGGATAATAACCCGGTAGGCCAACTCCAAGGTATAACCCGACCCAAAGGACGATGCGCAGGATCCGGCTAACGATAAAGAAATTTTCAGAAGGTCCAAGTTTGTAGGCCCAGTAACCCGGATTGTGGGTTACGGTAAAGGAAGGTTAGGGTTTGTGCGCCGTGTCCGGGTAGGATCCAGGGTGCGCCTTGGAGGGTAAGCCAGGGGGTACGGGTGCTTTATAAACCGACCCCTAGGAGTAGTTGAGAGGGATCTAAGAACCCTAGCAATATCGCTTGATATCGAGCATCCAGTGTAACCCGAGAGTTGAGTTATTATATTAAGATCGGAGACTCGGCGACTTTGATTGCCGGCTACCAGATCGATTACCATCATGTTTTCCTCTGAGCTAAACCCTCTCCCAAACGCCTGTGTCGTCTTGCCCCAAGATCAGTTACCCCCGGTAACGTCTGCCGTGATTATCCCACGACACCAATGGTGAAAAACTTCAAGGGGTGTATGATTTCCTAGGAAAAGCGTTGCAACAACAACAGCGAGCGCAAGAGCGATCGGGGAAGTTACATGAAGACTCCGCCCTATGCAAGACAGCTACATGCGCCGCTGGAGCACCTGGACCGGAAGAACCTGGAGATTCAAACAATTCGAAAGAGAAGAAATCAGATCGGAGAAAGGACAGGAAGAAAACCGACAATAAGGATGAAGCGTCCAGAACCGGATCCCATCTCCCGAAAGATGGAATTAATCCCCGTGATCGGGAAGAGAAAAACCGGAAGGACGGAAAATCAATGCCGCCCCCGAGACGCCCTGCAGAAAATGCTGGAAGACAGGATATACGTCACAGGCGTGAGAGATCCTGGACGGCCCCCAGGAATAAGGAAAGATATAGGAGTAGAACTCCACTTATCCCAAAGGGCACGATCACAGAGTAAATAGAGATATTCCCAGAAAAGCGCGTCCGCGCCACAATGGAAAAGAAAGGAGTAGGTCCCCTTCTGTCCATTCGGCCGGCAGATACTCCGCACACATGGACAGAGCGGAAAGAGATGATTTATACTTTGGACCCAAGTGTTTCACTGATAGGATCCGAAGAATAACTCTCCATTCTGGCTTTGCCAAAGTTGGTCCAACATACCAAAAATACACCGGTAGCACAAACTCGGATACCTGGCTCTCAGACTATTACACAGCCGTTCAGATCAACAATGGGACAGACCTGGAGGCAGTAAAATTCCTCCCCCTAATGTTACTGGATGGAGCCAGAGATTGGATCAATGGATTACCATCAAGAACTGTCAACAGCTGGGATTATATGGCTAGAGTATTTACTCAGCATTTCCGGGGAACCTACAAGCGCCCAAACAGCATCAACCAGCTAAACCGCTGCACCCAGTTTGAGGATGAACCACACGTGGATTTCATCTCAAGGTGTACGGCAATGAAGAATAGTTGTTCTAGAGTAACTGACGTTCAAGCAATGCATGCTTTCGTCAATGGCTTAAAACCCGGACTCGTACCGTTCATGATCGGTTCCAAAAAGCACAAAGATCTCGGATCTATGCTTACAACCTCCAATGAGCATCCAGCGGCCGAAGACGACATCAGAGCGAGAGGCGGCAATATCGATACTTTGATCCAAGCCAAAAAGACCCCTCGCACTGAGAAAAAAGCAACTCCCGAAGTAACGCAAAAGCCCAAAGAAGTTAACATAGCCTTTGGAAGAGAAAATGGGAGCAAGTGGAAAGGAAGAAGCACAGAGCCGATAAATTACACCAAAGAAGAGTGGGAAAAAATAAAGTCGAAAAACTGTGTCCACCACTCGCAATTTGGGAAAACCACCCATACTAACGCACAATGCCGGCTGAACAAGCATATGAAAGGTAGTGCAGGATCCGGAAACAAAGGGAAAAACTCCAAGAGGAAATTCTCCAAGAAAAAGCCAGAAACTGAAAAAGAAGACAGTGAAACGGACACTGACGAAAAAATCCAGGAACAGCAGCGAAAAGGCGAACCTAAGTTTCCGAGAGTTGACGGAGAATGCAACCTAACTTTCCTGGTAACTCCTTCAGCAAAGGTGGCAAAGATAACACTTCGAGAAATAAACGCGGTTGTCCCTACAACCCCGAAATTCTTGAAGTACTCAAATACACCAATTACCTGGGATCAGTCGGAACATCCCGGAAATATCCCAGAACCCGGCACACAAGCTCTAATTGTAAGTCCTATTTTTCAAAACACTAGGCTAAAAAGAGTGTTGATGGATGGAGGATCCAGCATCAACATAATGTACCTGGATACACAGAAGCATCTGCGGATCTCCGAGACCCAGCTCAATCACATCAATATACGTTTTCACGGCATCGTCTCTGGCAGACAAGCACGATCCCTAGGAGAAATTTCCCTAGATGTAACCTTCGGAGAGAAAGATCACTTCCGTCATGAAAAAGTATCCTTCGAGGTTGTGCCGTTCGAAAGCGTGTATCACGCAATACTCGGACGTCCAACTTTCGCCAAATTTATGGCAAGATCATGTTATATTTATAAAGTTGAAGATGCCAGGGCCAAAAGGAGGAGTAATCACGATAAGTGGAGACTTCAAATTGGCAAACGAGATGGAGAAAGAAAACGCCCTTTGCGCAGAAAAAGTGATAACAAAGGAAGAACTGAAGGAGCTGGCCAAAGAAGTATCGCCGACAGAAATGCCGGTAGGAAAAGAGAGCCGGAAGCCAACAGATAGCTTCAAAGCTTCCGAGAACACAAGACAGGTAATCCTAGATCCTAAAGATCCAACATAGTTTGTCGTAATAGGAACTGGGATGACCAACAAATAGGAAAGCGAGCTCATCAAGTTCCTCCGTGAGAACTGGGACATTTTTGCATGGTGTCCAGCGGACATGCCAGGCGTACCCAGGGAACTTGCTGAGCATCAACTTAAGGTGATTCCAGGATCTAAACCCGTCAAACAAGGTCTCCGTCGATTTGATGGAAGAAGACGGAAGGCTATTGGCAAAGAGATTATCCAGCTTTTGGCAGCAGATTTTATCCGGGAAGTTATACATATGAATGGTTTGCAAACCCAGTATTAGTCCCGAAGAAACATAGCACCGTCCTTAGGATGTGTATAGATTATACTGGCTTGAACAAATTGTGTCCAAAAGATAGATTTGCGTTACCGCGAAGCGATCAAATAATAGACGCCACTGCTGGCTCTGAGCTTTTATGCTTTTTGGATGCATATTCCGGGTATCATCAAATACGCATGTAGGAAGAAGATCAAATCAAAACTTCCTTCATAACCCCATATGGGACGTACTATTACATAACCATGCCATTTGGCCTGAAGAACGCAGGTGCAACCTACCAGCGTTGCATGCAACGACGTTTGCATAGTCAGATTGGCAAAAACGTACATGTTTACGTGGACGACATTGCTGTCGTTTCCAAGGAAAAAGACACACTCCTTGAAGATTTGCGAGAAACCTTCGAAAATTTTCGCACTTATAAGATGAAGTTGAATCAATTAAAGTGCGTATTCGGGGTTCCCTCAGGAAAATTTTGGGTTTCATCGTTTCTCATAGAGGAATAGAAGTAAACCCGGAAAAGATCAAAGCAATCTTAAAAATCTCCAAGCCCACGTGTGTAAAAGTTGTACAAAGTTTGACGGGTTCTGTAGCAGCAGTTAGCAGGTTCATTAGCCGGCTAGGGGACAAAGCTCTGGCACTATACAAATTATTGAAGAAATCCGACAAGATCGAGTGGACAGAAGAAGCAGATGCAGCATTAACCCAGCTGAAAGAAACTTTGATGAAAGCTCCAATTTTGGCGTCCCCAAAAGATGAAGAACCAATGTTATTGTACCTCACGGCTACAAACCGGGTTATTAGCGCAGTAATAGTTGTGGAAAGGAAGAAAGACGAACAAAGCATACCAGATCAGCATCCGGTATACTATGTAAGTGAAGTTTTCTCTGAATCTAAACAAAGGTACCCACACTATCAAAAACTGGCATATGGCGTGTTTTTCGCATCTCGGAAACTTCGTCATTACTTCCAAGGACATTCCACAACGGTGGTATGTAAAGCACCACTAGGGGATATAATAAACAATGCGGAAGCGATTGGCCGAGTAGCCAAATGGGGCATCGAGCTAGCAGCATTCGACATTAAGTACCAACCCAGGACGGCAATAAAATCCCAGGTGTTGGCAGATTTTGTCGCTGATTGGACAGAAGAAATGGAAAAAAATACCAATGCGGGAGTCCGAATACTGGATCATGGACTTTGACGGATCCAAGATGAAGGAAGGCGCTGGAGCTGGTGTAGTCCTAAAATCCCCTAAAGGAGACACAATGGAGTATGTATTACAAATACACTTCAATGTCAGTAATAATGTGGTAGAATACGAGGCTCTGCTTCATGGCTTGCATATTGCAAAGGAAATAGGTGTTAAACGCATCTTATGCTATGGCGACTCAGATTTGGTACAACATCAGCTCAACCAAACTTGGGATGCTAAAAGTCCCATCATGGCCGAATATCGGAGAACGGTGGACGAGTTTGCAATTTGCTTCCTAGGATTTGAAGTACTTCACATCAAAAGGGAAGAAAACAGGAACGCGGACGCATTAGCCTGCATGGGATCAGAAAGTGTAAAAACCCTACCACCAGGTGTGTTTGTCCCACACTTGTACGAACCATCAATAAAAGGTGGAGATGTCGACTATTCTCTGGTTTCCGAGTCAATTGAAGTCATGCTCGTTAACCCGGAATGGACAATTCCATATTTAAACTTCTTAGTTGATCAGAAGTACCCGGATGGAGCAGACAAAGTCTTGCAAAGACAGATACAACATCGATGCAAAGGATACACGGTAATCAATGGTTTCCTATATAAACGAAGTACTATTGGAATTTTTCTGCGATGTATTTCGCCAGAAGAAGTACGAGAAATCCTGCGAGAAATCCATGCCGGAGATTGCGGACATAATGCTCAATCAAAAAGCATAGTCAAAAAAGCATTCCGCGCAGGTTTTTTTTGGCTAACAGCCAAGACAGATGCCGAGCACATAGTGAACACATGTGCTGGATGTCAGTATTACGCCAAGCACACAAATATGCCAGCCCAAGCACTCAAAGCTATCACTATTACATGGCCGTTCGCGGTCTGGGGGCTAGATATGATGGGACCATTCAAAACTGCAAGAGACGGACTTACACATCTACTCGTTGCAGTGGATAAATATACCAAGTGGGTGGAGCCTAAACCCATCAAACAACTTGACGGTGTAACCGCCAGAAATTTCATTATTGACGTAGTCATGAGATATGGCGTTCCACACAGCATAATAACTGACAACGGGACAAATTTCTCTATTGGAGAGTTGGCAAAATATTGCCGACAAATGAGAATTCGCCTAGATCTCGCATCTGTGGCACACCCGCAATCCAATGGACAGGTTGAAAGAATGAATAGTTCAATCCTGCAAGGAATACACCCAAGACTCGAATCTCCTCTTCATAGAGCAGCGGGAGCATGGGTGGAAGAGTTACCCTCCATGCTTTGGAGCATTCGAACGACGCCAAATAGGTCAACAGGGCAAACCCTGTTTTTCCAAGTTTATGGTGCGGAAGCAATTCTCCCAACGGACATGATCCATGACAGCCCGAGAGTGCAGGATTTCGATGAATAAGATGCCGAAAGCGCACGGCAGGATGCCGTCGATCTCTTAGAAGAAGAACGAGGTGTGCTTCAAAGATCCGCCATCTATCAGCAAGGTTTACGACGTTATCATAGTCGGAAAATCAGGCATCGTTCTTTTAAAGAAGGTGACCTAATGCTAGGATTGGTGCAACAAAGAAAGCACAAATTGGCCCCAGTATGGGAAGTACCATTCGTCATCAGCAAAGCTATGAAAAATGGATCATAATTTTTCTAGCAACCGCTTTCAAATTCTCACTATCTTGTAGACATTCGAGATACGAAAGACGATCCCGAGAAGCCGAATCGCAAAAGAAAGAGAAAGATAGATGATGAAGTAGGAGAGACAAAGAGGCCCTGGAGTATCCAGCAGTTACGTTCCTTCTATACTTAGTTCAATTTCTATGTAAACATCTTTGAGATCATGAAATAAAGTTGTCGGTATCCATACTTCTATGTTTCTACATGTTTACTATAGTATAAAGCATATCTTCCGCCTTATCTATTTCCCAATGATCTTTCAAAATACTCAATGTTAACCCGGATTGTGCCTGCGTGCTCGGCGTTAAAAAACTGAACGATTTTCAGCCTAAAAAAGGCTTAAGGAAACCCAGATTGTGCCTGCTTGCCTGAGTTTCATATAAAAAATTCCTTAGCTATTCTCTAAATATTATCTGATTGTTTTTGTGCTGGGTCACTGGAGCTAGTAAGCAAAAATGCCTTTAGCATGATCCATGTTTCCGAGTTTTACACTGATTGGTCATACCCAGTCACTCGGCATGAAGATTAAAACGCTATCGAGCCATTTCAAGCACTAAGGACAGTTAAAGCATACAAAACCAAAGAATTTAGAAGATAAAGGAATGATAACCCGAAAAAACTTGAAAAGTAGTTATATAACAATTAAACTGCAAAAGGCGGAGTACTTGTTCATTCAAAAGAATAGAAGCATTACAATAATGTTTACAACATAAGTTCAATAATGCTCCTATTTTCTATCTACCCAGGACCCGAACTTCTCCTTCAAGCATCCGAGTCATCTTCGCTGGAGGATTCTTCTAGAGTGTCCGGAATTGCCTCCTCTGGGTAGGAGATCGCGACGTTGACCATGGAAGCAATCTTGGTTGCGTGACCTTTGATCTTGTCAAAGATGTTGGTCCGCTGGGCTTCCGTATATCCTTGCGGGATGCCGGACGCCACACGCCAAGATTTGGCAGTGGGGTAATGCATACGCATGAGACCTAAAGCCATGCGTGCACCACCCCGTGCCGCGGAGCGCAAGGTGGATTCCTTGGACTCCGCCACCTCCAAGATAGCCTCCGGAAGTTTCTCAACTTCCGAGAATTCCCCAGTCCTTGCGGGAAGGAATTTGTTGATAAGCTCCATACCCGCAGCCTTGAGCGCGGTAAAGACCTTGCCGAAGGCTCGGATTTTTTCAATCCGATTAAGAGCTGGGTCATCTCCTGTTTTCAGACAAATAACGAAAGGGTTATGAAGAAAGCAGGGAAAGATTGTAAAACGTTGAAAATCCGGTAAAAGTAGAAAACTTACCGAGGATCCTATCCATCTCGGAGCCTTCCTCCAGGTGAAGATTCAAACGTTCTCCAGGTCTCGGATAGTTGCTTTGTCCTTCTCAGCTTGGTTGGAAGCATTGGATTGAGCAATGCCTACAACCAGTTGGCTGGCCTCCAGTTCTTTTTGAACCCTCATAAGGTCCTTATGAAGGTCCAGGTTCTCCTGGCGGAGATTCTCGGCATTGCCGGCATCTTCACCAATTTGTTTGGCTTTCGCCAAAGCAGCTGAAAAGCAAGAAAATATACTGAGTTAGAAAAACTCGGAAAAATACTTAGAGAAAAGGCATAAAAATGAAACCACGGGAAATAAAATACCTGTTGTTTCCTCCAGCTGATGCTGAGATGATGCCAGCTCCGCTTCCTTAACTTCAAGAATAGAAAGAAGGCTTCTAACCTCCTTATTCTTGACGGTCAGTTTGCCAAAAACTTCCAGGTTTATACTTTCAGCGGTTTGCTGAAACACGGAAATGAAAACAAAATGCTTAAGTTAGCAACAAGCCTAATAAGGATGAAAGCATTAAGTTAAAAGCATGCATTTGACTTATTCCTTGGGGGCTAGAGATATTACCTGGCTCATCCGCTGCAAACCTGACAAGTTTTCGTTGAATTCTTTTACATATTCAGAAAAAAGAATTCCAACATGGTGTTCCGTCTAGGATGACCTGACGAGGTGAAAACACGAAGTTATTTCGGACAGTTAGTCCGCCTTGTGGACAAGGACGGATCAGGGGAGCAGGAGCGAAGAACTTCTTAGCTGCCGGACGAATGTATCCGAGATCGTCAAAAGGTTCTTCCTTTACCTTGAAATCCTTGTTAAAAGTAGGGATGGGCTCTTCAGAAGTTTTAGAAGGACCGCCCATCTCCGGCTCCGCCCTTTCCTTCGCATCCACGTTAGATGCAATAGGCTGGTTGGTTGGCCGGAATTGTTCCTCCGGGTTCGTGGTCTTATCCTCCCCACCAAGAGTTACTGGAGTGGGAGGAGTTGCAGCCGGAGACGGCATTCCCTTGCCAACGGTAGCTTTATGCTTTTTCAGTTTCTTTGTTTTCAAAGAAACTGGAGCAAAACTGAAAAAAGAAAGGATGAAGGAAAAATTCGAGAAGTAAATACCTCGAGGAACCAAAACGGAACGGAAAGTGAAAATCCAAGGAAAATACCTGGATGTGGCGATGGGAATTCCGTCAAGATCTATCACCTCTTCCGTGATCACTTGCCTCTTGCGCTTTCGACCGCCATAAAAATTGGCATGCAATTCGTCAAGTTCTACGTCGGACGCAAGATCTGTTTCTGCAAGGTCATCGAACTATAGAAATGGCAAAAGATCCGTCTAAGTTAGAAAAGTCCGGGAAAGGTATTAGTCCGAGAAAACACCAAATCAGGGAAAAGTAAAGTACCTTAGGAACTGAATTTTCCTCGTGATACATCCACAAGCTCTCCTCATACCGGTCGCGAGTAGCAACCAATTGGTTGACTCGCTTCTTGAAATCCTTTTTCGTAAAGGACTTGTCCGTCCCCCTCATTTTGTCTTCCGGACCTTCGTATTCGCAAAGAAGCCGGGAACGAAAGGCAAGAGGTTGAATACAGCGACCGAACCAGCACAGAATTGTGTCTGTTCCGGTCAGAGGAGGATGGGAGGAAGTAAGTTTGGCGATATGCCGTTTTAACTTCATCAGGTCATCCGGCAAAGTCTGTACTGCTTCGACTGCCCAACAGTCTTGCGGAACGGCGGTGGAATTGACAAATGGAGGAACCCCGTTGTCTTTTCCGGGGAATGGGATGTCATGATGATAAAAGAAAGAACCCGTCCAAAACTTGACGGATTCTGATGTTTTTATCTTTGGATACCAATCTTCCCTAAATCTCCGAAGAGTGAAAGAAATGGCCCCGCAGATGGGAAGAACACCCTCTGTAGGGTTCCGCCTTACTCCGAAGAAATATTGCCAAAAGTCTAATCTAGGTGCTATTCCTAAATACCCCTCGAAAAGAGCTTGGAAGCCAGCTAGGTATAGAATGGAGTTTGGTGGAAGATTGTGGGGCTGAACGCCATAGTGGTTGAGAACTTCCAGAAAAAGGCGGATGGCGGTAAACCCATACCTCTCGTGATGTGGGAGGTGAGGAGAACGCATTCCCCTACTTTGGGGAACGGCTCGGACTCGTCTTCCGGGCTCCGCCATTTGACCTTCACCAAAAGCCCCTCCTTCTCCATTGTCGGAAGGAGGGAAGGAGGGATACTGCTCTGGCTCCAGTTGTCGGCAGTTTCTCCTTGGCCTTCCACCCCGGCGCCGGCGGACGCAGCGGCGGACGCGGCCGCGAGTTCCTCTCCGACGAGGATTATCTTTTCCTCCGCTGTCTCGGGCGCGAGTGGCGGAGATGGTGCAGAGGAGGACCTGACCAGATTGGTTGCGGTGAGAGGCGGTTCCTCGCCAGATTGGCCACCGGTTGTTTTCTCCGGCTCGTCGCCGGAGGCGCGGAGAGGCGAATCCACCGTGGGATCCAGGGTGTTGATGATGTCGTCTATCCCCGCCGCGGTGGAGCAAGACGAGGAAGCGCTCGGGGAAACCATTCTCGGGGGCGCGATGGAAGGAACCGTGCGCTCCAGCGAGGTTGCGAACGGCGTTGTGCGAGTGCGCTTTTGGAACTTGCTCTTCTCACAGTGCTTGGGCGCTGTGTGAGGCGAGGAGAACTGGGAGCGGAAGGTTTACCGGAGAGGATGGAGACGGCTACTTATAGCCGGAAACCCGTCGCGATACGTGCTAACGGCTCTTTTGACCGTTGGATGATCAACGCGTGTCACTCGCCGGAAATTCCGGGAAATGAAACGACGAGTGATTATGGCTATCTCCTCGTTTCCAGCGAGAATCGGTCAGGGATACGTTTCAGGGTTTCCCGCTCGAAATTCAAAACGCCCCTGACGTCAGCAGGATTAAAGCGCTGACATAGGAAGTTCCTTCTCTACGAATATTCGTGGAAGAAAAGCCGGACTTTCCGAAATCCGAGTTTTGCGTTATGGCATTATTTTGATAAAAAGAAGAATCAAGACAGAGAGCCAACATTTCTCGCAAAGAATGCACACTTGACGAAAGACGGCGAATCAGAGTCTTAATCCTTCTTGGGGGCTACTGTCGTATATATACCGATTAGGGGTATATCAGATGGTGGTCTAAAGTGCCGGATTACCAGGATGGCCTAAATGGTAATGGGCTACGGTCCATTGGGCGGCCGAGTAAGCTGATGCACGGAAGCTGGATTCTAGAAGAACCCGGATCATGGCCCACGTGATCCGGCTTGGAGTAGAAGGCGGATTCCTTACTTTCCAAGTTAGCACGTATCGTAGTCTTCTACGTTTCTTTCTCTGTATGCCCTAACCCGGCTATTATATAAAGTCGGACGGGAGATAAGATAAAAGAGAAGCGATAGGCTAATTCAATGAGAGGTGGATCCTTGTCGAATAGCTAAACCTAACCTCACATTGTACTCTGTGTTTTCCAGGATTTAGTCCTGAATAGTGAGATTGCAGGAGTAGGAACGCCGCATCACTGCGTCGTACCGAACCTGGGTAAAACCCTGTGTCATTGTTCATCATACGATCACGTCCCCCCACTTCTTTATCGGTAGTTCATGGCACCCCCGTCTATGAAATCTACTACGATGTCTCGACATATTTTATCAAACAGAGGTACAAAAAGCTTGACACTCCTCCCAACCATCTTACACAAACCATGGCTAACTGAATCCTCGGGTGCCTGCCAACAATCACATACCGCGGAGGAGTGTCTATATTTTCAAAGAGTGTATGCTTATGTCAACGAATGCTAAACAGAAAATACAGTTCGTCACAAGCCAACTAGACTTCGCAAGAGCGGATCCCATAGAAGGACGCATCTGGATAGAAGGTCATCCCACTTTCTCTTTTGTTTACACAATTATGCTTTGACTGATAAATCAGGGGCAAAATAGTGAAGAGAATTTGTGTTATTAATTTGGGGCTGGGCACCCCGCTGCCAGCTCTTCTATCATTGGATAAGAGGATTAAGACACTACTCCAGGGTGTGAAAGTCCAATCAACAAGTGAGATAAAGATTCTTTATTTACGTCCTCATGAGCTAAAACAGGAGCACAAATAGGAGTAATTTTGAAAGTTTTAAAGGTAACACATGAGCAATTTAATTTGGAGTGGCAGTTAAATACCACAACCAGGTAGGTATGATGGACACAAATGGGAAAACTTTGGTTTTTGGGAGTTGGATGCACGAGTAGAGCTCATACTCAGTACATGTGGAGGCTAGCGAAAGACTAGGAGCAACAAATCAAGAGAGTATAAGAGCCATAATCATGCATAGCGACATAAACATCATTAATCAAAGCATAAGTGGTACCACAAGTTCAAAAACGAAATGATAATGGAGGCTATTAGTGACTGCTTCATAGTCATAAACATGGTGTGAGCATGCGCCAAGTCAACCAAATAAAACATTCAAAGGAGAACACCACAAATTTATGCTTCAATATGATAAGAACAACTCATGATTCTTTCAATGGCACATTAAACACTCTCAGCTATTTAGGCTAATCATGGGACTAAATAACCACAAGGCTTTAGAACTAAAATAACATCTAGCATGATATGAAAAAGTCTAGCCACAGTCTATACAAGATTCTACTTGCACCGTTTAAAATTCTACCTCAAGCAGCAGTTTCTTTTCCCAACAAGCACCATACAAAACATGCTTTAACAAAAACTCTCTAAATGATACAGTAATAAAACACGAGAGTACTCACATAACACTACTAAAACTAACAACTCCAAATTAGAGATGCAATGAAAATGATACGGGCATCTACTGGTTAGCACGCTAGGACAATAAACTACGATGTATAATGTCTAAGGCCTGCGAGCCGCATGTGTTAGCCGAGCCTTCTAAATGGGCCGGTTTGTATCCAGTTTGAGTCCAACTAGGTTTAGGTTCGAGTCAGTTTCGGTTTGGGTTTGTCCAACCGACTAGGGGTTGGCCTCTTATATAAAGAGAGCCAAGGCCTAGGGTTTGAGGGAGGTTGAAAATTATGTAGAACTAAAAGTTCCAGGTTACCACCGTCCCTAGGGGATCGGCGTGTAGGCGGCGTCTCGGACGTTCGTCAGTTATCTTTGAAAATAAAGGTGCGAGTGTTCTTGGATCTGCCAAGGGAGTTCGTTCGTGGCTAGGGGGCTCTTGGATCTGCCTAGAGTTGTCTAGCTTGGCGTGAAATAAAGGTGCGAGTGTTCTTGGATCTGCCAAGGGGGTTTGTGCGTTTCTCGCCTAAATCTATCCATGTTCTTCAGGTTACGTGTATCGCTCACGTGATTAGGAGAATAGTTATCTCGGTGGTTCTTGCGGTGAAAGATCGGGCAAACATCTACATCATGTGGTATCAGAGCGCCAAGTTTATCACCGCGAGGGAGTTCGTCTAGTTGAAGATTGATCTGTAGTAAGATTCGTAGATTGATTTTTGATGGAAAGTGTTAGTCGGCGAGTTGGTACGTCTGTGCATATCGCGAATCGGAGTTTGCCAAGGATCGGCAGGTACGGCACGCACGTGGAGTCTGCAGAACGGAGGGCATCAGTTGCATCAATTTTCTCTTAGTGTCGCGCGATGCAAAAAGCAGCAATATTGGAAGGAGCAGTGAGACCCGATAGGTACGTCAGGTTACTTCTCGCGGAGCAGCTAAAAAAAAAGGAAATAGAAAGATTCCACCAAAAGGAAGCCGTGTACGGATTAGCAAAGGAAAGAAAGGCACGGACAAAAAAAATCTTGTACAGTACGTGGAGGTTTCCTGTTTGGATCGGATCTACTACTAGTATTTTGGTGGAAGGTCACGTGGGCATTGGATTCTACACGTTCGGTTCCATGTACGTGAAAGGAGACAATCTTTTTTTTGGATCGGACAAGGAGCTTTGTACGTGAGGAAAATTCTATGGGAGACTAAGAAAAGGCAAGTCCAATACGTGCATGACTATGTACGTTCACTACATACGTGAGGAAAAAAAAAAGATGGAAAGTTTGGTTTGCTTGGTACGTGCGTGGAAGAAAAAAAAAAGCGTGGACAGTTGGTTAAGTCTATTTTTGTGCGCGGACAAAATAAAAAGAGACACTAGTTTATATTTTCACAGGAGGTGAACTTGGTTCATTTGGATTCATGGGGTGCAGGAATTTGTCCTGTTCGTCTTGGGTGATAAACTCAGTTGACCTACACAATTTCAGACTGCATCTGCACGCGTATTCAGTTTACTTGGATCGTTGGGGTACAGGAGTTTGTCCTGCTGTGTCAGGGGTGGTTTGCATGGTGCGTTACAGATGCAATTTGACGATTATGTGTCTAAATCATGTTGGTGGTGCCAAACATAGATGGCGCCAAGAACAAGTCTAGCTAGCCGAGAGGGGGAATATGGTGTGCCAGGCAAGCAAGACTTGAGGATGTAGAAGCGTGGCGATATGATAATTTGACGCCACAAGCGCCGGAGAAGACCTTCTGGCGTTGAGGACAACGCCTTTTGAAGAAAGGGAGGATGATACGGGCATCTACTGGTTAGCACGCTAGGACAATAAACTACGATGTATAATGTCTAAGGCCTGCGAGCCGCATGTGTTAGCCGAGCCTTCTAAATGGGCCGGTTTGTATCCAGTTTGAGTCCAACTAGGTTTAGGTTCGAGTCAGTTTCGGTTTGGGTTTGTCCAACCGACTAGGGGTTGGCCTCTTATATAAAGAGAGCCAAGGCCTAGGGTTTGAGGGAGGTTGAAAATTATGTAGAACTAAAAGTTCCAGGTTACCACCGTCCCTAGGGGATCGGCGTGTAGGCGGCGTCTCGGACGTTCGTCAGTTATCTTTGAAAATAAAGGTGCGAGTGTTCTTGGATCTGCCAAGGGAGTTCGTTCGTGGCTAGGGGGCTCTTGGATCTGCCTAGAGTTGTCTAGCTTGGCGTGAAATAAAGGTGCGAGTGTTCTTGGATCTGCCAAGGGGGTTTGTGCGTTTCTCGCCTAAATCTATCCATGTTCTTCAGGTTACGTGTATCGCTCACGTGATTAGGAGAATAGTTATCTCGGTGGTTCTTGCGGTGAAAGATCGGGCAAACATCTACATCAGAAAAAAGAGCTAAACAAGATTTTTTCAGCAACTAGAAGAAAATCTAAGAATACTAGCATAGCAAGTATTCAAAAGAAAAAGTGGAGCGTGTCTATCTCCCAAACAAAGAATGATAGGGTCCAGATATATTATTGAAGCAAGGAAAACAAAAGAAAACAAAGAAAAACAAACAGACACTCCAAGTAAACTTCATATGGTGTGAACGAAGAAAAATATAGTTTCACTAGAAGTGATCTGATAGATAGTTGATGAAGAAGGGGTGCCTTGGGAATCCCCAAGCTTAGATGCTTGAGTCTTCTAAAAATATTCTGGTATGAACCACGGGGGAATCCCCAAATTTTTACCTTGCACTCTTCTTGATCACATATATCACTCTCTTCTCTTGACCCCTGAAAACTTCCTTCACACCACACTCAAAGAGTAATTCGCATTAGAGGGTTAGTGCAACAATTAAAAATCCATTAGTTATGTATGGTACAAGTTATATTGATACTTTTAAACATTAGCTACAGCCACTGATGTTTCGTGAAGCAAAGAAATCCACTTGACATCGCAAAAAAGCAAATGCAAGAAAAATGGCAGAATCTGTCAAAACCAGAATAGTCTGTAAAGAAAAAAACATTCGAGGCACTTAAGTTGCTCATATAAAAAAACTTCAAGAACAAAAAAGTTGCGGAATTAGCCGAGAAATTAGCACAAGAAATTTCAGGTCATTCTGATTTTTCTATGATGTATACGATATTTTACGGTGGACAGCAGAAATCTGTTTCCTGTGCAGAAATCCAAAAACTAACTCCAACTCTCGTCAGAAACCTTACATGGAACTATTAAAACATGAAGAGAAAGATACAAAGGAGTTTCTACAGAAGTATACTTTGGCCCCCTCCAGTTCTCTTCGAGACTCCGTGGAACATTCGGGAATTCTAAGACTTCCGGGCTTCGAATTTTCCAATTCCGAGAATATTTCCAGAACAACTTTTCTGAAACTAAAAACAACAGAAAACAAGGAACTGGCTTTGTGGCATCTTGTCAATAGGTTAGTCCGGAAAATCGATGAAAATGAAATAAAGTGTATAGAAAACATGTGGGAAACAATAAGAAAACAACATGGAACATCAGAAATTAAGGATACGTTTATGACGTATCAACATCCCCAAGCTTAGTTCCTACTCGTCCTCGAGTAAGTCAACGATAAAAACACATAATTTCTGAGGTGACATGCTACCAACATAAAATTGATCATCAATAATGTAAAAGCATAAGTAAGATGAGATCATAGAACTTCAATACAAGCATGATAAATAGAATTTTAATAATAAAGCATAGCAATCACCTTGCATCATGAGAAGTAACAAAAATAAAAGAACATGAATAACAATGCAACGAATGATATACTTTTGTTTCAAGTATAGAGAAAACATGTCAGTCCTCTTTGTGGGGTTCCAGAGACGGAAACTCACATTCTGTTCACATGCCCCGCGGCCAGGTTCCTATGGAATTTTGTATTTGAAGGTCTGGGACCCGATTGGAAGGCCTCGGACCTTGGTGAATTCCTGGAACGCCAGGCAAGGAGGACCGGGAGGGGGCGCCGCCTCTTCTGGGTCATCCTTGCTGGGATGATGTGGACCTTGTGGACGATTAGGAATAAGATGGTGATTGAACGGATATTTCTTCGGCGTGCTTTTGACTCGATGTTCAAATTTCTTGCTTTTCTGCAGCAGTGGCACCCGTTGTGTAGACAACGGGACAGGGCCGAGCTGGACGAAATGATGGTCCGGCTGGTGGCGGTGGCGCGTCGCATCTCCGCCTACTCTACCCCCTCGAGCTGAGCGTGGTGCTAAGGCGGATCTCTTCGGTCTCGGCATCACCTTGGCATCACTTTCCTTATGTTGCTTGTCTCTCCTCTTGCTGTATTGCTGTTGTTCTTTGGGCTTATGTGTGATGTTGCCCCAGCGAACTATTCTATGATCTCCTTTCCTTTATTGTGGCGTGAGTTGTATGAACTTGGATGGTGTTTGCTTTATTTATAAAGCGGGGCGTAAAGCCTTTTTCGGCAAGAAAACATGTCAAAGTGAAATTTCACGAGTCCTTAAGAGTTGGGAAAAACATAAATGCCAGGACACCTTCAAAGTTCATGAGGAAGACTAGAACAAATAATTAGAGAACAAGCAATAACACATCATGAATCAATTAATAATGTTTTTGGGACAAATGCACATAAAACTCAGAATGGCAACTATGCTCTCTCAAGCGTGCATAAAGTTAGAAGACGGAGACTCAACATAAAAGTAAAAGAAAGGCCCTTCACAGATGGAAGCATGGATCACTCATGTGCTAGAGATTTTATTTTATCAAGTAGAGGTATAAAAAGCTTGACACTCCTCCCAACCATCTTACACAAACCATGGCTAACCGGATCCTTGGGTGCCTGCCAACAATCACACACCGCGGAGGAGTGTCTATATTTTAAGAGAGGTGTATGCTTATGTCAACGAATGGTAAACAGAAAATACCGTTCGTCACAAGCCAACTAGACTTCACAAGAGAGGCTCCCATAGAAGGACACATCTGGGCAGAAGGTCACCCCTCTTTCTCTTGTTTACACAATTATGCTTTGACTGATAAATCAGGGGCAAAAACAGTGAAGAGAATTTGTGTTATTAATTTGGGGCTGGGCACCCCGCTGCCAGCTCTTCTATCGTTGGATAAGTGGATTAAGACACTAGTTCAGAGTGTGAAAGTTCAATCAACAAGTGAGATAAAGATTCTCTATTTACGTCCTCATGAGCTAAAACAAGAGCACAAAACAGGAGTAATTTTGAAAGTTTTAAAGGTACCACATGAGCAATTTATTTTGTAGTGGCGGTTAAATACCACATGTAGGTAGGTATGGTGGACACAAATGGGAAAACTTTGGTTTTGGGGAGTTGGATGCACGAGTAGAGCTCATACTCAGTACAGGTGGAGGCTAGCAAAAGACTAAGAGCGACAAATCAAGAGAGTATAAGAGCCATAATCATGCATAGCGACATAAACATCATTAATCAATGCATAAGTGGTACCACAAGTTCAAAAACTAAATTATCATGGAGGCTATTAGTGACTGGTTCATAGTCATAAACATGGTGTGAGCATGCGCCAAGTCAACCAAATAAAACATTCAAAGGAGAACACCACAAATTTATAATTCAATATGACAAGAATAACTCATGATTCTTTCAATGGCACATTAAACACTCTCAGCTATTTGAGGCTAATCATGCAACTAAATAACCAGAAGGATTTAGAACTAAAATAACATCTAGCATGATATGAAAAAGTCTAGCCACAGTCTATACAAGATTCTACTTGCAGCGTTATAAATTCTACCTCAAGCAACAGTTTCTTTTCCCAACAAGAACCATACAAAACATGCTTTAACAAAAACTCTCTAAATGCTACAGAAAGCAAACACGAGAGTACTCACATAATACAACTAAAACTAACAATTTTGAATAAGAGATGCAATGAAAACAAGAGCTAAGCAGGAATTTTTCAGCAACTAGAAGAAAACCTAAGAATACTAGCATAGCAAGTATTCAAACGAAAAAGTGGAGCATGTCTATCTCCCAAACAAAGAATGCTAGGGCCCAACTATATTATTGTAGCAAGGAAAACAAAAGAAAACAAAGGAAAACAATCAGACGCTCCAAGTAAACTTCATATGGTGTGAACGAATAAAAATATAGTTTCACTAGAAGTAACCTGATGAAGAAGGGGATGCCTTGGGCATCCCCAAGCTTAGATGATTGAGTCTTCTAAAAATATGCTTTTATGAACCACGGGGGCATCCCCAAGCTTTGACCTTGCACTCTTCTTGATCACATATATCACCCTCTTCTCTTGACCCTTGAAAATTTCCTTCACACCACACTCAAAGAGTAATTCGCATTGGAGAGTTAGTTCAACAATTAAAAATCCATTGGTTCTGTATGGTACAAGTGCTATTGATACTTTTAAAGATTATCTACAGACACTGATGTTTTGTGAAGCAAATAAATCCACTTGATATCGCAAAAGAGCAAATGCGAGAAAAATGGCAGAATCTGTCAAAACAAGAAAAGTTTGTAAGGACTATTTTTTTCGAGGCACTTATGTTGATCATATCGAAAAACTTAAAGAACAAAAAGGTTGCGGAATTAGCCTTGGAATCAGCACAAGAAATTTCAGGTCGTTCTGATTTTCCTATGATTTATACGACATTTTACGGTGGACATCAGAAATCTGTTTGCTGGGCAGAAATCCAAATACCAACTCCAACTCTCGTCAGAAACCTTACTTGGCACTACTAAAACATGAAAAAAAGATACAAAGGAGTTTCTAGAGAAGTATACTTGGCCCCCTTCCGGGTCTCTTCGGGACTCCGTGGAACCTTCGGGAATTCTAAGACTTCCGGGCTTCGAATTTTCCAATTCCAAGAATATTTCCAGAACAACTTTTCTGAAACTAATAACAACAGAAAATAGGGAACTGGCTCTGTGACATCTTGTCAATAGGTTAGTCCAAAAAATTGATAAAATGACATAAAGTTTATAGCAAACATGTGGGAAACAATAAGAAAGCAACATGGAAAATCAGAAATTAAGGTTACGTTTATGACGTATGAGAGCCCGATGGGCATGCTTTCCTATTTGTCAGTCAATCCTTCCCCTACATATACGTATTTTGACGGATATTTTGGGTCCAGGGCTATCTTCTTGGCGTTCTCCGAGGCTTTGAAGTTGCCGCCCGGCATTTTAGTCGGCAATACCTCCTTAGCTAGCTCCTTTAATTCTTCCTTTGCAATTATTCTTTCATCTCAAAGGGCATTTCCGAGCTCAAGTTCCTTTACAACTGCAAAGTTCCCTTCAATAGTGATTACTCCATATTTTGGTCCTGGCATCTTGAGCTTGTTATAGATGTAGATTGATCGGGTCATGACTTTGGCAAAAGGATTGCATGGTACACGCTCTCAAATGGGACTGCTTCAATGAGATTCTCGGTTCGGAAGTGATCCGGCGTTCCGAAGGTGACTTCCAGAGTAATTTCTCCAAAAGAGAATGCTTTCCTGCTTGGTACAATTTTTTGGATCTTACATTGCTATGCTTTAATTGTGTTTCAGATAGGTGCAGTTTTTGCAAGATAGTCAAGTACATGATGTTGATGTTGGCGCCTCCGTCCATTAGCACTCTCCTCAGCCCGTGATTCATCACTACAGGCCTTACTATGAGGGCATGTGTGCCTGGTTCAGAGATATTGCCGACATGATAAGACTGAAACCCTATAATTACGGTCTTGGCGTACTTGAGATATTTTGACGTTAGCGGCTGAAAACCCACAAGTGTAGCGGATCGCAAGAGTATTGGAGGGTAAGTGTAAGCCAATTTAATGATTCTATATAAGGGGAGCCAAAGCATACCTATAATCCTTAGCATCTGAGTTGTCGATTAAGCCACATCTAAGAAACACTTAGCATAAGATATTAGTAACACAAGGTGCAAGGAAATAGTGGATGGAGTGGTGATGTGATGATTCTCTTGCGTCCTCAACACACCTAATACAATAGTGATTGCATAGATGCACTGGTTCGGAGAAGAGACAATAGAAGTGGTGTAATATGGAGTGGAATAGGTGATTTGTATGATCTGAAATAATAATGGCAGCAAGGTAACAAGTGAGAAAATCATGTGAAAAAGGTAGCAATAATAGTAAAACATGGACCGGGTTCATAGTTTCACTAGTGGTACCTCTCCAAACAAAAGAACAAGTGTTGGGTAAACAATTCTATTATGAAGAGATATAGTTCACAGCTGTAACATGGTAGGCATTACGTCAATAAAAATATGGACCGCTATCTGGCTGCATCAATATACAGAAGTCCATCTCAAGAAAGCTATCCAGCAAATCCTCTTGTATTAAGTTGCAGCAACGAAGTGACTGCTTTGTCTGCAACAGACAAATGCATTAAGAATAATACGTAATGTAACCAATAATCCTCATCCGTAGATAAGAACAACGTCACTAGTACAAACCCTAGCATTAGAGTCGGTTTACGTACAACGGTTAGAGCTGGGTTTTGTCAGCCGGCTCCAAGCTAGGATCACTAATAATATA
Source organism: Alopecurus myosuroides (assembly GCA_028641055.1). Taxonomy (NCBI): domain Eukaryota; kingdom Viridiplantae; phylum Streptophyta; class Magnoliopsida; order Poales; family Poaceae; genus Alopecurus; species Alopecurus myosuroides. The sequence goes on from CM054059.1 coordinate 482,062,497, forward strand.
TCTGTAGATTTGGTTAAAAAACTAGCTCTAAAGACCAAATCCCTCAGGCGGCTCAAAATAATAACCGTCCCCAATAGTAGAGACAGACGATTTAAAAGGCCATCTCTGAATATTAACACTAAGGAAAATATCACAAATGAGAGGGACGGGTAGAAGCTGATTACATACCAAATCATGTCTTTTCAGATTTTAGGGTTAATGTGATTTTATAAGCGAAGAGGCGATGGGAGGGGGTGTCGGGAACACCAGATGACCCCCAAGTGCGGCCTAGGGCTAGCCCGCACCTGACACCCCTCTGGTGGCCCATGCCATCTCTTTGGCTCTTCTTTGGACTCATTCTTTGTTCCGGGTAAAAATAAATCTTCGTAAATTTTTAGCCCATTCCGAGAATGTTTCTTTATGAACTTTTCTAAAATACAAAAACAGCAGAAAACGGGAACTGGCTCTAGGCATCTTGTTAATAGGTTAGTTCATAAAAACATCCGGAAAACGAAGGAAAACATGTAGAAAACATGGGAAAGATGTAGAAGACATAGTATGGAGCATCAAAAATTATAGATACATTTGGGACGTATCAGCGGCATTGTGGTGTTGATTTCACCCCATGAATGTTTCACCTTTTTGGCTACAGGAGTGGCCAGAAAGGTGAGATTGCATTCTTCATCTACCCTTCGAAACTTTGGTTCGCCTTTTCGCTGATGCTCCTGAATTCACTGGTCAGTGTCCGACTTTCTCTCGTTTCCCTGACCCTTGGGCTTTTTTTTGTTGAATTTTCTTTTAGAATTCCGTCCTTTGTTCCCAGCTTCAGCATTTCTTCTCGTGTGCTTATTCATCCGGCATTGCTGGTTAGTATGATTTGTCTTTCCGAAGTTGATATGGTGCAAGAAGCCTTCTCCTTTAATCATGTCCCATTCTTCCTTGGAGTAGACAATTGGTTCCTTGTTTTGCACTTTTTCTCTTCCATTTGTCCGGGGTTTCCCTTCCAAAGGTGATATTGACTTCTTTGGATTTTCTTGTGCTTCTTAAGTCGCCTTTTTCTCGGGGTGAGGCGCCATTTTGCTCTGGATGAGCGCATTTATGTTTCCGCCTCTAGCCTAGATGTCATCTTCCGCCACTTCATGTTTGTTGGCCATTGTAAGCATAGATCCAAGGTCTCTTGAATCCGACCATGAATGGTACGAGGCCAGGTTTAAGCCGTTTATGAAAGCATGCATTGCTTGGGTGTCATCTACTCCCGCGTAGCTATTATTCATTGTTGTCCGTCATGAGATGAAATCAACATAGGATTCATTCTCATATTGGACGCAATGGTTTAGCTAGTTGATGCTTTTGGGTCTTTGTGCATGCCTCTAAAGTGTTGGGCGAAAACCCTAGCCATATCTTCCTAGCTGCCGATCGTCCTTGAAGATAATCCATTGATCCAGTCTCGTGCTCCATCACATAGCATTAGGGGAAGAAACTTTATTGTCTCTAAGTTTGTACCTTCATTGATTTGCACGGTTCTGTAATAATCAAAAATCCATGTATCTGGGTTAGTACTTCTAGTATACTGTTGGTAAGTTAGTCCGCCTTGGAGAACCCGGCCAGATGCGGCCTGTGAAGCATTTTGGGCCAAAGTACAGCTCATCCCTATCGCCCTTTGATGCATTCATAGAATACCTCGTGTCGGAATGTGCCGAGGGGGATCTACTGCCCCTGGATCCTCCTTGGTACGAACATGCACACCTGATCTCTTCTCTATCTCTTCCGGCATTTCATCAATGTGAATAGGGGGAGTTCGGCTTCTATCATGCTCTTTATTTTGTGTGTGTGGGGGGGGGGGAGGGTCCATGATCTTTTCCGATGGTGGGGATGCTCATATCTTCCGTCTTTTTCAGCCAGGGTCCTTGGGAGAGGCATAGGTGGCATGTCTCTCTCGATATGAGGGTGGCGGAGGGCATACCTGTCATTCTTCCAGTTTTTGTCATCCCGATTTTTTCCGGGTTGTGGGTTATCTTCCTTATGGCGACTAGCCTTAGCTTTGTATGTCCCATGTTTTGCCGGATTAGATCCAGTTCTGGATGATGCGTCCCGATCCCGTGGATTTTTCTTATCGTTCATTGGATCTTCATCCTTTTCTTTTGAACTGCTAGAGCCTCTAGGTTCACTAGGCTCGGGTAGTGCAGCGGCTGTTGCAGTTTTGCATAGGGTTGAATTATCAAACAATCACCCCGATCACGCTTGGCCTCGCTGCTGCTGCTCGAGGTCTTTTCCTAGGAAAGCATATGCACCTTGTAGCTTATCATCTTTGGAGTATAAGTCTTTATTCATGATGGCTTCCACGTTATCGGCCGTAGTTTTTTTATATTCGTTCCCCCTTAGCATTGACGTTTTTTACCTACCATTGCCAAGCCGGGTTTTAAAGATCGCTTCTGGTTGGCGGGTCTTCAGGTATTCCAACTTCGGTTAATCTTGTAGGTTTTACTGATGAACGGTTCCAGCATTTGTATTCCTCGATTTCCTTCTGCTGCATCTTAATGGCGGCATGGGCTTTCATGAGGTTTTCTCGGGACCGTTCAAGCTGATGCTGATGCAGCATAATGCCTTGCCTTCTGGATTCGAGAATTTCTAGTGGTTCGTGTTTTGCGACCGGGGTTTAGAGCAAATCCATTTCGTATTTCTCTAACGGTTTTGGGACCCGGGCGTCTTGAGTTTGTTGATGATTATTCTTTTCTTCAGCCTTTACACCACTGGAACCACCAGGTTTGAGACTCTGGTTCGCTATTTCGGCCAATCTACCCGCCTTCTGCTTTAGAGCTTTGGCGGATGCCCTTTTTGCGTACTTTTTCTTTTTCTTTGAGAATGAAGGTTTCTTTATGACTTTGTCTTCCATTAGTTCTTTTACTTTGGGGAATTACTGATCCTTCTCTTCCTCTGTTACTCTATTGGGATTGTCTTCAAGCAAGGGTGTATTGGGTTCTTCTTCCGGGTTTTCCTTGCTTCCTCCTTTTTGGGCGGGTTTAGCCATAGGGACTTCATGGAGATACCCCTACATAGATTTGACTTTGCGCTCAAAGGCTGCTCCATCATCATCGGAATCTGTGTCCGAGGAACCAGATCCGGGTTCTGAGTATAACTTTGCTTCAATTGATGCAAGGAGGTAATCAGCTTCCGAGTTTTCTGCTTGATTAGCTGGCTTCGGGTCTTCCACTTGTTCTGTGGGTTCTGCGTCTTCCGCTTGTTCAGCGGGTTGTATCTGCACCATGCCAGTGAAGTGCAATGTGTATGCCTACATCTTCTGAGAGGTAATGGATCCAATCATTCTTGGGCGACATGCAATTATTAGGTCTCGATCTGCCGCCACATATGAATAAGGCAGATCGGGTCCGAAGCCAGCATAAGAGCCGTCCTCGATTGGGCGTGGGTGGGTGGGATAAATTTACTTCCACCACGAAACCCTAGCACTTCCTCCTTTAAACCTATGAAAATATTAGCGGATCCAATAGGAATAACGCAAGCACTTATCAGATGGTTCCGCGTCGGCATATAGGAGCTGTTGTTGACGATGCATGCGCCGTATTCGTCAAACTCGAGGCTCCTGATTGTGATCGTTTTGCCGATTTCGCCAATTAGTCCCGCTCATAATGTAACCCCAGACGCCATTGGCCCCACGGTGGGCGCCAACTCTCGATTATTCGTAGTAGGATTCATGGTAGGGAGTGCCATAACCTGTAGGTAGAACGTAGGTGCGAGGAGTAGGGAAGTTTCCGGCGGCAGGGACTCAAATTTACCCAGGTTTGGTACGTCGCAACTATGGCGGCACCCTACTCCTGCAACTTCACTATATCATGTCTAAAGTCTGAAGTACAAGGTACAATGCGTGAGTATGATTTTGATCTTTCTCTTGCCTCTAGGGTGGTTCCTTCCGACTTTATATACAGAGCTGGACTAGGCTTACAAGAAAGTAAACTATTCATATTAGGAAAGTATCTCTAATTTGGGCGTCAAGGTGTCCGGCTTTTTCTCCAAGCTGGACTGCTCACTGGGCCGCAGTCCGGGTCTTCTATAATTCGCCTTCCCGCGCGTCAGCCCACTCGGCCACCCGATGAAGCCTTATGCTTTATCACCTTTGGACCACCCTGTTCGGACGATTTCTGGCGAATACCGGACAATACCCTAATTCAGCGTATTCCCGACAACACCCTTTTCTGGCTAGACCCATGGCTATGAGCTAGACCTCTACAGTTAGAGTTCCTGTGTCTTTTTGCGATTTTCTCGGACCCTTCCCAACGGGTTTCCTCCCTGGCTCAAAATGGGACATGGATCATCTCGTTTCGACGTACATTTGGATAGGCGGAGGCCTCAACTTAGAAGGAGCTTTGGGGGTCGCTCCCCGAGGCTCTTCCAGGTCCTTGGCCCCCTCGGGAACCTTTTCGGTGAAATCGGCATACTGGGTCCTATTCTCTGGCCTATTAGACCTTAGCCTCTCCCTTATGGAAGGCCCCGTTGCCGTTGAAGATCAAGATGGCAACATGCGGCCGCAAGGAGGACGTTCAGCTGGAATCTTCTTAAACAACCAAGAACTACATGATCTACATGAGCTATCAGATTACACATTCTTTGATCATCTAACTCAATCATTATCTTGGCATGAATAAGAAAAAAAAAGGAAATAGTCTATTGATACAAACAGAACATGATCTATCACAAGATGTTTGAGTACCATTAATTTTAAATTGATATATAACAAAAATAGTGGGGAGAAAAACAGTAGGACTACGTGATGTACATCATGATCTATTACCACATCTAAATGATCTACTCGAGTACATAGAAGAGAAAACTTAGTACAATTACAGGTTCTAATAATTGTGATGTACACCCAAGAAAAACAGAAACTTAGATGATCTATAATTCACATAAATTTAGGGTTCTAGAACATGAACATGTGGTCCCGTAGAAGCCGCCAAACATGCTCAAGTCGACATGCATCCAATCGAGAACCCGCCGCCACTCGACATGCCTCCAAAGGAGACACCGTGACCGTTTAGGCCTTGTTTACTTCTAGTGTATTATAGGGAAATGTGGGGGATTTTACCGAATTTCGAAAAATCCCCACTACTCCGTTTACTACTCTGGTTTTGGAGGGGATAATCCTCACAAATACCCCACCAGCCATCTCACTTTTGTCTAGATTAAAAACTCCTCCCAACCTCAAACTTCCCAACCCAGCAAATACAAGAGAGGCAAACAAGGCCTTAGGAGGTTCAGGCCAACATACAAGGACGTCCCATCGTAGGCGCTTCCAATCCCACTACCACCCGACACGACATGCTTCCAATTCTGACACTCAATACGTCCCATTCATGCCGAAATTTTCTATGCTGGGCAATTGGATCAGAGCTTGGTGATCTTTATCTTGTTTTGGCGCTGCTGTGAGGGGCGTCAGGCGTGTCACGGTTCAATTGGGCGAATTGGCTTTCTCTGTCCACTACCCCCTTTCGCAGGAATTCGGTGTGCACTCCGAGTCAGACAGAAATTTTAAGATGGTAAGTAAACATTCTCGAGAATTCGGAATTCAAGTGATCGAGCAGGTTTTCTCTGTCCAGGCCCCCTTTCCTTTTTTTTCAAGAATTCAGTAAGTCTATTTCGGACCAAAACAGAAGTTTTAATATGAAAAAAACTTCCTCAAGAGTATATGGACTGAAAGTAGAATTCTTCAAAATTAATTAAGATATCCTACATCGGCAGATCCTAAAATCAACAAGAACGCACTGTAATGCACTCAAGAATGCCAAAAATCAATATATGTTTCCATCTAGGCAATTAGATCGGTTCTAGAAGAAACTGGCGCCAATGACGAGTTCATGGACGCCTGAATCTCTTCCAGGGTCCTTCCTTTGGTTTCTGGCACCAGGCGCTCCACAAATAAGACGGTCAGCCCACAGATGCCCGCGAACATGAAAAATGTGCCTGAAAATAACCCGTTCACAATGCAGGTGCAGAAAAAATATCAGCAAAACTTTGCATTAACCGAAACCGTTGTACGCACAGTGTGCAAACCCACACGGTGATGCTAGAGTTCATTACATCTTTTTATTTGATCAAACATGAATTTTGTATCAGGGTGGTTGAGCTTCATGTCCATTCGTACAGTTTGTAAGACTCTGAATGTTAACTTTGCAATAAATATGATTGTGTACATCGATTGACGCAGAAGCAGAAAAAAAAGGTCCGTTTTCTATGTTGCAAAATATTTTTACCGTAGGAGCTCCAAAGCAGGAGGAAGTTGAAGGCGTACGAGACGATCCACGAGCCGAGCCAGCTCACTAAGGTCACCAGGCTCCCTGCTGATCCTTTCATGTGTATGGGAAAGATCTGCACGTTCAGTGAAGAGAAGAGATCATATTCAACAAACACGCTGTTATTCGACTATTCCACAGGATTATGAATTTTTATGTAATTCTTCAGGCTCGGTAATATTTATTTTAATGTTAAATTTAAGGGCAGAAAAGGTACGTACCTCTGACATTATAACCCATGGAATCGCACCCATACCCAGTGAGAAAGACCCAGTAAAGACCTGTTTTTTAAATCAACAGACATGCTTACAGTGACAAAGGCATTACAGAAAAAAAATGAAAATTAAGAGGCAGCATATACCAGAATCCCTCCTAATGCTAACGCCACGTTGAGGTCCTTCGCCCAATGATGTTCCTGTTCCAGAAAGAATTAAACTAAGAGCAAACTTCCCCGCAAAAAAAAAATCTAGTAGCAAATTTGTGCCCATCTTATGAGGACGAGATCGATTTCAGAAAATTCAAACCTTGGACAAGAATGAGATGCCAACTAGTAGGCAACCAAAGCACGTCCCAGCTGCTGAGATCTGGAGTATTGCACCATAAACATTACTTTCTTGGAAGTTGGAATCCATTAATATTGTATCGATTTCTTTAGTATCTGAAATGAGTCTGTTTTTACCATCAGAAGTGGTCTCCTTCCAGCCTTGTCCATTAGCAGCATCCCAAGTGTCGTCATTGGAACCTACAAGGACACTAAAGTTTAAACATATACCTAAAATCAGTGATAACTGAGAAGCAAATGAAAGGTGGTGCATAGGAGCCATGATTAGATACCTGAACCACTACCATGGCGAGCATTCCTGTGTTCCCTGATACGAAACCTGATTGGTATCATGGCTATAGTTAGTACCCCAAACTAACACATGCTGAGAATTATGTGCGATAACAATAACCGGAAAGTTAAGGCAACAGGTCACTAAAATTCATTACCAGCCGAAACAAATATCTCACTAGCATAGAAGCAGATTGCATTCACTCCCCCAAACTGTTGAAGGACCATTAGCCCAACCCCAACCTGAAAGGGAATTGATATCTTAGAAATTCAGAAGAGCATCTCCTTTCTAGCTAGAAATGCATAACTAAAACACTTACGGTGACAGCATGAATATGATCCTTATGAAATAGATCAAACACCTTTGCCTGTGGTAGGTGCTGAAGCTTTTCTGTGAAATCCTGATTAGAGTATGGAATTAGCTAGATCATACAGTAAAGCATGATGAAGTTGGTGTTCTATTTTAACTCTCAAGTACTTATATCGTTTAATACTTTGATTTCAGCTATCTCTTCAGAGATGTCAGCTTCTTTTCCCCTCAGCTTTTGTAACGCTTCTTCGAGTGCACCTGGATGTCCCACCTTTGCCTGGCATGCATTGGTTCTCCATCTAATAAATATTTGTATAAACAGAAGTGTTTCTAACTTTCTATTGACTATGCCAGAAAGCATCAGCAGTACGAGGAAAACTAGCAACTTGTAATAGCTTAATACTTTGACTAGGCCACCATATTTTAATTCTAAAACTGACAAATAGAATTAAGAAATTCATCACATATCAGCAGCGCAAGGAAAGCCTGCTGCTTACCAGCCATCTGGGAGATTCTGGAATCACAAGAAGGCCAGCTAGCTGCAGTAAACATGGTGCCACTCCTACAAGAGAAACAGCTGAAATTTACTTTTGCATATCAATATGCATCAAAGTCCTTGTTTACAAGTGCATGCATTTTGAAGCCAATATGTTTGACTGAAACAAAGAATAGATAAAACTTGTGCACTATCGGCTCATCATACAACGGCTTAACTGAAAACCTATGCACATTGTTATTGGAATGGTAAGAAAGGTACATTCAGACAAATTAATGTACCGACGATTGCCAAGGTACGCCAGGTGATAAATGTCCCCAGAGCATACGCAAGGGATGCCCCACAACATATCATAAGCTGCAGATATTGAGATGCTTGCCTTCTCAAAATAAAACTATTTAAAACAAGTAATGAAATCTCTCTGGCCAAGTAAGAACCTGGTTTACAGCTGCAAACCGCCCTCTAAGGTTCTTCGGTGTTATTTCTGATATAAAGACTGGGACCTGTTTAGGTAACACAATTTTCAAACCAAATTCGTTGGAGAAAGTAACAAGACATAGCTGTGTACTGTAATTACCACATACGAAAAAAGGCCAATTCCACATCCAACTGAGAGTCGTCCAAGGTCAAGCCATACAGAATTCTGCAACCGAAAATGAGATAAGGGTAATAAGATGGCTAAACTCACTTCAACTTTGTTGAGTAGGTACTGGAATGCACACTGAAGTAGAGATACATAAGAAAGGAGGGAGGAATACCTTAGAAAAGACTATAAAGAGATATCCAAGAATGCAGAACAAATCTGATACTGCCATTGCCTGCACACCACGATGCACATGAAGTTGATTCAGGGAAGTATATAAGTGCCCCCGGCTGGCAGGTTCACTTCTGTTAGCTTAATTAGCAGGAGGGAGATGGATTAAGTACTTACACATCTTCGACCGACTCGGTCGGCTATGGTACCGCTTAGAATGGCACCCAGCATTGCTCCAATGGTTAATATGGAGCCAAAGACAGAATACTGCATGATGGTTCAAGTGCAAATGGTTACATTAAAATTGTATAACGTTGAACCATCAAGATGAAGCAAATGGAACAATTATATATAGCATCACCTCAGGTAAGGATAGATTAAGATCACGCATGATGCCCTCTTGAGATGGCGATGAGTAGCCCACCTGCAAAACAGGGAGCCACGGTTAACTTCTCAAACTGAAAATATTTGCACTAGAACACTAGTAGGACAGTTGCGCAACTAATTAGATAGGAGCGTTCACATAATATCGTTCCCAGATATTAATTAAACATACTCTCTACTAGGTCCAAAATAGAGATAGCAATGGGCTTCGAAAAAGGAAGATACCGAGATGCCGAACACAAAGGATCCACAAACTGCGACGGCAGTGCTGGCGACGACCACCCAAACTGAAGAAGGTCTGTGAATCCCGGCCACCAAGAGGGGTTTCTTGCTTTCTGCTCCCTCCCATTCCGTAGACATAGGGCCTGTCAGATTTATCCTCTGAAACGACACACGTTTTTATTAGAACTCAAGTAGCGTAAAAAAGTAGCGTAAATGGCTAATGTTAAGTTGATCACTGGCTAAGAGCATGTCTAACAGGACCCGTAAAACGCGAGCGCCCCGTAAAATTCCGGCGGCATACGGGGCGCGAGCCAAAACGGCCGTCTAGCAGGCCCCGTATGCCGCCTGGCCCGTAAGAAAATTTTACGGGGCCTGCTCCACCGCCCCCTCCGCCCCGTACATATAGAGGGTGAGGGTTCGGGTGGGGGTCCAACCCCCCACCCGCAACCCTACCTCCGCCGCGCGCCGCCGCCGCATTCGCAGTTCCGGCGAGCAATTACGCACGCGCCGCCGCAAAATTAGAAGCCCCACCACCGCCATGAGCTCCCCCGACGCCTCCGGCTCCTCCACCGCCCGCTCCAAGCGCCGCCGCGAGCCGGAGACGCTCGAGGAGGCGTGGCGGCTCCATTGCAAGCACTCCGGCGGAAGCGGCAGCGGAAGCGCGGCAGCGGAGGAGGAGGCCTTGCCGGCGACAGAGGAGGAGGAGGAGGCCGCCTTCGCGGCCGCGCTCGAGCTCTCGAAGCAGGAAGCAGAGGCGCGGGCGCGGGCGGAAGCGGAGGAGGAGGCGAAGGCCGTCGCCGACGTCGAGGCCTTCAAGGCGATGGAGGAGGCGAAGGCCGGCCCCGTCGTCTTCCTCGACTAGTTTGTTAGGTTAGATTTCTTAATGTTCTAGCAGTTCTTGTAATGGTGATCTGAGAAATGAATGAAATCAAGCTTTATCTTCTCTCCCGCGTAGTTCGAATTTAAACATACGGGGCGGATTTAAGGGGACTGCTAGACGAACTTGAAAAACTGAGCAAGGATTTTCCTAGTTTTCCTATACAGGGCCCTCTACACGCGATTTAGAGGGCGAAAGTTTACGGGTCCTGTTAGACATGCTCTAAGGAACTACAGAAATCATTAATGATAGCTCACAAACATAGCAACAGCAGTGAACAAGAAGATGATGGTATGTAAGTAGACGTTTCCTTGATAAACTAGTCACAATGGAGAGTATCATAAACTAGTATCATATGCATGATACTAGTCTATGTTACTAACTACATAGTGGGTAGTAACATGTGTGTGGTATCATGCAACATTGTATTTATTAGACTATAGACTCATTTTTTCTTGAAATCTCACAGCCTTGCTGTCAGTACCATGACTTGGCCCGCAGAATCATGCGCGCAAGTCACGAATTTTGTTAAAGGGATAGATCCGCAGAATCAGGCTGAGAAAAAAAAAGGGCATGAGTATCTGAACTAAAGAGCAGCCATCCCCTGAATCTTACACCATTCAGCACAACACCCTCCTCAATTCCATCGTGCCGCAGCCGAGAAGTTAACTGCGAGCACGACTCAGTATACGAGTTTCTCAATAAGCAGGCAAGGGTTCAGATTTGAGATTCCGCAGCATCATGCGCGCAAGTCGCGAAATTTTGTTAAATCCGCAGAATCAGGCTGAGAGAGAAAAAAAAAAGGCATGAGTATCTGAACTAAATAGCAACCATCCCCTGAATCTTACACTATTCAGCACAACACCCTCCTCAATTACGAGCACGACTCAATATACGAGTTTCTCAACCGCGGAGCACGAATAGGGGTATCAGAGGAGTACGAGCGAGCATAACGTATATGAGAAACTACCTCGTGCCGGCGGGAAGCTTGCCGGCGGCGAGGTAGTACGGGCGATAGACGACGGAGGCGAGTCCGCTGAGGAGTAAGCAGAAGGGAGTAGCGCTGACCGAGGCGGTACGGTTTAGGGGCCCGGCGGAGAGACGCCGGCGGCGGATGGGGCGGTGGCGAGCAGGTCAGACTGGCTGCGTTTCGGAAAAAGACAAGCAAGAAAAGATTAGACTACCCTCTCAGTCTCCACCGCTGGATCGATCGTGTCGTTTTCCTCAGTTCTACCGACCCATTCCCTACGTATCTAGAAATAATTTAGCTTTAAATTTTTATCTATTTTTATGACAATTATAATTTGAGACGGGAGAATATTTATATCCGTTTGCTGTGGTCAGCGGACTATGAATGTCCACACAGCGGATTTCAAATTTTAAATGAAATTCAGACAAAAATAACCTTGATCTAGATAGATTTTATTCATGAGGGCTCGAAGGCCAATCCATCGATAACATAAAAAATATGTACTCCTCCGTTTATTTTTTATAATTCACACTAGCTACTATTTTAATTTTGATCATTTACATAATAAAAATAAGTGAATCTATGTATAAAATAAGTCTAGATTCACTCATTTAAAAATGTTTGTGGCCAAAATTGAAATGGATTACAAAAGTAAACGGAGGGAGTATTAACAAAAAACAAACCATAACTACTTCTAGGGTTCGCCCAATGCAACCGTCGGCGCCGTTGCTATAGGCCTTGGCTGCGGTCGACGCTATGGCCCGTTTTCGTCGCCCTACTAAAGAACGACGTACTCCGGCTATGATCACGTTGGCGCAGGCACCAAAGCCTGCCCAGCCACGCGATCCTCCCATGGCGACCATGGGACCGGAGGCGGCCAACCTTCGTGGCGGACAGCTCCAGCGCCGACCACATCCGGAGCTCCACGAGTTCGTGGATCAAAAAGGACATATTTGTTTGATTTGGGGGAGGGGGCGCGTTGGGTTTTTTCTTATGGCAAGCCCATCTCCCCCAATTTGGACATTTTAGTCGGCCGAACAGATTTAGGGAAAACCCATCCCAATGGGCCCCAAACGGATCGAGGGACATGCCGATTTCTCCCAAACGTGGTGGCGGTAAAGGAGGCCGAAGTATGGCGGAGGACGACGGCGATAACGGAGGCAATTTCGGTCGCGGGAGAGAAGCGATTGAGGTTAGAGAGAGAGAGAGTGGAGTGATGCTGACAGGTGGGGCCGGGTTCTTTGACATGTCCCTTTCGCTTAAATGACTGGACCACATGTTAGAAAAAGCGTTTCTGTAATTTTGCAATTACCATTTTTTATAGATTAGTCGTTGAAACTTAAAAAATCATTTTAGAGAGTTTCTGTTCACCAAAAAAATAAAAATAAAATGTTCCACGGACTCCTAAAAATATGAGAAATTGGATTTTGAATTTTATTTGATTTATAAAATATTTTCCTTGAGTGAAAAAATCAAAGATTCTAAAGTGGAATTGATTTGAATAGTTTTTTAAAAAAATCAAATTTCAAAGATCCTTAAGTGGACATGATGTCAAATGAAAATTATTTTCTAATATCTTAAATTGGGAAAATAGTTATAAAAGTTCAATTATATGAACTATTTCAAATGCAAAGTATTCTTAATTATTCCTCATTATAAATCTTTGTGAAATGGAATTAATACCCATTAAATTAAATTAGGAATTGTGATAAAAATGATTTCAAAACAAAACGGTTTGTGAGGGCATATCATTTATGCATAATAGCATTCCATTGGTTTTCAAACATTTTCTTATCGGACAATGATGCTGATTTTTAGAATCCGGAGTTCTCGAATCACCCAAAGTTTTAGATTGCACTTTATCTCAGTCTCAAGGTAAGTACATTCTTACATGTCCAATAAGTTAATTTACAAAAGTTTACAAATCGTATTAGTATCTGCTGCATTCAAATCAAATGCTTTTATGAATGATTAGTTGGCGGCGGAACCACCGACTGAATGTTGTGGTCCAGGTTCATCGTACGGGAAAGTTAGGATTAATAACAAGTGTCTCGTAACTTGTCCAGTGTCGTATCTTAGTGTCAACAAAGGGTTCGGGTATGGGTCGGAGCGGTCATAAGTAGCTTCTTCCTTATCACATATTCTCGCATACACTACCTGGTTGAGTAGTGTACGCGATCAACGTGCATGGGAGCGCCGTGTAAACTTCCCCCGATGGATCCATCAACGTGCGTGAGAGCGCCGTGTAAACTTCCCCCCGGTGGATCCGATGAAGGTAATAATGTCTCAGGAGGGGTGACAAAGATGGATCAGGGCCCTAGTTGTGCCAAAGATCTCGTCTGTTACGACAAGGGTGAATATGTGGGGTTAAAAGATACTCGGAATGAATCCAAGAACCTTATGCTGGACAAACCACACACCTGAGTGTGAAACTTGTATCAAGTCTACGGCTAATTTTGGGAAAAGTGACACGCCTCTATAGAGTGTATAAAAATTTGTGACCGTTACATCTGTGTTCCCGAAAGGAGCTATGTTCACGTCGAAAAAGGAATCTTAACTGATCCTCAAACCATGAGGGCGGAGGAACATAGTTTTTGAAAGCTAAAAACAATATTTTGAAGAAACCTTTTCAAAAAATTGCATCGTGTCTACGCCTGTTGGTCATGGCATTATCTAGTGCATGAAAACCCAAAACTTTTTCTTACCTGAGCTTGTCGAGTAACGCTCGTTACTCGACCCTTCTGTTGACCTCTTTCTTGGACTTTGAGGAGGCCGACAATGACGCCAACAATGAGACACCAAAGACTAGGAGTACTACTATGAAGCCACATACTTGTCCAGTGGAGTAGAAGGAGTCGACTACATCATCGGCTACAGAGCAGATGACATTGAAAAAGAAGATCAAGAGGAGTAGTTAAGCGAGTCTAGTCTAGTATTAGAAGGGAACCTAGTCGAGCAGCTCTAGGATGTAAGCTGTTGAGCTGTCATGGTTCTCTCGATGTTGTTTTTATTAGGACGTCAATTGTTTCAAGTTGACTTGGAATTCTAAAATCTTCCTCGGATGACTGAGGAGGAGCTTGAAGAGTTTATTCATTTTTGGCTTGTAATAATAAGCAATGTGAACTAGTGGACCCGCAATGTTTTTGTTGTACTACTCTGAGTGATATAATATTTATGGAGAAGGACTTCCGTAAAATTATGTCCCAGTCTACCGGGTCATGGTGGCCTCTACCCGTTAGTGTCCCAGTCTACCAGATCTTCCAAGCAAGCTTTCGTATAAATAAAGCCAACGTCTTCTACGTGGCATAACCGTTTAGGACATCCTCCTTCATTTGTAGTGAATAAAATTCTTAGGAAGTATCAACTTTTGTACACCCCTGAAACAAATCCCTATGTTTGTGATTCTTGTCAATTCGCTAAAAGTCATCAGTTACCATATCCTTTGTCTACTAGTGTGTCAACTATGCCACTTAAAAAAAAAATTATATTGTCTAGCGTCCAGCACCTTCTTCTACCAGTAAACATCTTTATTATGTGAGATTTATTGATGATTTCAGCAAATTCACTTGGATTTATTTGATTAAGAATCATTGTCATGTCTATCAAGTGTCTCTAAACTTTCAAGCTTTTGTTGAACATAAATTTGACAGGAAAATAATTACCATGCAAACTAACTGGGTGTGAGTATGAAAAACTTCATGGCTTCTTTTAGAAGGTAGGTATCACACATCATATCTCATGTCCACATGCTCACCAACAAAACGACTCTGATGAACGCAAACATCGTCAAATTGTTGAAGTAGGTCTTGCACTCCTTGCTCATGCATCCATGCCTTTGAAATTTTGGGATGACGCTCTCCTTATAGCCACTTTTCTTATTAATTTACTTCCTAGCAAAGTAATTAATTTTGAAACTCCGATTGAGCGTCTCCTTAATACCAAACCAAACTATGAGTCTCTTCAAATATTTGGTTGCGCTTGTTGGCCAAATCTTCGTCCTTATAACAAACGAAAGCTTGCATATAGTTCCACTCGTTGTGTTTTTCTTGGCTATAGCCCCCTTCATAAAGTGGTTAAATGTATTGATGTGTCTACTGGCCGAGTCTATATATCTATAGATATTGTTTTTGATGAACATGTCTTTCCATTTGCTACTTTGCATCCTAATGCTGGCCGGCATCTCCGCAATGATATTCTTCTTTTGCCGAAAGATACACCTACACATACTTGTGGGGATATACAACTTCATGATCATATGCTTTACCTGCTATACCTGTTGTTACTAATCATGATCAGGACAACTTGGAAGGAAGTACAACTGAAACTGAAGATGCCTGTGAAAATTTGAATCAAAATAATGAAGAAATTGTTGGGAATATTCCCTAGAGGCAATCATGTATGATGTAATTCCCAATGTATTCATAAAGTTATTAAGTCATCCTTGTTTTGAATATCTGATACATGTCATTGAATATGTGATTCGATTGTGAAACTATGTATTCATGTTGTTCATACTAGATTGTCCTTGGTCATTTAGGTTGTGTTGGACACACACCCTAGACTAATGTGAGTGTTGGCTGATGACAGAGTTCCACTTGTCATGGGCATGGTGATGCCATTCCAACGTTCACATACTTGGCTAAAGAGTTTAGCAAGTCGGACTGACCCATATTGAGATGCAACGAGCAAGTCGTCATTTGCATGTCTCTATCAATGTAATCCTTAGACCTGAGGTTGTCGCACAATCCGAGTTGTGGATCACCGACTTAGGTTTTGTCAAACACTGCTCTATGACAAGGCAGTTATAAAGGCAGGGTTCGGGTCGAATGAGAAGCAAGTTGCGTGATGTGGATAATCAAGATGGGATTTTGCCCCTCTGAATGGAGAGATATTCTCTGGGCCCTCTCGAGTGATATGATTCCGGAAGCATGACCATGCGCAACTCGGTTAAGTGTTAACTGATTCTGTTGACTAAGAGTTAGTCAGATGAATCATATATCACGGACCGAGAAGAGCGTTGAGCTATTAAGGGATGACGATAAATCGCCTATAGTTCGACAAGGTATATCGTGAGGCAAAAGGGACTAAGATGAAAGTCACATTGAAGGTATGTCGTCATGACTCAATGGGACTTAGGAGCCGCTACCGATTGATCGATTGGGAGTCGGACTCCAATCGTGTCCAAGTCGCCATGAGCTTGCGGGGTCGCACACTTAAAAGCGGGAGCAAATGTATTGGTCGGGTTGGACCCGAATCGGAAATGGACTGAGTTTGTGAGTCGGACTCACAGAGAGAATGGGTCACAAGTGTTGTGAAGCCCACTACCATTCGCTATATAAATAGGGGCGTAGGTTTCCCAGCGGGCACGTTACTCCACTCCCATGCGTTGGGAACCCTAGCCCCACTCAGTCCAGCCGTCGCACCGGACCTAGCAGTCCGCCGTCGGAGCTCCTCCTCGTACGTGTGCATACCGACACAGGTGTTGTACGTTCAGCACTTCGACGTTCGTGGGATTGGATCGGCTGGATCGGATCGTGGGACTCCACTGCACCTACGTGCTTCATCGATAATCCGCAACCGCTCGTCTAGTGGTAATCATCGTGGCCTTCTACCTCGGCTAGATCTTGGAAGTACCGCGTAGGAAAAAGTTTTGTTTATCTCTACGCGTTCCAACAGAAATAAGCTCACACGGAAAAGAACAAATTTCTACACAAAATGACGAAACTGATGATGGATCCGATGTTGATTATGTTCCCAGATCCGAGGAGGATCATGCAGCAGTCTCGGATCAAGCGCGCACGGACTCTGAGGAGGATCCTGCCTTGCCCGCCGTGTCCTCGTCTCGCGCACTGTCCCCGTCTGCGCGGACAGCCGACAGCGCTACTGGCCCTTCGCGCTCCTCCCACTCCCCGTTCGCCATGTCGACTGCGCACACACCCAGCCCGATAGCATCCTCTAGATCCTCCGCGGAGCATGCGTCGGGTGATGGATCTGCTATGCCGAGTGTGGACAACTCTGCTGGATCGTCTGTGTCAACTGCACCTGTTACCCCTCCTGTGGCTGGTGTTCGGACTAGAGTTCAAAAAGGAATTCTTCACCCCCAAAAGTTTGAGGATGGTACAATTCCCTATGGTAAACAAACAACAATTTACAATAATAGTGCAGTTCGCTCTAGCATGCTTGCTTCTACAGATGAACCACGTTCGCTTGATGGAGCTCTTGGGGATCCTAAATGGCATCAAGCAATGGAGTAGGAATATAGCATTTCCTAGAAATGGAACATGGCATTTGGTTTCACCTTGTCCCAGCAAGAATCTTATTGACTGCAAGTGGGTCTATCGTGTGAAGAAGCATGCAGATGGGACAATTGACACGTATAAAGCTCGGTTAGTTGCAAAAGGGTTTAAACAACGATATGGTATTGACTATGAGGACACTTTCAGTCCAGTAGTCCAAGCAGCAACAGTCATAATTGCAACTAGATGTCAAAAACACGTTTTTAAATGGTGTTCTAGAGGAGGAGGTCTATATGAGACAACCACCAGGTTTTGAAGATTCTAATGCTCCCCATTATGTGTACAAATTGGACAAAGCTCTTAAGAAGGCTTCGGGAGCATGGTATTTCAGACTCAGCTCTAAATTATATGACATTGGATTCATACCTTCCAAGGCAGACACATCATTATTACTTTATCAGAAATCAGGTATAACCATGTTTATTCTGATCTATGTTGATGATATCATAGTATCCTACTCTTCAGATGATGCCATTGGCGCATTGCTTCAAGATCTCAACAAATGTTTTGCTATTAAAGATCTCGGTGATTTTCATTTCTTCTTGGGCATTGAAGTAAATAAGATAGATAGTGGTATGTTGTTGACTCAGGAGAAGTATGCATCGGAATTATTAGAAACAGTTGGTATGCTCAGTGTAAACCTGCACCTACACCCTTGTCTTCTTCAGATCATCTCTCACTTGATGTAGGGGATCCACTTGATTCTGAAGATAGTACAAAGTATCATAGCATTATTGGAGCGTTGCAATATCTTACATTGACACGACCATACTTGTCCTTTTCAGTCAATAAGGTTGTCCAATATCTTCATGCTCCAACAATTACACACTACACAACTGTAAAAAGGATTTTGAGATACATCAAAAGCACAATGAAACTTGGCATTACTTTTCAGTCCTCTTGAGTGCTTTCTCCGATGCAGATTGGGCTGGTTGTCTTGATGACAGACGTTCCACTAGAGGATTTGCTATATTTATGGGACCAAATTTGGTCTCTTGGAGTGCTGGAAAACAATCAACAGTTTCTAGGTCAAGTACATAAGCTGGGTACAAATCATTGGCTAATACTACAACAGAAATGATATGGGTAGAAACTGTTTTTAATGAGCTTGGAGTTTAGTTACAGGAAAGGCCTTGCTTATGGTGTGATAATCTTGTTGTAACATACCTATCTGCTAATCCAGTATTTCATGCACGCACAAAATATATTGAAATTGATTACCACTTTGTTCAAGATCCAGTTCCAAGAAGTTACAAGAAGTTTGATATCAGGTTTTGTCAAGTAAGGATCAAGTTGCTGACGGGTTTACTAAAGCCTTTTTAGTTAAAAATTTGTATGAGTTTAGACGTAATCTAAATCTTTGGCAAGTTTAGATTAAATCCCATGTATCCACAATAGTTTCAGCCGTCGCCGGTGCAGGGTACGAGGTTTCCTATCTTTCAGCAGCAAGCATCTCAGTCACCATCGGCTGTGGGACAGGTCGCTCCTCGGCCGAAGCGCAAGAAGAAGAAGCCGTGACAGCCAGGGCAGCAGCAGGAGCAGCCAGTTCAAGAACAACAGTTTCCTATGCAACCGTGTGTCCCACCGATGGCACGGATGTCTCACCTTTCTAGGCAGTTCGGACAGGTGCAGCAGTCGACGTTCCCTCAGCAGCCTATTTTCCAGGGTCAGCCGGTGTTTTCTCAGGGTGCTAGTTCATCGGTGCATCTGGGGACGAGTTCTGGTTTGGCTGATGTTAGGGGTGCCCTCGGTTGACAACTTGCAACAGCAGCAGGCGGGATCGAGTGAGCAAGGGAAAGCTAAGGCCAAAAAGGGATGCTGGATGTGTGCTATCGATGCCCATTCTTCTAAAGATTGTAAGGTTCAGCACTACTGTCTTCAATTCCAAACACCCAACTATGAGATGTCCGACTCTTAAGCTTCCAAAGCATTTTGCCTTTAGCTCGGGTTTTGGGACCGATGAGACAATATTTGTGCAGCTGCCTCATAGTGTCTATAAGCCCCACCTGGCACCTACTTTTTCTCCTAAAGCGTTGGTTACAATTGCGGGGGATGTTGTGCCGGATGCAGCTATTGAGAGTTTGTTGTCCAGGATGTGTCTTTCGATTTCATAATGGTTTTGGGAGGCTCTCCCCTATGGGACCGATGCTTTCTTGATCGGGTTACCTACATTCGATGATCTCAACAGAGTGGTGGGTCTAGTGATGAATATTTCTTCACATAATGCTCAAGCAAAGTTTTTGGTTTGGAAGTTTGAGGATGTTTCTCCGTCTACAGTGATGGAGAAGGTCTGGGTGCATGCCAAAGGAGTGTCGTATAAAGTGAGACATTTCCTTGGTTTTTGGGATGTCGGCTCTCTCATAGGGAGTACTCTCGATGTGGATCTTGCCAAGTACCGGAGATGTGGGATAGTTCGTATTCTTGTGGGTATGCTGAATCCACGGGCACCAGAAAAAAGTTTAAATGGTAATGGTCCTTAAGTTGGTGCTTCTTGTGTTATTAAGCTTAGGGAATATGAGTTCTTTTTTCGTCGCGAGGCGGCGGATTTTGTCCCGGATCCCAACTTTGTTCCATATTTTTGGCGGCAAAAAGGGGATGATGTTGATGAGGAGGATGGTAATGAGGAGGGTTTGGATGGTGCCGTGGGTGCCTCGGATTTGACCGGCATGCAGAACTCACACACCTCGAGTATGGAGATTGATACAGGCAAGTCGACAGAGGACTCCAATGTTGGCAAGTCAGTGGGCTCGGTTGTTCCGTCTTCACACCTTTCGGCTATGGTGATTACTCATTAGACTCCTAACCCTCAGACTCCTAGAGAGATTGAGATTGTGGAGAATATCCGTAGATCATCACCGGGGCTGATTCGGGAATCTTCTCCTTGTTTGCTTGCTGGTCGAGATGTTGGTCTGCTTTCTCCAGTAGGTGGTGTTGCGCATCAACGGGGACAGGAGGCTATGGCTGTTCATGGGCTGGAGGTCCCGTCTGCTGGCTATAGCGGGCCTCCGGTAGCTGGGCTTGAGTCGTACTTGGAGTCTACAGCACCCGGATCCGTTCCGGTTTGTGGGGCCCCGGTGGCGCCTGGGGCGGGCATTGGTGCTCCGGGATTGGACCTGGGGGAGGGTGCTTCTCCGACATTGCCTCCCCTGAGTCTTTCGGTGGACTACCACGATGGTCCCAGCGTCGGGGTGGGTGTGGACTCCTTCTTCACCACACTTGTCCCCGCCCGCACGTAGAGTGGAGGATGCATCCGACTTGGTTGGCGTCGTCTCGCCTTGTACTCCACTTCCTATTGTGGCGCCTCGTTGCAGCGCAAGGTTCGAGTCGGCGATGGACGGAGCTAACGCTACAGATGAGGATTCCCTGATGAGGGCCATGCGTCGCAAGGCGGAGATCAACCTCGATTCAATGGTACGGATAAAGCATCTAAATATTTTCTCTCTTTTTTGTCTTCAGCTGTGTCTTCAAAGCTTGCTAAAGTAGGAGTTAAGCTAGATAATGATAGCTCTCAAATTTCTGTTTTGACTGGTGTCTTGAGAGATATGGAATTTGACCGTTTAACGGTTATTCCTAAAGTCTCGACTAGTCTGAGCGCCACCTATCTAGATGACGAGGAAGCGAATGCCACATAAGATGGTCAGCTTCTCTCTCATTTAGTTGGTGAAGTGTCAGAAGTTGGTTTGTGAAAGATCATCGTCCGTTTTGGTAATTATATGACAACATATCTATTTTGATCTAATGTTTGTTCGATGAATGAAAATGCCCAGGTCAATTTATGTTCACTAACTATTTGGGGCAAGCGTTCGCTTTAGATGAAAAGAGCAAGGAGAAAGAAATCCAGGGAGGTACTTTTGTACAGGAGCGGAGGCTCCGGTGAATCCACCGGAGGCTCCGCCCAGGATCCGGTGGGGGTCCGGTGTGGGCTCCGCCGAAATCACCTTCTGGAGCGCAATTGCGGAGGCTCGGACGGAAGCTCCGGTGGAGCTCCGGTGGGGCGGAACCTCCGCCATTCCCACCGGAGGCTCCGCCTCCTACAAAACCTGGCGTGCGCACAAGAGAGGGTCCGGTGCGCCTCCGGTGGAGGCTCCGCCCAAACGGTGTTCTGTTGGACAAGAGCGGAGGCTCCACCGGAGCCTCCGGTGGCCTAGCCTGGCCACTGTGTAAATGGGGTCCGGTGGACCTCCGGTGGGGGCTACGCCAAAACCACCTTCTGTTGCACGAATGCGGAGGTTCCACCAGAACCTCCGGTGCACCTCCGGTGGGGCGGAACCTCCGCCATACCCACCGGTACCTCCGACACGTGGTCCAGCAAGCGAGTGCAAATGTGCTGCGCCACTGTGCAAGCAAATGAAGCCCACCGGAGCCTCCGGTGAAACCACTGGAGCCTCCGGTGCTCCTGGACTGCAACGGCCCTTAAATGCAAGGGGTATAAATACCCCTTCCCCTACCTCTTAAATGCTAAGCTTTCCCCCATTCTCTCTCCTAGCCATTAATGAAAGATTCATCCGCCTAGATCTCCCACTCCGTCCACCAAATCACTCCCATACTTGGTGGAGAGCTAGAGGAGGCCTAGATCCACACTTCCACCAAAGGAATCTCAAATCCATCCACCACAACCTAGTAGATCTAGAATCCTAGTTGAGGCCTAGAAACCTTAGTAGATCTTGTGCGTGTAGCTTCCACCTTGTTGCAAGAAGCTATGGATTGCTTGAGAGCCTCCATCCATCTTGTGGAGTGACCTCGAGCCCTTGTAAAGGTTTGGTCAACGCCTTCAAGTCGACCTCATAGTGGAAACGAGAATCTCCCTCACCGGAGAAGCTCAAGGAGAACAAGGTGTGCACAACCGTGCTATTGAGGAGCGCCTAGGTGGCTCCCCACCTCTCCAACGTAGACGTACTTCTCTTTGAGAAGGAACTACGGGAATCATATCCTTGTATCCTTGTTTACACTTGTTGTTTGCTTTACTACCTTACGCTTTACTTCCGTTGCACATAGTATCTTGCTCACATAGGTTGCTCACCTAGATGCACATCTAGAGAACATTATCTTATCTCGCTTAGCCTCAGTAAAAAAGAAAAGAAAAGAAAAATTGGTAGTCAACCTATTCACCCCCCTCTAGTTGACCATAGTGCACTTTCAATTGGTATCAGAGCCTCGGCTCTTACTAAGGGCTTAACCGCCCAAGAGTACAATGGTCGATGAAAATGCCCCCAGAAGTTCTAGTGCGAAAATCTCCAAAATGGCCGACACTATATCTAACCTACAAGATACGGTTGGAGTTCTCCAAACCGAACTATCTAAGGTTAGCTCTAGTGTTAGTTCGGAGGTTTTTAGCATAAAGAAAATGATGGAGGCACTGATGGGGAAAACCAAGGAGTCCACGGAACCACCCCTCACCACCAACGATGTTAGCTCGGACGAAGAATCCATTCCGGATATCGACGAGATGGAAGCTAACATCGCTTTAGCTAAGGCGAAAGCCAAAGCGAAAGCCGATAAAAAGGCTAAGAGTGGTGGGAGCTCCGAGGGCTCCAAGTCTCAATCGGCTAACGGTTCGGGGTCTCACTCTAAAGCTCCACCACCTCCCAATTATGATTCTATACACCCTATTGCCACTATGCCACACATGGTTAATGTTGGAGTTCCTCCCATGCTTAACACTAACGAGTTCTCTTCTTGGAAGTTCGATATGGAGTCTCACATTTTAGGATCTTGCACCGCTTTGTGGAGAAGCATTCTCCATGGATTTCACCCTCACGATCCGAACAACTTGACTCCAAGAGAGGATGTGGAATTTCAACTCAACAAGACTGCTCTTGTGACTATCCAAAAGGCTCTCCCAAGAGAACATCTTGAACACATTCGCGGTATCAAGACCGCCAAGGAAGCTTGGGATAAGCTTGACTCCTTGTTCCAAGGCAATGCAAGCATCCAATCATCCAAATATGATGTTGCTCTTGACAAGTCCGAGAACTTTGTCATGCTTGAAGATGAAAGTCCCGAGGAGCTATATAGAAGAGTGGTCACTCTTGGCAATCAATTAAGGGACTTTGGAAAAGAGGAAATCTCCGATGAGTGGATCAAGAGGAAATTTGTCAAGGCCATAACTCCTTTTGAGAAGAATCTCTCCACTAGCATTCGAACAAGATCCGACTACAACTCCCTCAACTCCATTGGTGTCCTTAGTGAGTTCATAGCCATATCCTTATCTCACAAGAGCGTGGATGATGCTCTTGCTCGCTCAAGGGGCCATGGGAAGTCTCCTAACCTTGCCTTGAAGTCTAAGGCCATGGCCAAGATAGAAGAAGTGGATGATGACGATGATGATGATGAGGACTATGAAGATACATACAAGGGTGCCCACAAATGTATTGCTCTTGCCATGCAAGGGTATTGGAAGAGATGGGAGGCTCACAAGGCCGGTGCCCCTAGACCTTCAAGGAACAAGATCTTTAGGAAGAAAGGGGAGCGGCCAAGGACATGCTACAATTGTGGAAGTGCAAACCACTTCGTCAAAGAGTGTCCCTTTGAGCCATGAGAAGAGAATGAAGGGAAGCTTGTTCGCAAGGACAAGAACAAAGCTCCACAAAACAAGAACCTCGCTAGAAGAGTCCCAAGGGCTCTATATGTTCAAGAGGGCCCCACATTGGAAACATACTACTCCGGAGATGAAGGAGAAGATGAAGTCGTAGGTGTTACCCACGTCGCCATAGCTACGACTTCCTCTTCATCGGTCTCTCTATTTGAATCTCCCAATGAGAAGGCATCGATCCGACCTACATGTCTCATGGCAAAAGCCACCGCGGTAATATCCTCCACCTCCAAGTCTATTATAA
This sequence comes from Alopecurus myosuroides, assembly GCA_028641055.1. Classification (NCBI taxonomy): domain Eukaryota; kingdom Viridiplantae; phylum Streptophyta; class Magnoliopsida; order Poales; family Poaceae; genus Alopecurus; species Alopecurus myosuroides. Next base: position 482,086,755 of record CM054059.1, read on the forward strand.
CTAGCTCTCCCTCATTATTGGATTGTGTTGAAAACATTGTCGATGATGAGGAGGCCAAGAACCTAGGATCTTGGTTGTGTAGTCTTGAAGGTGAAACTAAAGAAAAGGTAAAAGCTCTCCTAAGGCAACTTGATGAGGCTAACTCCCTCATCGATGAGAAGGAGGAGATCATCATGACCTTGGAGAACCATGGCGGTAGCAATAATAATCATGATGACGAACTCGTCAAGGCTCTTGAAAAAGAGATATCCATGAGAGCCTCTCTTGAAGAGAAACTATCTAGTCTACAAGAGACTTATGCTATTAGTTTTCAAAGCTTAGAAAAGATAACGAAAAATCTCTTGCCAAACTTAAGAAAGAACATGCCAAATCTCTTGTTTTACTTAAAGAATTTCAAGAGGAAGAGTTGAAGCTAGGAATATCTCACGAAAAACTTGACGAGGAGCATGACAAACTAAAAAGGGATTTTGCATCTCTCAAAGAAATTCATGACAAACTTGCCAAGTCTCGAATCAAGCTTCTAGCTCAACAATCTAATAAGCATGTTGCATCTTCATCAAATAGCATTGTTATTGTGCCTACCTCTTCTACTACAACTAACATTGTAGGGAAGTAAAGAATTCTCAATGATGCAATAAGCTCTCAAGGTGCCAAGAAAGGAAAAGAGGGACTTGGCTTCGTTTCCAAGTCAAAGAAGAAATCCAAGAATGTCACCTCTCCCTCCCGAAATGTTGTCTTTGTGAAAGAGGGTGAGGTGACCAAAGAGAAGGAGACCAACGCCATTATGGGTGGTGATACCTCTAGGGGGAGCATCACTCATAATGATTTCGCCGGAAAATATAACCCATCTTATGTTCTTATGAAATCTAGAGATGGACATGTTTATGCTAAATACGTTGGTACTTCTTATGGTGATGATTATCATTGGACTATTTGGGTTCCTAAGACCCTTGTGACTAACAAAAGAGGACCCATTGAAGGATGGGTACCTAAATCAAGAAATTGATCTCTTGTAGGGAAACGCTTCCGGATCAAATAGGTGGATAGTGGATAGTGGTGCATCCCAACATATGACCGGAAGCCATGACGCAATAAGTAATATTGAACCTCCTTTACCACATCTCAATTGCGTTACAATTGGTGACAAGTCCGAACTTAAGGTATTGGGATGAGGCAAGGTAGCTATCTCAAATGATTTATCAATTGAGAATGTTCTTCTTGTTGATTCCCTTGGCTATAACTTGATGTTTGTTCTTCAACTTGCAAATTGTGGTTTTACCTCGTTCTTTAATAAAGAGAGTGTGATTGTCACTTGGGTGACTTCTCTTAAAGTAGCCTTTGTTGGGTTTGTCGAGAACGGCATGTATGTAGTGGACTTCTCCAAAGAAGACACGTGTGCCGCGACATGCCTAATGGCTAAAGTTGATGTGGGGTGGCTTTGGCATCGCTGACTAGCCCACACCAATATGAGAATGTTACATGACCTCCAAAGTGTAAATCACGTTCTAGGACTAACCAAAGCTAAGTTTGCTAAAGATCGTGTGTGTAGCTCTTGTACCTTTGGGAAGCAACATGGAGAGCAACACCCAACCAAGACAACTATCTCCACCACAAGAATTCTCGAGCTCGTTCACTTAGATCTCTTTGGCCCACTATCCTATGATAGCCTCGGAGGAAAGAAGTTTTGCTTGGTGATTGTGGATGATTATTCAAGATATTGTTGGGTGTATTTCTTCAAGAGGAAAAGTGAAACTCAAAATAGAGTCATCGAGTTCATCACTCTAGTGGAGTGCCAACGCAATGCTACCATATTGGCCATTCGGAGTGATAATGGCTCGGAGTTCAAGAACTACACCGTTGAGGGTTTTCTTAGTGAAGAAGGAATTGCTCATCAATATTCCACTCCCTATACCCCTAAACAAAATGTTGTTGCGGAGAGAAAGAACCGGACTTTGATGGATGCGGCTAGAACTATGATTGCGGAGTTCTTTTCTCCCTATAACTTTTGGGCCGAAGCCGTCTCCACCGCTTGTCACGCTACCAACCGGCTCTATCTTCGCAAGATCTTGAACAAGACTCCCTATGATATTCTCACGGGCAAGAAACCGGATGTATCTTATTTCAAGGTCTTCGGTTGCAAGTGCTTCATTCGCAAGAAAGGAAAACGGTTGTCAAAATTTGAGACTAGATCTTATGAGGGTATCTTTGTTGGCTATGCCACAAATGCTCACGCCTATAGAGTCTACAACAAGTCCACCGGGCAAGTTGAAGAAGCTATAGACGTAGTGTTTGATGAGGATAACGGCTCCCAAGGGGGGCGTATAGATCATGGTGTTGTAGAAGATGCAATTCCTCCCATCGTCATAAGAAGAATGGGGATTGGTGAAATAATTCCCATTGAGGGTTACCGGATGACGGAGGGAGAAGGACTATGCCCCACTCAAGTGGAGCCATTGACTACACCCATTGATGATCAAGCTACCCAACAAGATGCACCGAGCCCTCAAGCTAAAAATCAAGGTCAAGCTAATGAACAAGGCCAAGCAACTGATCTAAATCATGATCAAGATTCCATCATTGTTGAGAATGCTCAACCTAGTGGTGATTCATCACCCATCATTGATCAAGGACAAAATGAAAATGGACATGTCTCCGATGAAGAAGGTGATTCTCAATCCGTATCCGAGGAATCTTTGGAGGAAATACTAGCACGAAGAGCAAAGAGAAGGCTAGAGAATCTTGAACGAGCGGGTCATACGGAGGACAAGATTCTTGGACAAGTTCGTGGAAGAGTGGTCACTAGAAGGCAATTGGCGGATTTTAGCAAGGCTCATGCTTTTGTCTCTTTCATTGAACCAAAGAAGGTATATGAAGCTCTCGAAGATCAAGATTGGCTTGAAGCCATGCATGATGAACTCAATAACTTCGAGCGCAACAAAGTGTGGAAATTAGTGCCAAGACCCAAGGATTGCAAAAATGTCATTGGCACCAAATGGGTGTTCAAGAACAAGCAAGACAAAGATGGCATTGTCATTCGCAACAAGGCAAGATTGGTAGCCCAAGGTTTTTCTCAAGTCAAAGGTATCGATTTCGGTGAAACCTTTGCTCCCGTAGCTCGCCTTGAATCCATTCGCATCTTACTTGCCTATGCATCTCATCATAACTTCAAGTTACAACAAATGGATGTCAAGAGTGCTTTCCTTAATGGTCCCGTTAATGAGTTAGTATATGTCAAGCAACCTCCGGGTTTCGAGGATCCCAACCACCCCGATCATGTGTATAAACTTGATAAGGTGCTCTATGGACTTAAAAAAGCTCCACGTGCGTGGTATGAGCACCTTAAAGAGTTTCTAGTAGACCGTGGGTTTAATGTTGGTTTAATCGATCCCACTCTCTTTACCCAGACGGTTGGAGGTGACTTGTTCATATGCCAACTCTATGTGGATGACATCATTTTTGGGTCTACTAACACTTTGTTCAATGAGGAGTTTTGCAAGCTTATGACCGATAGGTTTGAGATGTTTATGATGGGAGAGTTGGAGTTCTTCCTTGGCTTTGAAGTAAATCAATATTATGAAGGGACTTTCATCAAACAAGCCAAATACACTCAAGACATGCTCAAGAGGTTTAATATGAATGATGCCAAACCTATGAAGACTCCTATGTCCACGACCACCGACTTGAAACCCAACCCCAACGGTAAAGAGGTAGATCAAAAGGTATACCGCTCCATGATTGGCTCTTTGCTCTACCTTTGTGCATCTAGACCCGATATCATGTATAGCGTAGGTAAATGTGCAAGGTTTCAAGCCTCCCCAAGGCAAAGTCATTTGGAAGCTGTGAAACGAATCTTTCGATATCTAGTTCATACCCCAAACTTCGGTCTTTGGTACCCCAAGGGTTCAAGCTTTCAGCTCATTGGATACTCGGATGCGGATTATGCGGGAGAGAAGACGGATATGAAGTCCACATCCGGGGGTTGTCAATTCCTTGGCCGCTCCTTGGTATGTTGGTCTTCTAAGAAGCAAAATTGCATTGCTCTCTCCACCACCGAGGCCGAGTATATCTCCGCGGCAAGTTGTTGTGCCCAATTGCTATGGATGAGGCAAACCTTGAAGGATTATGGTATTCATTTTGACAAGGTGCCTCTTCTTTGTGACAATGAGAGTGCTATCAAGATCGCCTACAACCCGGTTCTTCACTCCAAGACGAAGCACATTGAGATCCGTCATCATTTCATTCGGGATCATGTTGAGAAAGGTGATATTGATCTCTCATATGTCTCCACGACGGATCAACTTGCCGATATCTTCACGAAGGCCCTTGATGAACCAAGATTTCGAGCTTTAAGGAATGAACTAAATGTCATAGATTCCTCCAACTTCACTTGAAACCTTGCATATATACCCTCATTATGCATGCTATTAGGCTTAGATGTAGGCATGGACATAGGGGGAGCGCTACTCAACTCATGAATATGCACTCCTCCTATTATGCGAAAAACAATTCATCATTGCATATCAAGTCAATTGTGACTTATTGTGCTTAATTGTGAGTAGTAATTTTGGACCCAAGATATATCTTCGCGGTGCCAAGTTACACACTCAAACATGGTGGCTTCGGCCACCGACCTTTGGTATGTTTTGGATCTTTCACGCCTATCATATCTCCGTCTTGACAACTCGTACGGGTTCGGTCTTCTACCTTTTTATTGCTTCTTGCGAACCCCTCCGAGTAATGTCTCTCGTATATCAGTGACGATGTTCCAACCCAAGCCTCCCTTGCCCAAACCAATGTTTCTATCGAAATGCTCGTGTTTTTACAATCTTGGCGCGCGAAAATTTGGCTGGGCGGAGGCTCCGGTGAATCCACCGGAGGCTCCGCTGCCCCTGTCCACCGGAACACCACCGGAGGCTCCGCTGGCTCATATTTGTTCAGCGGGCCTGAAATTGACTATTCTGGTGGACAAGGAGCGGAGGCTCCGGTGGGAACCACCGGAGGCTCCGCTGGGGGGAGCGGAGGCTCCGGTGAAACCACTGGAGGCTCCGCCGGGGGCAGTTTTTCATGGATAAGGGCTGGGGCGTGCGGAGGTAAGTGAGATCCAATCTCATTTTCCCCCACCCGCCCCCTTTCTTCTTCCTCACGAACTGCCGCCGCCCCCAAGCTTTTCGCCGCCGGATTGGGGAGCTCCACCGCGGGGAGACCTTCTCCTTGCCTTGGGACGCCCCGGGAACCTTCCCTCCTTCCTTTTTCACCATGGACGACGCGGGTATGTGCTCTCTCTCTCTCTCTCATCTAGTTGATGGATGGGATGCATAGGAGTTCATGTTCTTGCTCTCTAGATTCGTGGATTTGGAGTTTTAGGAGTGGAAGTTCTCAAGTACAAACCCTAGCAACCTAGATAATGCGTGTTAGGCTTGAATAGTTGCGGTTGTAGGGAAGATTGGTTTGCCCTAACCCTAGTTATTCAACCCTAACACCATGTGTATCTTGGTTTCTTGGATTTGTGCGTGCTTTATCAACTCGAGCATTACTCTTCCTTCATGATCTCTTTGCTTTTCTCTTAGATGCTTCCGGTTCCAAGGGGGTCCGTTACAAGACCACCGGTCGTCGCAAGACTCCTCAAGTGGATGAGATTGAGGAGGAACTTGACAACACTCAAGCCAAGCGCAAGCGGTTCCCGGCCACCGAGAAAAAGTTGTCCAAGAAGAACACCACCAAAACAGCCTCCAAGATGTCCGAGGCAGTTTTTGTGAAGGAAAGGCGTGAGAACCCTTATGTGGTTGCCCGTGATCGCTTGATGCCACAATTCCGGGGTAAGGATCCACGTTTTCACACAGTTTTCCAAGGGCAAATCTATAATGAGATCTTGATGAGGAAGCCGAAGGATAATGTCGTCCCTCAAAACGCCATCAACCTTGGGCACATGGAAAGGAACCACAACTACTTTGGGGAGGCTCTTGAGCTCATTGAGAGGTTCGGACTTGGTCCCATAATCAGTCTTCAACAAGATTTCGATGAAGATCTTGTCTGTCAGTTTCTAGCCACCGTTCATCTCTCCAATGAGACCGAACGCCACCTCATTTGGATGACTAAGGGGAGACAACTTGACATCAAGTGGAAAGATGTTGGCACTCTTCTTGGTTACCCGGATTTTGGTCCTTTTGCTGAGGGTGAAGAGTTTGCTAATGGATGGTTCCGAGTTCATGTCATCAACACAGTGTCACTTTCCAAGGATCAACTCACTCCTCTCTATCACTGGAAGAAGTACGCCGTTGGGTTCGTCAAGGGTCTCTACCCCACATATGATATCATGTTGCGCATCTATAGAGAGACCATCAACCCAAAGGCGGGGAATGTGGATGAGATCCAGGGTTTCTTGAAGAACCTCATGCTCCTAACTCATCAACAGCGGATGGCCGACACTCCTCGCAAGCTTGACGTGCTTGAATATATTTGGAATGAGCTGTGGCACACCGTGATCAACCGCAAGAATGCTTGCTTTGGACCGTTCATCATGAAGATCATCTTGGATGTGTGGGACGACAAGTTTCCGGATGAACCACTTGACGATGAGGGTTGGAACCCTCACACGGAAAAGAGACTCCTCATCAAGGACCACACGGAACCAATTGAGCATCCCACTCCCGCCGTTCGCAAGCACAAGGCCAAGCCCCGCATCATTGTTGATGAGGATGAAGAAGAGACCGGTCCGTCTCAACCTCCCCCCTCTAGCAATGCTTTCAAATGGATGGCAAGGGCCCTCAAGAAGGTGTTTCGTTTGAACAAGAAGATTGAGCAACACCAATGGGAAACTCATTATGATGCGGAACTCAAGAACCGCAACAAAGCTCAAGCCTCTCGTCAACGTCTCCGTGAGGAAGGTCTCTCCATTGAATCCCCGGTTCTTCCTAGCATCACGGATTGGGACAAATGGCAAGCAAAGGACTCCAAGGGCAAGCTAATTGAGTGGTCCGAGGAAGAAGGAGACGAAGCTACTAGCTCTCACCGCCGTGCCCCCTCTCCGGACCCGGAAGCCTCCTCCGAGTGATCTTCAGGGTGTTAGCATCTTGATCTCCCTCTTTTGGTATCTTGATGCCAAAGGGGGAGAGAGATATATATTAGGAACGGGCATTTGCATCGGTCTCCCTCAAGCTTCTTCGATTTGCATCTTTTATTTGCTTGAGGGATTTTGGCTTCTTATTTGGTCATTTGGAACTTCGGTGTGTTTACATTATTCCTATCTATCGTGAACCTCGTTATATTATGCATGTATGAACCTCGTATCATATTATTTATGTGTTATGTGTGTTATGTGATATCGTTGTCATATTATTCTTACATATCATGCCTAGATACTCTCAATATGAAAGGAGCATACTTTTAGGGGGAGCTCCGTTCATCTTGTGTTTTTAATCATGCAAATAGAGATGTTGTCATCATTTACCAAAAAGGGGGAGAATGAAAGATCATCGTCCGTTTTGGTAATTATATGACAACATATCTATTTTGATCTAATGTTTGTTCGATGAATGAAAATGCCCAGGTCAATTTATGTTCACTAACTATTTTGGGAAAGCGTTCGCTTTAGATGAAAAGAGCAAGGAGAAAGAAATCCAGGGAGGTACTTTTGTACAGGAGCGGAGGCCCAGGATCCGATGGGGCACTACAAGAAATGTGTTGATACATGACGTTCTCGCAACGACGATGGACGAAATCGTCATAAAGTTATGACGATTTTGTGCCATACCGTCGTTAGCCGCTAGAGGGGTTAAAAACGCTGAATTTTCATGACGATTTGGCCAAAAAACGTCGTGATTTTGTGAAGTGATATCGTCATGAACGATTATGGCCTTGTTTTTAACCGATAACGACGAAATTAAATCGTCATGACATTCTAAATGTGGATGCGTTGGTACGTTTGAACGGACACATCATCAACTCCGCCTACGTGGCATGTCTGTTGGATAGACAAATCATCAACTCCGCCTACGTGGCATGTCTATTGGATAGACACATCATCAACTCCGCCCAGGTGGCAGGTCTTTTGGATAGACACATCATCAACTCCGCCCACGTGGCTTGTCATTTGGATAGACACGTCATCAACTCTGGCATGACATGTGGGACAGCTGCCATGTGGGATAGGTAAATGGGACAGAAAATGCCACAAAAATATGCTAGTTGGGGGGTTCGAACCGTGTACCTACTGGAACCGCGCAGCGTGAGCGAGCCACCAGGCCACCGAACACATCTTGTTAGAAGAACGTGTTCTTTTCTTTTAATGCTTATTTGCGCCATGCATTCTCTGGAAAATTCTTCAAAAATGCGCAAGGTGGGGGTTCGAACCTTGCACCTGTACGTATCGTGTGGTCTCCGCAAGCCACAAGGCCACCGATCACATCTTGTTAGAGCATTGTGTTCGTTCCTTTTGTTGGTGACCGAACTCACTTTGGGCCAAAGCCCAACAAGACCACAAAACTAGAAGGAATTCAGCATGGGCCGAATTCGGCAGGGACAGGAGCATTGGGTTGCTTGTGCGCGCGAGCTGGCGTCTGGGTTGGGCTGGGTCGTTTTTTTTTTGTTTTTTTTTGTCTGTTTTCATTCTATGATTTGAATTTCACCTCATAATTGAACTTAACCAATTTTGAAAAAATTGAAAAAATATTTTTCGTAATTATAAACCATTTGAAACCATTTTTTAAACATAAAACAATCATTCCCATGATCATATATTTATTAAGACTTTAGGGGATTTTGAATAACGGTTTTGGAGTCAAAATAACGGGAACGATTATTCTTATCTGATTGTGAAATTTTGTGAAACTCTTGCTATATCTCTATTGAAATAGGTACTTGTGTAGCTAAAAATGATTTTTGCAAAAAATCATGACCAAACTACGAGGCACCTGTAGTTCAATTTTGGCCCGTTTCCAGCTGAATTGGTAGAAATTTGTCATTTTCAAAAGAGGTGTATTTAGAGCTATTGAGAGGTATAAAATTTGTTATTTGTAGATCAAATATGACATAATATATTTAGAATTTTTATTTCTACAATTTTGTAACATATTTGTGGTAGGTGCTTCACAAAAAACCCCTTTTTTACACTCCGAAGATGGAAAATGATGTTTTTATTCAATGAAAAATAAAACTTTCTTCGTGAACATTGTTAGTTGTTCCATTATGCATGCTTGTGTAGAATATGGGCACATTTCAACAAACTATGCCATGAGTGTGGCCACAACATCCGTCATTTGGCCTGAAACCCAAGAATGTTCGTACGAGATAGCTCATTTTTGTGAACACATTTTCCACCAAATTGTCTTATTCGAAGTTTAATATTTTTGGTGGATACTAGGACATATATAACAACATCACGCGAAGATCTTGCATCGTTTCGAGTTTTTTTGAATTTTTTGGAATTTTCAAAGCCGGTTTCGGAAAACGGTCAGAACGGGGGACATGACCGTTCGCACCTACGTGTTGAATCTTGATGAACTCTTGGTACATCTCTATTGAAATAGGTACTTGTGTATCTAAAAATGATTTTTACAAAAAATCATGACCAACATATGAGGCACCTGTAGTTCAAATTTGGCCCCGTTTCAGCGGAATCGGCAGCAATTTGTCTTTTTCGAAAGAGGCGTATTAAAATCTATTGAGAGGTATAAAATTTGTTATTTGTAGATCAAATATGACATAATATATTTAGAATTTTACTTTGTACATTTTTGTAACATATTTGTGGTAGGTGCTTCACAAAAAACCCCCTTTTTTACACTCCGAAGATGGAAAATGATGTTTTTATTCAATGAAAAATAAAACTTTCTTCGTGAACATTGTTAGTTGTTCCATTATGCATGCTTGTGTAGAATATTGGCACATTTCAACAAACTATGCCATGAGTGTGGCCATAACATCCGTCATTTGGCCTGAAACCCAAGAATGTTCGTACGAGATAGCTCATTTTTTTGAACAAATTTTCCACCAAATTGTCTTATTCGAAGTTTATTATTTATGGTGGATACTAGGACATATATAACAACATCACGCGAAGATCTTGCATCGTTTCGAGTTTTTTTTGAATTTTTTGGAATTTTCAAAGCCGGTTTCGGAAAACGGTCAGAACGAGGGACATGACCGTTCGTACCTACGTGTTGAATCTTGATGAACTCTTGGTACATCTCTATTGAAATAGGTACTTGTGTATCTAAAAATGATTTTTACAAAAAATCATGACCAACATATGAGGCACCTGTAGTTCAAATTTGGCCCCGTTTCAGCGGAATCGGCAGCAATTTGTCTTTTTCGAAAGAGGCGTATTAAAATCTATTGAGAGGTATAAAATTTGTTATTTGTAGATCAAATATGACATAATATATTTAGAATTTTTATTTCTACATTTTTGTAACATATTTGTGGTAGGTGCTTCACAAAAAACCCCCTTTTTTACACTCCGAAGATGGAAAATGATGTTTTTATTCAATGAAAAATAAAACTTTCTTCGTGAACATTGTTAGTTGTTCCATTATGCATGCTTGTGTAGAATATTGGCACATTTCAACAAACTATGCCATGAGTGTGGCCATAACATCCGTCATTTGGCCTGAAACCCAAGAATGTTCGTACGAGATAGCTCATTTTTGTGAACACATTTTCCACCAAATTGTCTTATTCGAAGTTTATTATTTTTAGTGGATACTAGGACATATATAACAACACCACGCGAAGATCTTGCATCGTTTCGAGTTTTTTTGAATTTTCTGGAATTTTCAAAGCCGGTTTCGGAAAACGGTCAGAACGGGGGACATGACCGTTCGTACCTAGGTGTTGAATATTTATGAAATCTTGGTACATCTCTATTGAAATAGGTAGTTGTGTATCTAAAAATGATTTTTACAAAAAATCATGAGCAACATATGAGGAACCTGTAGTTCAAATTTGGCCCGGTTTCAGCGGAATCGGCAGCAATTTGTCTTTTTCGAAAGAGGCGTATTAAAAGCTATTGAGAGGTAGTAAGTTTGTTATTTGTAGATAAAATATGACATAATATATTTGGAATTTTACTTTGTACATTTTTGCAACATATTTTGTGTATGTGCTTCACAAAAAAAACCAGTTTTGACACTCCGGGAATGGAAAATGGTATTTTTATTCAATGAAAAATAAAACTTTCTTCGTGAACATTGTTAGTTGCACCAATATGCATCTTTGTGTGGAATATGGTCACATTTCAACAAACTATGCCATGGATGTGGCCAAAACATCCGTAATTTCGCCCGAAAGCCATGAATCTTTGTACGAGCCTTTTTTGACACTTCGAAAATGGAAAATGATGTTTTTATTCACAGAAAAATTAAACTTTTTTCGGAAACATTTACGATGTTCCATTATGCATGTTTGTGTAGAACATAGGCACGTTTTTCACACTCGTAAAATGATTTTTTTTCTTTTCAAAATGCACATGTGATCTCATATTCACAAAAATGGATAAACTACTTAATATAGTTATTGATATTTTCAAAAAACAATTATCTCGAAATTAAACTACTAATCATTGGTCTTGATATTTCCAACCCAAATGAAAAGGAATTATTTTTAGCAAATAATAGCAGTCATTAAAACATGCAAATAGTCTTATACAAAAATCAGCTAGCTGTGTATTTGAAGACACCGTGTTGTGGGGTCAAGAACATGCTGGCCCTACCTGCAGCCACTATAGTGTAAGGTGCACATGTAAGTAATGAAACGAGAATTGGACCGTGGAGGGAAAACCTTGGAAACGACCGCGCGTGGCCAAAAATTTAGACGCTTCCGATACCTAACCCTAGTTCTCCTCCCATCTATTCCGCCCCACAGCCGCCTCTCCCCCTCTCTCTCCATTGCGGCTCCTCGTCCGTCCCTCGTCCCTCTTCCGATACCTAACCCTAGCATCTCCATTGCGGCTCCTCGACCCCGCAGCATCGAGCAAGCGTCACCCAGCCTCCCTCTCTCTGCTTCGCCTCCACACCCCATCTCGCCGCAAGCGCTAACCCTAGATCCCACGCGCCGCAAGCCTGCAACACCCGCGGTCCTGGCAGCGGCCGCTCTCCCTGGGGGGCCTGCGCGACCGGCCGCCCAGCAGCCACGGCGTCGCGACAGGCCGTCTCGTTGGCGCGCGCATGCTTCGATGTGCGCCACTCCTTCGAGCTGCGACGCGTGACCTTGGGTTTGTGGTGTCTCCAAGGCAGTGGGAGGTCACCGGCCGCTGGATCCGCCTCTACGACAAGGCCACCGCCGGATCCCCTCCTCTCCGACAGCACCGTCCCGGTTCCGCTCGTCCTCGACAACGAGAGCTTCGAATCCGGCGGCCGCATGTTGCTGTGCTGTTCAGGCGGTGGTGATTTCGACCTGGCGAGATGGATTGGCTGGCGGTTACCTGCACATCGGAGGCGCCGCCGTCCTGGACGCTGGCCGCACCAACATCGAAGTCGATGCGGGGGGTCATCTTCCTGGACACCAAGGCCTCGCCCGACGACGCCGCCGTGGCCCAGTCATCCTACATCACCAGATCTGCCGACGAGGTCTTCACATCTTCACGACCTCACCCTCTGCTGCTCCCATCTTCACGATTTCCTGGTGTTGGTAAGCCCCCGGTTCCTCCCCTTTCTTGTCTACTTTCCATGTGAGTACTATCATGTGAGATTACGGTAGTGTTTTAGTGTGATGACTAGTTTTGTTGCTATTATTTGAGGCTACATTCAGCGCAATATTTAGCACTGTTTTGTCAACTGCACTGCGGATAGATCTAGGAATTACCGCCTTACACTAGCTCTATATTTTATTCACACATGTATTCTATATTTTGTAACTATATGTTGGTTCAATTGGCTCTGTTTCAGCACTTGTTCATTAGTAGTTTATTCTTACACTAGCTCAACAAATTATGCGTACTATCGAGAATTGGATTTTGGATAGTAGAATGGGACTGAAATTTGGCTCTTTGGTTTCTTTTTGTCGCCCTGGAGATGAATGCAATATCCTAGAATGATGCCAGCCTCTCTATTAGGACTTGTTCCAAGATGTTAATATCTGGCTTGCAATAGGGAGGTTGAGATACAGTCCCATTCTACTATCTGGCTTGCAATTAGGACTTGTTCCAAGATGTTTCTTTTTGTCACCCTGGAGATGAATGCAATCCCCATAGAATGATGCCAGCCTCTCTATTATGCTGAAAATGTTGTTTATTGATCCAGTTTAAATTTTGGATAGTGTTGTTTGAACCAGTTTCATGGTATAATGGATCCCTTATTGCAGCATTCTTTGCAATAGTATATACATATGGTTCCAGGATGATTGATGTATTGATCTTGTGTAGTCATTTAACTTCTGATTCTGCATACTAATTCGGAAATTTTGTTTTTAATGTTCAGGGAAGCTTATTATCTGTCGGATATATACTGAATAGGGGTATAGAAGATGGTAGACAAAAGAGCCGGACTACCAGGGTGGCCTACATGGTAATGGGCTTGGGTCCATTGGGCGGCCCAGTAGTCCGACGCGCAGGAGCCGGATTCTAGAAGGACCCGGATCACGGCCCACGTGATCTGGCTTGGAGGAGAAGACGGATTCCTTACTTTCCAAGTTACAAGTTAAACGTAGTCTTCTAGGTTTCTTGTTCTGTAAGCCCTAATCCGGCTATTATATAAAGCCGGACGGGAGATAGATTAGATAGGTTCAAGTTTCACAAGCTAAAGCTCTACGCAACTCGCCGAGAAGTTCATCCTCGTCGAGTAGCTAGATCTATTCCCTCACACTGTAACCCTGTTATACGGGCTTTAGTCCCAATTAGTGAGAAGTGCAGGAGTAGGTACGCCGTACTGTCGCGACGTACCGAACCTGGGTAAAATCCCGTGTTTTGTGTTACTACGCTATCCCGTTACCCCACGTCTCTACCGTAGTCTCATGGCACCCCAGTCTATGAAAACTACTACGATGTCTCGACAGTTGGCGCCCACCGTGGGGCAAACGACGTCAGGCGTGAAATTCCAATCTGGGATACTCGGCGGAATTGGAAGATCGATCACTGTCGGAAGCTTGGAATTCGACGACGACGTCGGGCGCTTCCTCGACAACGGATCCTACATACCGGCGCAAAACCACCTGGTAAGTGCCTGCGTGTTACCGATTGGATCTGCAAACATCTTTATCGGACTAACTGCAGAGGCAATGGGGTTTTGCGGTGGAAGCAAATTTATCCCACCCGCCCTATACCCAGTCGAAGACGACTATGATGCCGGATTCTGCTCAGATCGCCGACAAAACAGTGACACGCACTTTATCGGCATGGTGCAATCCGAAATTGCTGAAAACACGGATGACGGAAATCCCGTGCAAGAGGCAGATAACAACCTACCCGTCATAGAGACGGAAGAACCAATACCCGTCACAGAGACGGAAGATCCGACATCCGTCAACCAGACGATGAACTCGGAAGCAGAGTCCGTGTTTGCCGCCATTGAGGCGAGATTGGAGTCGGAAACCGGATCGGATAACTTCGACTCCGAAGACGAAGACGAGGATGCCTTCGTAAGAAAAGTTAAGTCCTTTCAAGAGGGATTCCATGAAGTGCTAATGGCAAAACCAGCTGATACAACGGGTGCCGACAGCCAGGAAAGCCCTAAAACCCCTCCGCCAGTGGAAGAGAGAGAAGACGGAGAAACTTCTCCGATATTCCCTAATGTCAAGGAGATGACAGAAGATGAACCTGCCAAAAAACCTCCTTCTTCCAAGAAAAAGCACCGTGCCTCTAAAAAACTCCAGTACAAACTCCGGAAGAAAAAGTCAGCTGATCTCGCTGATGAAAACCTGGAAGTTGGAGATATTAGTGGCACAAAGCCCGCGGAAAAAAATCTAAGGAAATCACTGCTCCGCCAATGACAGAACTGGAAGAGCAAGAACTATTACAAACACCAGTGGGACCAGATGAACCCCCTGAGATGCTGGAAGCCAGGAGACAAGCTTTCCAACGGCAACAGCAACATCTGCTTAGATCTCGGCAACATCTCCAACAAACCCATAATGACATCAAAGTCATGAAGGAAGAAATAGAGGAGTACGAGAGAAAGCATAGATCTGCCTTAAAACCTACTAGGTTACCCGGAATCGCAAAACCGGAAGAACTGCCGCCAAAAGAAAGGTTTTATAACCCATCTTGGCAAAAGCAGTTAAACGGCAAAGATGCCAAGGGCGAACCAATATACAAAACCGCAGCGGAAAACGCGGAAGCAGCATTCGCCATCCTAAACAACGATCTGTACTCCAACGGGGAAAAACTCCAAGGGGTGTATGCTTTCCTAGGAAAAGCATTACAGCAGCAACAGCGAGGCCAAGAGCGATCAGGGAGGCTGCATGATAATTCCGCCCTCTGCAAAACAGTTACTTGTGCTGCTGGAGCACCTGGACCGGAAGAACCCGGAGATTCGGATAAAAAAGAGGATCCGAGAAAAGACAAGAAAAACCCCGACAACCGGGACGCAGCGTCTAGAACCGGACCTCATCTCCCGAAAGATGGATATAAACCACACGATCGGGAAGACAAACACCGGAATGACGGCAAAATAATGCCACCTCCGAGAAACCCAGCTGAAAAAGCTGGAAGATACGATACACCTCACAGACGTGAAAGATCTCGGACACCGCCTAAAGATAAGGAAAGGTACAGGAGCAGGACTCCACCTAATCCCAGGGGGCGTGACAACGGAAGAGATAGAGATAACCTCGGAAAAGCGCGTCCGCGCAACAATGGAAAAGAAAGGAGCAGATCCCCTTCTGTCCATTCAGCCGGGAGATATTCTGCACATATTGATAGAGCAGAAAAGGATGATCTATACTTTGGTCCTAAGTGTTTTACTGACAGGATCCGAAGGATAACCCTGCATTCTGGCTTCGCCAAAGTTGGTCCAACCTACCAAAAGTATACCGGCAGTACAAACCCGGATACCTGGCTCTCAGATTATTACACAGCCGTCCAAATCAACAACGGGACAGACCTGGAAGCTGTCAAGTTTCTTCCCCTAATGTTTCTAGACGGAGCCAGAGATTGGATCAATGGTTTACCATCAAGAACTGTCGACAGTTGGGATGATATGGCGAGAGTATTTACTCAGCATTTTCGGGGAACATACAAACGCCCAAATAGCATCAACCAGCTGAACCGTTGCACCCAATTTGAAGACGAACCATACGTGGATTTCATCTCCAGATGGACTGCAATGAAGAATAGTTGCTCTAGAGTAACTGACGTACAAGCAATGCATGCTTTCGTCAATGGCCTAAAACCCGGACTTGTACCGTTCATGGTTGGTTCTAAAAAGCACAAAGATCTCGGATCTATGCTTACAACCGCTAACGAGCATGCTGCAGCCGAAGATGATATCAGAGCAAGAGGAGGCAATATTGAGTCACTAATACTGGCCAAGAAAACCCCTCGTTCTGATAAAAAAGGAACTCCGGAGTCAACAACAAAGCCCAAGGAGGTCAACATAGCCTTTGCAGGAGAAAAGGTGAACAAGTGGAAAGGCCGCAGTCCAGATCCAATCAATTACACTCCCGAAGAATGGGAGAGAATTAAGTCGGAACCCTGCGTCCAGCACTCTCAGTTTGGGAAACCAACCCACACAAACGCGCAATGCCGGCTAAACAAGCATATGAAAGGCAATGCAGGATCCGGAAATAAAGGGAAGGGTTCCAAGAGGAAACCTGCCAAACAAAAGCCAGAAGCTGAAAAAGAAGACAGTGAATCAGACACTGATGACAAAATCCAGGAACAGCAGCGAAAAGGCGAACCCAAATTTCTGAGAGTTGACGGAGAAGCAATGTTAACTTTCCTAGCAACCCCGTCAGCAAAGGTGGCCAAAAGAACACTTCGAGAAATAAACGCGGTTGTTCCTGCGACCCCGAAATTCCTGAAGTACTCCAACACACCGATAATCTGGGATCAGTCAGATCATCCCGGAAATATCCCTGAACCCGGCACACAAGCTCTTGTTGTAAGCCCTATTGTTCAAAACACTAGGCTAAGAAGAGTGCTGATGGACGGAGGATCCAGTATCAATATAA
Source organism: Alopecurus myosuroides (assembly GCA_028641055.1). Taxonomy (NCBI): domain Eukaryota; kingdom Viridiplantae; phylum Streptophyta; class Magnoliopsida; order Poales; family Poaceae; genus Alopecurus; species Alopecurus myosuroides. The sequence continues at coordinate 482,103,855 of CM054059.1, forward strand.
TGTACCTGGATACAATGAAGCACTTGAAGATCTCCGAGTCCCAGCTCAACTACAGCAATATACGCTTCCACGGCATTGTTCCTGGCAGGCAAGCACGATCCCTAGGAGAAATTTCCCTAGATGTCACCTTCGGAGATAAAGATCACTTCCGGCAGGAAAAAGTATCCTTCGAAGTAGTGCCGTTCGAAAGCGTGTATCACGCAATACTCGGACGTCCGGCTTTCGCCAAATTTATGGCAAGATCTTGCTATATCTACAACAAGCTGAAGATGCCAGGACCCAAAGGAGGAGTAATCACCATTGCCGGTGATTTCAAGCTGGCAAACGAGTTGGAGAAAGAAAACGCCCTTTGCGCTCAGAGAGTTATAGCAAAGGAGGAACTAAAGTAATTAGCCAAGGAGGTATCGCCGAAGGAAATGCCGGCAGGAAAAGAAACTCGGAAGCCAACAGATAGCTTCAAGGCGTCCGAGAATACAAGACAGGTAATCCTAGATCCCAAAGATCCGACAAAATTTGTCGTCGTAGGGACTGGGATGACCGACAAATAGGAAGGCGAGCTCATCAAGTTCCTCCGTGAGAACTGGGATATTTTTGCCTGGTGTCCAGCTGACATGCCAGGAGTACCCAGGGAGCTTGCTGAGCACCAACTCAAGGTTATTCCCGGATCAAAACCCGTCAAACAAGGTCTCCGTCGATTTGACGGAAGAAGACGGAAGGCTATTGGCAAGGAAATTATCCGGCTTTTAGCAGCGGATTTCATCAAGGAAGTAATCCATACTGATTGGTCCGCAAATCCGGTATTAGTGCCGAAGAAAGACACCACTGCTCTTAGAATGTGTATAGATTACACAGGATTGAACAAGTTGTGTCCGAAAGATAGGTTTGCGTTACCGCGAATCGATCAAATAATAGATGCCACTGCAGGCTCTGAGCTTTTATGCTTTTTGGATGCATACTCCGGGTACCACCAAATACGCATGAAAAAGGAAGATCAAATCAAGACTTCTTTTATAGCCCCGTATGGGACGTACTATTACGTAACCATGCCTTTTGGCCTGAAGAACGCAGGTGCAACCTACCAGCGTTCCATGCAACGCTGTTTGCATAGTCAAATTGGCAGAAACGTCCATGTTTACGTGGACGATATTGCTGTCGTAACCAAGGACAAAGATACACTCCTTGAGGATTTGCGAGAAACCTTCGAAAACTTGCGCACTTACAAGATGAAGTTGAATCCATCTAAGTGCGTATTCGGGGTTCCCTCAGGAAAACTTCTGGGTTTCATTGTTTCTCACAGAGGAATAGAAGTTAACCCGGAAAAGATCAAGGCAATCTTGAATATCTCAAAGCCTACATGTGTAAAAGATGTCCAAAGATTGACGGGTTCCGCTGCAGCCGTCAGCAGATTTATTAGTTGGCTGGGGGCTAAAACCTCACCACTCCACAAGCTGCTGAAAAAATTCGACAAAGTCAAGTGGATTGCGGAAGCCTGGGAACGTCTAGAAAGTTATGTACCTTTCCGTACTTAGTTCAATTCTATGTAAACATCTTTTGAGATCATGAAATAAAGTTGTCGGAATGCTGTCATCCATATTCTTTATAAGTGCAAAGTGTTTCCGCCTGATCTATTTCCCAATGATCTTACAAATTTCTCAACGTTAACCCGAATTGTGCTTGCGTACTCGGTGTTACAAAACTGAATGATTTTTCAGCCTGTTAACGGCTAAGGGAAACTTGAATTGCCTGTGTGCCCAAGTTTCACTTAAAAAACTTTCCTTAAATTCTCTAAGTCTTATCTGATTGTGTGTGTGTTGGGTTATTGGAACTAGTTAGTAAAAATGCCTTTAGCATGATCCATGTTTCCGAGTTTTAAAAACTGCTTGGTTCGTCCCCAGTTACTCGGCATGAAGATTCATATTGCTATTTGAGCCATTTCAAACACTAAGGACAGTTAAAACATACACACCAGAGAACCTAGAAGATAAAGGAATGATAAAACCCAAAAAACTTGCAAAAAATTTCATAATTTAAACTGCAACAGATGGAAGTTTCATTCATACAAAAAGAAGCATTACATTTTTGGATTACATTAAAAGAATAGTAATGCTCCTATTGTCTACTTTTTCTATCCAGGTTCCAGGTGACCCTTCAAGCATCTGACTCCTCCTCGCTGCTTTCATCTTGAGGGATTGGAGGGATCTCTGCCTCTGGATAATTGATGGAGAGATTTACCATGGAGGCAATCTGGGTGGCGTGGCCCTTGACTTCACCAAAGATGGTGTTTCGCTGCATATCCGTGTATCCTTGAGGGACACCGGACGCCACGCGCCAGGATTTAGCACTAGGGTAGTGCATGCGCATGAGGCCAAGAGCCATGCGCGCACCACCCCGTACAGCGGAGCGAAGGAAAGATTCCTTAGACTCCACCACCTCCATGACGGCACCCGGAAGTTTTTCAACCTCCGAGCATTCCCCAGATTTTTCGGGAAGAAACTTGTCTACTAGCTGCGTTGCAGCAGCCTTCATCAAATTCCATGTCTCCCCGAAAGCTCGGATGCCTGCAGCCCGAGTGCCATCTGGGGTATCTCCTGGTTTTTTCCAATAAAACACCCAAAAGGGTTAGATAGAAAACCAGAGAAAGTAAAACATGGAAAGATGGTACATAAGTTAGAAATTTACCGATAAGCTTGTCGATCTCGTAAACTTCCTCCAGGCGAAGGTTCAGAGCATCGGTCAAATCCCGGATGATGGATTTGTCCTTCTCCGCCTGCTCGGAAGCCTTGGAATTGGAAACTCCAAGGGCCAGGTTGCTGGCTTCCAAGTCTTGTTGAGCTTTCACAAGGTTCTTGTGAAGCTCAACATTCTCCTTGCGGAGAATTTCGGCATTGCCAGAATCTTCTGCTGCTTGCTTAGCCTCAGCTAATGCAGCTGAAAAGCAAGGTAAAAATCCGAGTTAGCTAGCTTCTTGGAAAAAACTTAGGCAAATGACTGAATCGGAAATTTCAGAAGGAAAATGTTTACCTTGTGTTTCCGACAATGCGAGCTTAGCTGATTCCAGCTCTGCTTCCCTTTCTTCAAGAATAGAGAGAAGACTTCTAACTTCTTTATTCTTGATGGTAAGCTTCCGGAAAACTTCCCTGTTGATGGCTTACGAGGTTTGCTGAAACATGGCAAGGAGAAGAATGAGTACAAAAAGCATCAAAGCAAAAAGCACGCATTTTAATTAATGCTTGGGGGCTAGAGTTATATACCTGGCTCATGCGCTGCAAACCTGCCAAGTTTTCTTTGAACTCTTTCGCGTATTCCGCGAAGAGATTTCCGGCTGCGTCCAAGCCGTCATTGATAGCTTTGAAATCCTTGTCAAAGGTGGGAATTTCCTCGCCGAAAGTCCGAGTTAATTTTTCCACCTCTGGGGCCGCCCTTTCCCTCGTGTCCGGGTCGGACACAATGGGCTGGCTGGGCTCTGGGGGCTTGGTGGTGGGGGCTGCAGTAGGCTCTTTCGCCCTCGTGCTTGGCGTCTCCGGGGCGACGGCAGGAGAAGGTTGGCTGCCTCGGCTGGAAGAAACCTTGAGTTTCTTCAGCTTCTTCGGCTTCAGGTTGGAGGGGGGCAGGCTAAAAACCAAAACCCGGAAAAGGTTTAAACACCAAAGATGGACGAAAAAGATCCCATAAAAGAAAAACCCAGAAGAAAATAACCTGGAAGTGGCGACGGGGATTCCGTCAAGATCGATAATTTCATCCGAGGAAATTATCTTCTTGCGCTTGCGCCCACCTGTAGCGGCGGTGCGTAGCGCATCCAGCTCGGCCTCGGAGGCTAACTCCGAGTCTGGAAGATCCGCAAGCTGTCGGAAGAACCAATCAGAATCAAAAAGGTAGATTATCCGAGAATTGAGATTGTACCCAAATGACGGAAAATTTACCTTGGGAGCTGGGTTGTCGGCCGTGTACATTGGCCGACTAGCTTCATATTGGTCGCGAGATGCGACCAACTGGTTGATGCGCCGTCGAAGCTCCTTTTGAGGCCAATCCTTGTCGGTTGTCCGCATAGGATCTTTGGCTCCCGTATACTCGCACAGAAGGCGACCTCCGTGGTTTGCTAATGGCTGGATCCGCCTATCCAGCCAGCAAAAGACCGTATCCATACCGGTCAAAGGAGGTTTGGAGGAGGTGAGCTTGGCGATGCGCCTCTTGATCCTTAACAGATCTGGCGGCAGAACTTGGACGGCTTCTGTTCCCCAGTTATCCTGGGGAACGGCGGCAGAGTTCACAAAAGGTGGAACCCCGACGGCCTTTTTAGGAAAAGGCACGTCGGGATGATAGAAGAAAGAACCCGTCCAAAATTTGACGGATTCTGAGGTCTTAATCTTGGGGAACCAATCCTCTCGGAATCTCCGAAGAGTAAAGGATATGGTCCCGCAAGTTGGGAGTGCGCCCTCCGAAGAGTTCCGCTTAACCCCAAAGCAGTACATCCAGAAGTCTAGCCTAGGTTCTATCCCTAAGTAGCCTTCAAACAGGGCCTGAAAGCCGGCCATGTAAAGAATGGAATTGGGGGGAAGATTGTGGGGCTGGATGTCATAATGGGAAAGAACTTGGAGGAAGAAAGAAGAAGGCGGAAGCCCCATACCTCGCAGGAGGTGGGAAGCGAGAAGTACCCGTTCGCCGTTCTGCGGCGTTGGCTCGGTTTCTTCCTCCGGAAGCCGCCATTTCTTCTTAAGTACCAGGCCCTCCTTCTCCAGGTTTGGAAGGAGAGCCGGAGGAATACTGCAGGCAATCCAGTTGCCTGCAGATTCAGCTTCTTCGTCCGCTCCGGCGGTGGCGGCGGCGGCGGCCTCCGCGGCGGCGAGCTCGTCACCGAGGAGCTCGATCTTTTCCTCCTTGCAAACGGTGGAGTTGTCGCGGCGCTTGATGATGCTATGTCCGCGGCGGCGGAAGTGTTTTCTCCGCCCGCCGCGGAAGCCGTGGTCTTCTCCGGCTCACCGCCGGTGGGCTTTTGCGCTCCCGATTGCGGATCTAGGTCGTTGACGAGCTCGTCGATGGCGGCGCGGGTCGGTGAAGGCGGCGAGGATGCCATCCTTTGGTGGCGCGTTTTGGTGCGTTCTGCGTGCTTGGAGACTAAGTGCGCCTGGGGCAAGAAACTTGCTCTCGAGCTCGCGTCAATGGCGTGGGCAGTGTGGGAGTGAGGAAAGTTTCGGAGGAGGACGATGATGGCTATTTATAGCCAGATATCCGTTTAGATACGTGCCAACGGCTCTTTTGACCGTTGGATGTTCGACGAGTGTCGCTCGCCGGAAAATCCGGGAAACGAAACGACAGGGGAATGATGGCTATCTCCTCGTTTCTCGTGAGAATCTGTCAGAGATACGTTGCAGGGTTTCCCGCGTGAAACCAAGCGGCGCTTACGTAAGCATGATTAAAGCGCTGATGTCATAAGTTCCTTTTCCGCGAAGGATCGCGAGAAGAAAAGCCGGATTTTCATAGTTCCGAGTTTTATGTTACCATCTCCTTCAAAAGGAAAGAAGAAAGAATCAAGACTGCTGAATCAAGTTTTCCCGGACAAAATTATTTGACGAAAGACGGAGAATCAGAGTTTTGATCCTTCCTGGGGGCTACTGTCGGATATATACTGAATAGGGGTATAGAAGATGGTAGACAAAAGAGCCGGACTACCAGGGTGGCCTACATGGTAATGGGCTTGGGTCCATTGGGCGGCCCAGTAGTCCGACGCGCAGGAGCCGGATTCTCGAAGGACCCGGATCACGGCCCACGTGATCTGGCTTGGAGGAGAAGACGGATTCCTTACTTTCCAAGTTACAAGTTAAACGTAGTCTTCTAGGTTTCTTGTTCTGTAAGCCCTAATCCGGCTATTATATAAAGCCGGACGGGAGATAGATTAGATAGGTTCAAGTTTCACAAGCTAAAGCTCTACGCAACTCGCCGAGAAGTTCATCCTCGTCGAGTAGCTAGATCTATTCCCTCACACTGTAACCCTGTTATACGGGCTTTAGTCCCAATTAGTGAGAAGTGCAGGAGTAGGTACGCCGTACTGTCGCGACGTACCGAACCTGGGTAAAATCCCGTGTTTTGTGTTACTACGCTATCCCGTTACCCCACGTCTCTACCGTAGTCTCATGGCACCCCAGTCTATGAAAACTACTACGATGTCTCGACATTATCCTTGCAAACAACTGCCCTCCTCTTAGGAAGTCGGAGATCGAGTACTACGCCATGTTGGCAAAGATGCGTGCACCATTTCCACGGAAGTAAGATAACTCTTTCCTTTCCGAATCACGCATAGCATTTTTTTTGCTATTCCAACAGCTGATGCATAATTTTGGAATGCACTTCAATAATATGCCTTTTTCCTTTCAGACAATGTTGATCTTGGAACTGCCTATGGAAAGTACTTTCGGGTGGGCTGTCTCAGCATCATCGATCCTGGTTCGTTAACATATAAATATAAATTTCTTCCAATTTACTTTGAATCTGCACCCTGTAACTTACTGATGGATTACCCACAACATTCAGGTGACTCGGACATCATCGGCACCACCGCCACCACCCAGTGAAGAGAAGAAAAAGCTCTCCCCCTATCTAGTTTATCTAGGGTTGTGCTCTCGAGGCTGGCCTCTTGTTATCTTTGGTCATGTACTTTTTTGCGACAATGAGTTGTAGCTTTCATCATACGTATTATTAGTTCATGTTGGTTGAATGGATGGCTTCTTGCTGAGATTGTGAGCATTGTAGCTGCTGAATTTCCAGCATCAGCATGCAGTGATTTACAAAGTACCTGTTTGCTTGGCTGATGCTGATCCAGAGCTTGGCTCTTTGTTTTGGTTTGCTGTTGGCAGGATTTATTCACCCTGAGTTCACCATGCCGTGCGATAGCAGCGGTGGTCTTCTTCATCTCCATAGTTTTGGTGAGAGTTTCCGGTTCCTCTTGTTTGTACTGTTCGTGTTTGTGAACTGATTGATGCTCATTAATTAAGCTCTGTCCGCCTCTAATGAACATAGGATCTGTTATTTCTCTTACTAAGTATTATTGCTGGCTGGAATGTTTGGGCATTCTGGCACGGATGTCCATTATTCATTTAGTCTTCAACTTGCACTTGAATACAACAATATACTGTTTAATTTGAATTTTCAAAACTTGGCTATTTTCTGGATTGTCGTGATCTACTACATGCCTTAATCAGTTTTGCTTCTTTGCTATTTATTTGGTGAACCGGTTTCAGTTCTGAACGTACTAGTGCACGGTCGCCATTGTTAATTTTCTTGTAGTTCTCTACACATCGATTTAGTTTTGAATTGCATCTTATTGTGCTTAACCTCGTCTCCCTAATTTTACAGATTGTTCAAGGAAGATAAGGACTAAAAGCTTCAATTTGACAGGGAGCTCATTGGATCTGGTTATTTTGAACTGTATGATTGTAATAGCTGACTTGAACTATATGATTGTAATAGTTGGAGTTGGTTGTTTTGATATTTTGTTGTATTTTCATAGCTGAATACCTGATTGTGATATTTACTTGTACTTCCATACCTGATTGTAATATACCTTGTTTGAATCAAATTCTTGTTATTCAATTGGATGAAAAAATATGGGCTGTATTTATTTTGTATCTAAACTGGTCACGCACCAGAAGTTACTGGGCTGGAGAGGCCCATAAGAAATGTGGAAGTGAAACAAACAAAAAGGCCAAAGTAGCCCTGGCCGAAACAATCAGTAACGGAATAGCTTACTGTATTGGACCAAAAAATATATGGGCTCTAAAAGGGCCAGGAATAATCGAGAAAAGGCAAAAAAAAAAGTGAAAAGGCTAAGGCCCAAAAGAAATGTGGAAGTCAAACAAAGAAAAAGATCAAAGTTATTGGGCCAGGACCACGAAGATCACAGAAATGGACCGGGCTGTATTTGATCCACGACGTTTTCAAATCGTCATGATTTTGCCACGTAGGATTAGCCACGTCGGAGCTGATGTGTCCTGCTCGGACTACTCACGACGATTTTGGATCGTCATAGATTAATGACGTTCCTGTATCGTCGTGGATATCCATGACGATTCCTACAAAATCGTCATGGTGAACCATTACTGACGCTCGGTTTTCAACGATTTGTATTTCGTCATAAGATCGTCATGGATGAAATTTGTTGACGATTTAGTGACGAAAATTGAGCGTCATGTATCAGCATATTTCTTGTAGTGGGGGTCCGGTGTGGGCTCCGCCCAAATCACCTTCTGGAGCGCAACTGCGGAGGCTCGGACGGAAGCTCCGGTGGAGCTCCGGTGGGGCGGAACCTCCGCCATTCCCACCGGAGGCTCCGCCTTCTACAAAACCTGGCGTACGCCCAAGAGAGGGTCCGGTGCGCCTCCGGTGGAGGCTCCGCCCAAACGGTGTTCTGTTGGCCAAGAGCGGAGGCTCCACCAGAGCCTCCGGTGGGCCTCCGGTGGCCTAGCCTGGCCACTGTGTAAATGGGGTCCGGTGGACCTCCGGTGGGGGCTCCGCCAAAACCACCTTCTGTTGCACGAGTGCGGAGGTTCCACCGGAACCTCCGGTGCACCTCCGGTGGGGCGGAACCTCCGTCATACCCACTGGTACCTCCGCCACGTGGTCCAGCAAGCAAGTGCAAATGTGCTGCGCCACTGCGCAAGAAAATGAAGCCCACCGGAGCCTCCGGTGAAACCACCGGAGCCTCCGGTGCTCCTGGACTGCAACGGCCCTTAAATGCAAGGGGTATAAATACCCCTTCCCCTACCTCTTAAATGCTAAGCTTTCCCCCATTCTCTCTCCTAGCCATTAATGAAAGCTTCATCCGCCTAGATCTCCCACTCCGTCCACCCAATCACTCCCATACTTGGTGGAGAGCTAGAGGAGGCCTAGATCCACACTTCCACCAAAGGAATCTCAAATCCATCCACCACAACCTAGTAGATCTAGAATCCTACTTGAGGCCTAGAAACCTTAGTAGATCTTGTGCTTGTAGCTTCCACCTTGTTGCAAGAAGCTACGGATTGCTTGAGAGCCTCCATCCATCTTGTGGAGTGACCTCGAGCCCTTGTAAAGGTTTGGTCAACGCCTTAAAGTTGACCTCATAGTGGAAACGAGAATCTTCCTCACCGGAGAAGCTCAAGGAGAACAAGGTGTGCACAACCGTGCTATTGAGGAGCGCCTAGGTGGCTCCCCACCTCTCCAACGTAGACGTACTTCTCTTTGAGAAGGAACTACGGGAATCATATCCTTGTCTCCTTGTTTACACTTGTTGTTTGCTTTACTACCTTACGCTTTACTTCCGTTGCACATAGTATCTTGCTCACATAGGTTGCTCACCTAGATGCACATCTAGAGAACATTATCTTATCTCGCTTAGCCTCACTAAAAAAGAGAAGAAAAGAAAAATTGGTAGTCAACCTATTCACCCCCCCTCTAGTTGACCATAGTGCACTTTCAGTTTGGATGTCGACAAGAATTTATTTGAGCTAAAGGCTTCATGTCGGCGCTCCAAATCTTCTTCCAACAAGAGGTCTCGAAAAAGGTCCAAATTACCCAAATCCCCCATTGTTTCCCAATGAATGGTATATTTGCAAATAGAAGAGGTCTTGGTGACTTGGCTAAACACTTGCATTTTGATGATTCTGTTAGGGATCATAATTTGGATTTTTGGGTATTTCTGAGACCGGTAGGCGTGATTTCTCGCAAAGCCTACTCAACCGTCTTTCCGGTGGTGTAGATTTTGCGTGGCATTCACGCTCGCCTAGGGGACGTTCTGGAGGTATTTTACTCGGAGTAAGGACTGAGACTATGGAAGTGTTAGAGTTTTCGAATGGGGAGTTTCACATTAAACTCAACATTCGTAACAAAGATGACAATTTCATATGGAGCCTTGTTACCGTGTATGGACCTGCCCAGGAGGAACCCAAGACCGATTTTCTCATGGAATTGGTTAACCTAGTAAAAGATAACCCACACACCATAATTATTGGGGGGATTTCGATTGCTAAGGTTTCCATTCGAGAAAAGTAAGGGCCGGCTTGACAACCATTGGCCTCTTTTGTTCAACGCAGTCATTGGGAGCTTGAGCTTGAGAGAGATTTCGATGGTTAGAAGACAGTTTACTTGGGCAAATAGTATGCCTGAACCCACATACGAGAAACTAGGCCGGTGCTTATGGATACAGAATGGGAATTGAAATATCCCATGGTATCGGTACGGGCTCTAGAACGTATAGAGGCGCTGTCATATCACGCTCCCATCCTTTTGACGACCGGATTTCCTGTACAACGGTGTAATAGTCAGTTCACGTTTGAACTTGGATGGATACACCGGGAGAGCTTTGCAGAAATGGTCAAAAGGATTTGGGAAGGACCAGTTGTTGGGAAAACGCCAATCCAGAGGTGGAATAACCAAATACGTTCTCTACGTAACTACCTTATCGGATGGGATCGTCATACGACGGGTTTACTTAGAAAAGAAAAGCAACGGCTGATGACCTCGATGCATTAGCGGAAATCCTGCCTCTGTCTATGCAAGAGATTGAATTGAAAAATCAATAAAATTCACAGAGTGCGGGATTATTGCGCGAGGAGGAGCTGAAATGGTAACAACGATCGAAAGCGCAGTTTATTCCAGAAGGGGACTCAAATACAAGATATTTCCACAGTGTTGCCAATGGTAGACACAGGAAGAAACGTATTTTCTCCCTCGTACAGGATGAGGGTACGATTGAAGTCCATGAGCAACTAAAGTCGTATATTACTAAATATTGTAAAGGGTTATTTGGAGCTCTAGAGGAAGACCATTTTTCCTTAGATGAGAACTAAACGACGGATATCCCCCAGGTTTCTAATGAAGAAGTGAGGAAGAGGTGAGAAAGGCTATTTTCCAAATGGAAAACAACAGAGCCCCTGGCTCCGATGGCTTCCCGGCTGAATTCTATCAGACCTTTTGGGAAGTTATCAAGTCTGACTTACTACAATTGTTCTACCGCCTTCATGGTGGACAATTGGAGTTGTTCCGTCTGAATTTTGGTGAAATTATTTTACTACCTAAGGTTAATGAGGCAGAAAGGATCCAGCAATTCAGACCTATTTGTCTCCTTAATGTTAGTTTTAAGATATTTATCAAAGTCGCGACGTTAAGCCTGAATGCCGTGGCTGATCATGTGTTTCGTCCTTCTCAAATTGCTTTTATGCAAGGTCGTAGCACCCTTGATGGAGTGGTTACCCTTCATGAAACAGTCCATGAGATGCACCGCAAAAAGTTGAATGGGGGTGATTCTAAAACTTGATTTTGAGAAAGCATATGATAAAGTTAAATGGTCCTTTCTTCATCAGACTCTTAAAATGAAAGGTTTTTCCTCTGAATTTCATGCTTTAATTCAAAATTTCATCACGGGAGGAAGTGTTGCCATCAAGGTCAATGATGACACAAGCCGATACTTCCAAACGAAAAGGGGCTTGGACAAGGTGATCCATTGTCACCAATGTTATTTAATATAGTGTCGGATATGCTAGCTATTTTAATTGAATGCGCTAAGTCTGATGGCCAAATTGAAGGGGTCATTCCGCACCTAGTGGATGGTGGGTTGTCCATACTTCAATATTCCGATGATACAATCATCTTTATGGATCATGACATCGAAAAAGCAAAAAACCTGAAGCATTTGAGCATTTGCCGGGGTTAAAAATAAATTTTCATAAGAGTGAATTGTTTTGTTTTGGTGAGGCCCAAAATGATGCTCAGTATGCCGAGCTTTTTGGCTGCACGCAAGGACAATTTCCTATTAAGTATTTAGGTATTCCGATTCAACATCGAAGACTCACAAATGCTGAATGAAAATTGGTTGAGGAACGTTTACAGGCTAGGTTACACAGCTGGAAAGGTAAATTATTATCCTTAGTGGGAAGATTAGTACTCATAAATTCAGTACTTAGTAATATGGTACTGTGTATATGATTTCTTTCTTCCAGTTGCCAAAAGGGGTCCTGAAAAGACTGGATTATTTCCGGTCAAGATTCTTTTGGCAAGGGGATAATAAGAAGAGAAAATATCGGTTGACTAAGTGGAGTGTGGTTTGTCGACCTAAAGACCTAGGGGGCTGGGGATTCATGACCTTGAGGTCAAGAATAGAGCCCTCCTTGGCAAGTGGCTTTTTAAGCTACTGACTGAGAATGGAGTTTGGCAAACTTTCCTAAGAAGAAAGTATGTGGATTCACAAGCGCTATCTCAGGTTTACTGGAAGCCTGGGGACTCTCACTTTTGGGCTAGTATTATGGCCACCAAAAAACACTTTTTCCCACATGGGTCTTTCTCAATTCACGATGGATCAGAAATTAGGTTCTGGGAGGATATTTGGATGGGAAATACCACTCTCCGGAAACGATTTCCGGCCTTGTATAGCATTGTGCGACATAAAAGTGATACACTCACCAAGGTGTTGGAATCTTTCTGACCTAATGTGTCGTCCTAGACAAGCATCATGGAATGTCTTGGTACAAAGCCTTGCTTCTGTGAAGTTGACATAAGGATCTGATAAATTTCTATGGAATCTACACGAGAATGGCAAATTCTCGGTGTATTCTATGTACAAAGCTCTAGTGCAGCCTGAGATCCAGTTATTAATTTTAAGAAGATTTGGAAGATGAAGATCCCATTGAAAACTAAATTGTTTGCATGGTATCTGCGTCGAGGAGTTAATTTTACTAGAGATAACCTTGTTAGGCGGAATTGGCAAGGAAACAAATCGTGTGTCTTTTGTCCCCAAGACGATAATATTTAACACATTTTCTTTCATTGCAATTTTACTAGATCTATATGGCCAGCCATCCAGATCGCCTCGATCTTATATCCACCTAAAAGCGTTGCTAATATTTTTTGGCAACTGGCTCAATGGGGTTGATTCTTGGTTTAAGAAGCTGATTAGGATGAGAGCGATTGTCGTTGGTCTATTTGGCTATGTAGAAATGACAAGGTTTTTAATGATAAAAATATTTTCCTTATGCAGGTCATCTACCGATGTACGACTTTGATCCGTTCTTGGACGCCTTTGCAACTTGTGGGGTATCGTTCCCTGTTCATGGAGGCGTGTACGCCGCTGGAGGATTCGGCGAGAGCTATTTTTACCCTTCATGGATAGCATCATAATCGGATTGGTCCTCTAGCGTTTATGTGTCTTTACAATTTCTCGTGATGATATGTAATACGTTTTTTTATTTAATGTTCTTTGACTCATTGTGGACATGTGGCTGTGTGCATCTTCGCTATGCAGAGGCCGGGTACATGCTTAAACCTTTTAATAAAGTTCCCATTATTGAAATAAAAGGCTTCCTTCCACCTATAAACACGCAACCGGCAGCTCCAACGAGGCTAAGCCGATTCCCTCGGAAACTTTAGTGTTCTGAAATTTCACCTGGTCCAAGTCCTTTCCTCCAGCGAGCGCGTCGCTGCAGTCAACGAGATAGCGAGATTGGATATATCAGTCTTTGTAGGTAGACGGAATCTGCATCTGATTCGGTGGATATTCCGGGAGACGCGTTTAATCTGTCATCATCTCGTGTCTAACCTATTCACCAGGCGCATCAATCATTTCATGGCTGGATTAAAATATTTGCAGCAGTTTGTTCCTGCCGTCCAAGACAGAAGACACTTGTATGTATCTTAAAACATTTTTTTTAAACGATTTGTATCTCAAAACTAAAACTATCTTTCCTCAATGCAGAACTATAGGTTGATTTTTAAGTAGATTATGCTACACTGTTTCCAGGAGGATTCCACATGTGAAGGGTGAGAGCACTATAAGTTAGATGGCCTTTACTGAACATTTAAAAACAAGATAAATTGGTAGGACTCAGTGTAGGATCACAAAGGCCGTATAGGATTTCAAGGAAACAATCCGAGAATGGTTTTTGAAAATCCTCCCAAAGGTTCATGCCTTGACCATCCATAAGCATTGCACATTGAGTATCTCCATGATAAAATGTTTTGTGCATCATTTTGATACAGAGGTCGAGGCGTCGCTCCCCTTTTCAAAAAAAAAAAAAATCATTGGATGCATGACCGGATGTTAGAGCATGCATGCATTTTTAAATCATATATCCGGTACGCTAATTGCGTGGACAAAATAAACAAAGATGCAATTTGGCCGTGCCACATTTGCCTCTCAGGAGAGGACATTGGCTTGTCTTCAGAGAACAAACTATATAAAACCAAGACCTGAATAACTAATCGTCTGAAAGCAACCTGGCGGACATGGTCCAGGAACCAAAGGCTGCAATATCAAGGGATGGAAGGAAGCAGCTACCTCGGTGAGCGACAGAGAGCGCAAAGATCGTCGCCACCACCATGGCTGGCAACCAGCAGCCGAGGGTGCTGCAAGCGCTCGACATGGCAAGGACGCAGTGGTACCACTTCACCGCCATCGCCATCGCCGGCATGGGTTTCTTCACCGACGCCTACGACCTCTTCTCCATCTCCCTCGTCGTCGAGGTCATCGGCCACAGGTACTACCGGTACCTAGGCGGTCAGGCGCCCCTCGGGGTCACCGCCGCCATCAGCGTCATCGCGCTCTTTGGCACCGTTCCCGGACAGCTCCTCTTTGGTTGGCTCGGCGACAAGATGGGCCGGAAGCGCATCTACGGTGTCACGCTGATCCTCATGGTCGTGTGCTCCCTCGCCTCCGGTTTTTCTTTCAGTAAGCGAACTGGTAAGAGCGTGGTGACCGTGCTCTGTTTCTTCCGGTTCTGGCTTGGTGTCAGCATCGGTGGCGACTACCCACTGTCCGCCACCATCATGTCGGAGTATGCCAATAAGAGGACCCGCGGCGCATTCATCGCCGGCGTCTTCGCCATGCAAGTATGTATGGCGGTCAAATTATACTTTAACATATTGCTACCTTCGTGAAATAACAAAGTTTTAAATATCGCGCTATAGCGTTTTCTACACTGTGATGATAAGTGGTTTAGCCCACTAAATGTAACAAAACCCTTAAATAGCATGCTATAGCGGCGATTTAGCATCGGTATAGCGTTTCAAGCAGGTCGTCGCTAAATGTCATAGCCCGCTATTTAAAACTATGAAAATATGTCTTTCTATATAGCATGTCATCGCCCTTCAGACTTTGTTTTTCTTTGACAGCTACTCCCCTAGTTCTGAATTATAAGATGATCTACCTTTTCTGAATCGGATTTATGTAGACGTGTTTCGATGTATCTGTTCACTCATTTCAGTCTATCGATAGTCCACATCGAAGTATCCAAAACATTTTATAACAGGGATAAAAAGTACGGCAAAAAATTCATCTTGAGGGGGAAGAAAGTGTTTAATTTCTTATTCTTTTGAGAACTTAGGAAGTATTTTATAGAACCAATGTGCAGAATTTGCATTCAAACCTCACTTCTTATTTTGTAGGGTTTTGGTAACCTTGCTGCTGGGATTGTTGGCATGATCACATCAAAAGCCTTTGAGAAAGCATCGCCCAACGACATAGACTATGTCTGGCGCATTGTCCTCATGCTCGGGGCCATTCCAGCGCTGCTCACATACTACTGGCGGATGAAGATGCCCGAGACGGCACGGTATACGGCCCTTGTTGCCAAGAACGCCAGGCAAGCCACGTCCGACATGTCACGTGTGCTAGGCATGCACATCGTGCCGGAGGAAGAAGCGGCCACACCGGACAACGAGCTCACAGAGACAGACGACGAGATGTACGGCCTCTTCTCGGCGGAGTTCCGTCGCCGCCACGGCCTCCACCTCCTCGGCACCACTGTCTGCTGGTTCGTCCTCGACGTCACCTTCTACTCGCTCAACCTTTTCATGAAGGACATCTTTACCGTCGTCGGGTTGATCCCCGATCCAGCCGAAGCGGACAACCAGGTCGCGCGGATGATCCGCATCACCGGGCTGCAAACCGCTGTCGCGATCGGTGGAACCCTGCCGGGGTACTTCTTCGCGGTCGCCTTCATCGACCGCGTCGGGCGCATAAAGATCCAGCTGCTCGGGTTCGCCATGATGACGGTCTCTACACTCTGCCTCGCCATCCCGTACGAGGAATGGATGAAACGCAAGAACAGAGTTGGGTTCGTGGTCATGTACGGATTTACATTCTTCTTCGCAAACTTCGGGCCGAACACGACGACGTTCATCCTCCCGGCAGAGATCTTCCCGGCGCGGCTGCGCTCCACGTGCCACGGCATATCTGGAGCTGTCGGGAAGGTGGGTGCAGTCATGGGCGTGCTCGCCTTCTCCTTCATGGAAGCACAGTTCAAGGCCTTGCTGTTTGTCCTTGTTGGGTGCAATCTTGTCGGCATTGTGTTCACTCTCCTCCTGCCGGAGACAAAGGGGAAGTCCCTCGAGGAGATCACCGGGGAGACGGAAGAACGTCACCACCAAGATGATGAAGGTGCAGCTGTCGGTGCAGCTCAGGGCATACACGCCGTCTCTACTTAATTAGTTAACCTTGTTGATTGATCAGTCTAGCTCAGTTTTTCGTTTTTAAGGGATGTGTGTATATGCTGCATTTCGTGAATATTGTGTACTTTTGACACGAGTGTATATGAGAATCTGGATTTCATGAAAATACGTTGGATCGTCATCAACTCCTTTGCCCCTTAGCAGCGCTGAAGTCCAACACCTCTATGTTGGCACGTTTAACGCTCGGCTCGCCCCCTTCCATCCAACTAATTTAGGGAGCAAACCCAAGATCACATTGCCGCAGCTCTATGTTGGATCATGAAAATATATTGGATCACTCTCAAATCGAAGTTTCCTAATTTCGGGTTTTCAACGGTTCTGAATGATTTTTTATAAAGAAAAAAAAAATAGTAAAGCATCCTACTGTCCTATGATCACGATATTTGAAACTTGGTCAAAATCATATCACAATGTTTTTAAAAATTGTAAAAACAAATCACACATATAGTGTACACAGGAACACCTATGCGATTTTTTGTGTGTAATAATACGATTGTTTGTTATTGGTGTTTACTGTAATCATAAAACCTTTTTTACATTCAGTTACTATAACTCACTCACTATAGCTTGGTGTAAGAAGTTTAAATCGTGGTTTCTCCTCTACATGTTGATTACCATAAAATTTCGACGCTGCACATGGAAAGAAGCAGGAGGTCGCAGATGATCGCTGAATTCGTGTAGCGCCTTAGAGCTAGAGGAGCGACACATGGGAGGTGAGCTGGCGGCAGCGGACGACAGCGAGAAGTGGAAGGAGATGCAACTTACGGAAAGATACGAGGAGCAAAAATGCTAGGAAGGATTCGGTAACGCATAATGATTTATCCTGTCATGCAAGGGATGGGAGCAGCCACATGCGGGAGAAGAGAAGTGGCAATGCGCCAGAGGGAGGAGATGAGCATGGAACACATGTGGAGGTGGAGAATTCACATAAGCAAGGGTCCAGAAGCACCATGCATTACCTTTGGGTCACATATTACTGTTGATCAGTGCAGCTTGATCCATTCGCTTTGTTGGTCCGTGATGTGGAAAATCACAGCCATACTCCCTAGGGGCTTGTTCGGTTGCGTGGGGGAGGGGGGGGGGGATAAACGGGATTGACATGGATTAGTGGGGATTAAATCTCATTTAAGTCAAATCTTTACTATTAAGGTTACAGTGGCGGTGAGACGGTATCACACATCTAAAAATTTACGGGACAAATGTCACTCCACTTCTCTCTTCTCGTACACAAGAGAACTAGCTAACATGCATGCATGCACTAACAAACAATATCCACTCTATTCCTCTCTCCTCGTATACACACAGAAGTAACTAACACACCGCATGCATGCACTAACAAACAATATCCATCTCAACTAACCCAATTACCCATCCAATTTTTAGTACTACTATTAAAGGATTATCCACGAAAATTAAGCAAGTATCCATCGCTAGTGTGACTTTGCCCGATGGATTGTGACCGTTTGGTGCGGGCCGGCCCAGTAAATATCCATTGAAGGGCATGCGAGTATAATATGGTGAACTCACGATATATAGCACTCGGTAAAAAACCAAAAGCAATAGATTATCGCTAAAAAAAAAACCCGTTGCGTCAGTCCATCCTCTACCTTCAGTGGCTAGCAGAGGATGAAAAAAAAGAACCACTCCGTGAGTCCATCCTCTACCTTCAACGGCTAGCGGACGGGTGCGGGAGCGGTGCTGCGTCCTCGCTAACCAGGTCCGGGTCGAGCAGGTCGTGGTACTCCATCTCCAATCCGATTTGCACTCCACCGCTTGCTCACTATCTCCACCAGCTAGCAGCCAGGGAAAAGCAACGAACAACACACCACTCACACGAACCCAACCGACTCATGTGTTGTTACTCGCCTATGTCTTCCAACCTATCTAGCTGATGAAGTGAGTACGACACTAGCAGCTGGTTACCGTATACCTGCATGAGTGAGAGCTAAACCATGGAAATACATGAGAAGCTTATTTATATGTCGGCCGGTCATGGGCCGGTTTCCCGTTCGTTGACCATCGACCACGCCGCAACATCGCCAACCCCATCCATGTCGCCACGCCACGCGTAGTCCAAGTGGTGTAAATTTGTTGTTGTCCAAGGGTCAAAACCACCTCTCGCCTCGCTGGGGCATCACCCACTCCAAGTCGGGTAGGTACCCGACAGGACCACATAGGGAGCGGGAGATGTCCCCCACCCCATGTCCATGGGTATCCCGGTGGCTCTCGCCGCAACATCGGTCAGAGTTCTCGCTGGGGTCATTGTTCGTTCTCAAACCCTTCGGCCACATCACGATTTCTACGACCATCTCTTAGTGCCCCTCGCCACCTCTTGGAAGTAACGCGTTGCCCTTTAGACCACAATAGGATACCTGGGACAACACTAACCATCCCCGACACTACCAACGACACCACCAGACCATCCCGATACTTGACATAAGCCTATCAGTCAGCTTCCACTTCGACACCATCACCGATTGTCATCAAGCACCAACCGACTACTTTAAGCACACCTCGACAAGCACCCGATTACGTCACACCGTTCACAACTTTTCGGGAGTGTGACACGACCACGACAACCTAGGCATACGACAAAACCTATTAATGGACTTGTTGTTTATTCCGTAGCAAAGCACGGGCATTATGCTAGTTCCCCGTACTTTCTCTCCAAACCACTCCAATCCACCTCGGGAGTGGATTAATCGAACAAGGCCTATATGAGCCATACTCTGTATATGCCTTGGCCCACCGGCGGTGTCTTTGACGCAATGCACCATCCTGAACGGTACTTATGGGCCCTTGCTAGTGATGCACTAGTGGAAAACAGGCTATCAATACCGGTTTCAGAGGGAATTTAGTACCGGTTGGACAACCGGTACTAATTAATCAGCACTAAAGCCCCACCGGATTCTAGTACCGGTTCCTTACGGGCCGATATTAAAAGGGCCTTCACGTGGCCCAGGAAAGCCCCTCTGGCCCCTCTGGCCCTCTTTCTCTTCACACATACGACTTTGTACACCGCATTAAATAATGCTCCTACAAGTTGGCCTAGTAAATTATACATGGCCAGTAGTCCCTACTGAGACTGGTAACTCGCGAAACAAATTTGTCTATTCCCGGAAACCAACAAGGAGGAGCTGACTTTAGCTGACATTTTGAAAAAACCATCATGGCTGGTATTATTGATTTTTACACAAGTGGGATGCTTTGTTAATTAATCACAACGGTGTTTACAGTGGATACATCTGGATGTTCCAATAATAGTGTCCACTTTCCAGAGCGAGAACATTCATAGCTTTTATTTTCCCAAAATAAAGCAAAGCCCCAAGACACACACCTAGCTATGTGGTGTGCACGAACCTAAACTCTTCGAGATGTCTTTTGCAACCTTCAATCTCCCGCAAGAATATTGACTCTGGGAACGTAATGACAAAACAATACTTTTGGGAAAGGAATCGGCCAGTTGTCATTTTCTTTCACACAGCCAGGGATTCCATTTCCACGGCGCTCCTATATATTTCCACGGCTTTTGCTCTCGTTTCTCTGCTTGTGGTCAGCAGTGAGCCAGTGACCCTCTTTGTCAACACACGATAAGACCGGTAGTGGACGGCTTTGCTCCCATTTTTCTTACCGAAGTCTCCCGTGAAGAGAAGTGGCAATGGAGATGTCACCGATGAGAGGTGGTGCCAAGGAGGAGGACCTGTCCCGAGAAGCCAGCATCGACAGGGAGGCGATTTCTGGCGCCATCGCCAAGGGAGGGCAAGGAACGTGGAGGCATGCGGCGTTCCATGTGGCGACGACGATCGCGACGCCAGCTGCCTATGCTCCCTTGCCTTTTGCTCTTGCATCCCTCGGCTGGTCTCTGGGTTAGCAGTGCCATACTCTTTACCATATAGTGTAAATTCTTTGATTTTTTTTGTGATCCAGTGATCAATAGCAGTTAATTTTTTTTCTACCATAGGTGTTTGCAGCTTGGTCATAGGAACGCTGGTTACCTGGTGCTCTAGCTTGGTTATTGCCTCGCTGTGGGAGTGGAATGGAGAGAAGCACACCAGCTACCGGCTGCTTGCGAAGAGCATCTTTGGTGGGTACAGTTTTTTCTTACTTAGAATACTGTAATTGCACCAACTCTGTTGAGAGTTGCAGAACTATCTTACTGATACCAATGCTTATTTCTCAAGTGAAATGTCCCTTTTGATGATTTAGTAGTAAATCCTCACCTGTTATCCGTTATGAGTCAACAAACGATTCTTAATGGTAGAGCATAAGTTTAGGAAAATTTACCATGAGTGCTGACAAGAAGTTTTACTTTGTTGAAGGTCCTTGGGGCTACTGGTATGTGTCATTCTTCCAGCAAGTGGCGTCAATTGGCAACAACATTGCGATCCAGATTGCAGCGGGCAGCAGCCTCAAGGCTGTCTACAAGCACTACTACACTTCTGAAGATGGCGCGATGACGCTGCAACACTTCATACTTTTCTTCGGCGCACTCGAGTTGTTCCTCTCCCAACTTCCTGACATACATTCGCTCCGGTGGGTGAATGCTACCTGCACTGCTAGCACCATTGGGTTTGCTGGGACAACCATCGCCGTCACGATGTATGAAGGTAGAAGTAAACAAATTTTAAATCTGCATGCAGTACTGAAATTAATTGCTGAAGACATGGAAATAATCAACGGCATGTTCTTCTGCAGGACATCAGATTGACCGGAAACAAGTTGGCTACAGTCTGCAAGGAACAACTGGAACTAAGATCTTTGCAGGTTTCAATGCGCTGGGCACAATAGCCTTCTCATTTGGTGACGCAATGCTGCCAGAAATTCAGGTGACCGTCACAAGTTTACTTCATATTACTTCCTTAGTGCAAACATCCATTCTGATGCCGTAAAATTGGATGAATTTGCAGAGCACTTTGCGGGAGCCAGCAAGGAGGAACATGTACAAGGGTGTGTCGACGGCATACTCGTTGATCGTCATGTCCTACTGGACACTGGCATTTAGTGGCTACTGGGCCTTTGGCTCTCAAGTCCAGCCATATATCCTCTCCTCCCTGACTGCTCCAGCATGGGCGATTGTAATCGCAAACATGTTTGCAGTGATTCAAATCATTGGTTGCTTTCAGGTATCCGTAACTGATGGCAAACCTGGCTCTATATTTCGTCACAGATTTCTTGATAACCATCCAGTAACTGTGCTTCTTCCTAAAGATATATTGCAGGCCGACATTCGCGCTCTTTGAAGAGCGCGTTCAGTCGGAGAAGAACACGGGGTACAGAGCATCGCTGTGGCGGCTGATGTATACCTCTGTATACATGGCGGCAATCACCCTCGTTGCTGCAGCAATACCTTTCTTTGGGGACTTTGTGTCAGTTTGTGGAGCCGTTGGCTTCACCCCTCTGGACTTTGTGCTGCCAGTGTTACTATTTCTGAAGGTTGGGGGGCTCCCCAAGAACCCAGGGTTGCGGCGTGCTATCAAGGTCATTGGAATCACCGCTGCCGTCTTTTTCTCTGTGATTGGAGCTCTCGCATGCATCGGTGCCATCAGAGCAATTGTGCTCCACGTCAATACCTACAAGTTCTTCCATGACATATGATCGTAGTTAGGTACTTTCAGGCCACCGTGCATCAGTTACTTGGATGCAGTTTCGTTTGTTCTAGTGGTAAGATGTCTGGTAATATGCAATGCTCGTATAGTACATGGAGAATTTTCAAGGCAAGTCCATTTTTCAGTAATTTATATCAGGATATGATGGTCACGAAAATCGACTTCTGTTCCAGAGTAAAAGAACAACCAACACATAGAATTAAGACTGTACAATTGGGGAACAGCAAACTGGATGGATACTGTTATATAAACATCATACGAAACAAGAGTGCAGTTCCTTCTAGACACATCAATATTTCCCAAAATTGATTCTCATACTGATCTGGGAACAAAAAAGTTATGTAATCTGATCTTAGAAACATAATTACCCCACTACGCACAGGTCTCCTGCGGGTTCTCGAATTTATTATCAAGTTTGGATTGGTGATGGTTGCTCTGCCAAATAAAGGTTAAGGGCATCTCCAGCCGTTGCGCCCCCCCTCCCCCCCCCCCCCCCCCCGGGCCCAAAACGCCGCCGTTTTGGGGCCGCCGCCGCGCCAAACGTCGCTATTCTGGAACCTGGGGGGCAGCGTTCCCAGTCGCTTCGGAGCCCAAATTCCGGCCCAAACAAACGCAATTTGAAAAACTAGGCGAAATTCATTGATTTAAGCGAATTGCGTACATATTCGACGGAAATTCAAACTAAACATCGGCGGAAATTTAAACTAAAACTTATTTATTGATCTACGCGACGACTACCCCTACGCATCGTCGTCTTCAGCGGCGTCCTCGTCGCGGCGCTCCTTCTCCACCAGCTGGTTGGAGAGACCAGCTTCGCCCTGCCTCGCCGCGGCGAGCCAGCGTTGCTCCGCCCGCTCCGCTCGGGCTTGCACCCGCAGCCGGTGCAGCTGCGCCTGCTCGGAGGGCGGACGGCTGCGCCGCTCGCTCTGCAGCGCCACCTGTCGCCGGTCGGCCTCGTACAGGGCGATGATGCCCTCCTGCCCGGCCGAGGCAGCGCGCTCGGCCATCTGCCGGCGCACCTCTCGCGCCGCTTCTTCCCTCTGGTGTGTCTCCAGAGAGCCCCGAATGGCGGCCGCCTCCGCCGCCTACTCGAGGACGCCGCGGACATTGCGGTACGCGTCCTCGTTCTGCGCGGTTTCAAAGGAGTACAGCCCGGCGTGCTGCCTCCTCCGCTCCCTCCTCCGGGCAGCCCGCCGGGCCTCTCGCGTCTCGTCCTGTTCGGGTGGCTGCTCCGGCGCCACTTGCTGCGCCGGAAGCTGCTCCGGCGCCACTTGCTGCGCTGGCTGCAGCTCGTCGTCGTCGCTCTCGGGCCACGCGTCCCAGAGATGGTCCATTGCGGCGAGGATGATGATGGAGAAGAGCGGCGAGGATGGAGAAGAGCGGCGAGGATGGAGA
The DNA here is from genome assembly GCA_028641055.1 of Alopecurus myosuroides. Lineage (NCBI taxonomy): Eukaryota > Viridiplantae > Streptophyta > Magnoliopsida > Poales > Poaceae > Alopecurus > Alopecurus myosuroides. The sequence continues at coordinate 482,127,323 of CM054059.1, forward strand.
AGAACGGCGAGGAGGAAGCGAGAATGTGAGGACGGAGAGGGGCGGGCACCATTTTTATAGCCTGGCGGGCCAGTCGCCGCGTCGCGCGTGTCAACGCTGCCGCCCCCGCCATTAATCCGGCAGCCTTTGACTGGGGCGCATGCACTGGCCGGCCGCCACGCCATAACTCCGGCAGACTTTGACGGCGCGGGCGCCGAGAAGAAGGTCACGGGCGGTGGATCCTGTTCGCGCGCTTTCTCGTCGCGTCGCTGACAGAGCTGGCCCGCACGCGCGGCCGCGCAGTTTCGCCCCCCCCAGGCCGAACCCAGCGGGCTGGGTTCGGCCTGGGTGCCGCGGCGCCAAATAGCGCCAAAACGGCGCTATTTGGTCCTCAGGGGGGCCGAGTGGTGAAGAAGCGGCGCTATTCGCCGCTTCCGCCGCGGAAAAAGCCCCCTGGGGGCTCTAGGGGGACGGCTGGAGATGCCCTAAGATGTCGAGAAAAAATGAACTCGTTAGTAGGACGCCCGATCCTGCTGTACTTCAGGACCTGCAAGTTCTTCCGCGACGTAGCTAGGCTGTATCAGGCCAGTGTGCATCAGTTACTCTGACGCAGGGTTGTTTGTCCCGGTGGTAGACCCCTGGTAACTGGAGAATTTTCAAGGTCAGTATCATTTTTCTAAATTTATATTAGGATCCAGCACACACATCTCAAGCCGACTAAAAACATAACATTGTACACTTGGAGCAAAGGAAACAGCATGGATACTGTTTATATATAAGCATCGTACAACAGAGTACCGGCCGCCAGAGAGTTTTCAGAGACAATCTTTCGAATAGCTTGGCGGCGTATAACAACTGAGACAAAGGACGCATAGGAACTAAGACAGAAACTGACGCAGGAAGGATACAGGCTTGAAGCAGGCTGGGCAATGGAATCAAACAATGTCGTCGTCACATGTTGATTCCCAGCCGCCCTATGCAACGACAGAGCTGACAGGGCCTCAATCTCGGACAGCTCAAGTGGCTTACCGAATCTGGCTTGCTTCAGACTTGGCGAACAGCGCAGCCGGCTCCAGTTCGGGATCTTGGGACTGAACTCTGAATTTCTGGCACTTTTGTGCCCCAGAGAGCGCTGTGGAGCGATTCTGCCACTGCGTCTCTCCGAGGTTGGGGAGGGGCGGTGGCGATTCCTTCTCGGAGCAGTAGGCAACTGTCTGTCTATAGCTGGGGTGGACTCGCCGGGCCTCTTCTCTCCTTGGGCTGGTCTGATCGTTGGACTGTGGCCCATCCGGTGTTAACACCCTCGGCTCCTTTCTCTACGCGCCCTCATGCAATCCTCTCGCGAAAAGTGTCGTCCTTTTCTGTCCTTTTCTCTGTTGTGACCCTCCACAGGTGATTGCATGCGTGACAAATGTCAGCACGGGAGAATTTCGGTGATTTTTTTCTTTCCCAGAGGGGTGTGAACGCATTTATTTTTTGGATTCGTTTTTTAGAAACGAAATATCTCGAGAACCATTTTTCAGAATTACGAACCATTTTCATATTTGAGATCCTCGCGTCGAGATATTCAAAATTATATCCCATGTTGATAGGTTTTGAGAAACTTTTTTTATGACTTTTGTATCCCCTGTTATATATATTTCATACTTTCAGTAGCAGTTTATAGTTCCAGTAGCAACGTGGGTGCATATCCAGTAGCAGACACGTGGGTGTACACCATGTACATCCAGTAGCAATGTGCTTGTACACCGTTTACTTTCAGTAGCAACATTGGTGTACATCCAGAAACAACACATGGGTGTATATATACTACTAGCGTCAGTGTACATCCAGTACTTGTACTCTCAATAGCAACGTGGATGTACTTTTAGGTACATCGTGTGTATACTTTCAGCATCAACTTTTATATACTTTCATATACAACATGTGTGTACTTTTTAGGTGAAGCGTCGTAGGCGCTTTGTTCGAGGCGAAGCCGAGCGGTAGCACGACGCAACGCCGAGCCGTAGCACGCACTATGCCCGATGCACGCTTCGACCAATGCGCGCAACGACCTATGTAGCCACTTCAAGATGTTTATAAATGGTTATCGAGGCGAAACCAAAGATATCGAGGCAAAGCCGAGCCGCAGCTTGCGAGAAAGATTATACGAAGAGAGTTTTGTTGTTATTACACGAGATAACAAAAGGTGGAAAGGAAAAAACTAGCGTACGCTATTCGCGTATACACCCTTTTTTTCTGGAACGCGTGGCTTTGCGTACATCGCTGCTTCGTGGCTCGCTTGTACATCGAGGATGCTCCTCCCATGGGCTGTCGGCTTTCAAGGTACGTCCTCGCGTGGACTTGTGCTCTGCCACGCATCTCGCTTACGTGCTCTCGCACGTGGCCTCTCCTTACCTTTTGAGAGGGAAGTCTTTTTGTAGTGGCACAATCCCTTTCTTCTTTTTCGACGGTATTGGTTCGTCCCTTTTTCAGTTTGGAACCATGAGAGATTATGAGAGACAACGTTACCTATAAAAAAGAAAGAGACACACAACTCGTTGTGGCCATGGAGGACATAATTTCCTAGCATTTGGTTGCTACTCGGCGAAGACGATCTAGAACGCTTCCACCTAGGGAGCTCTTCCATGGCTTATAGGAAGAAACTTTGGTCTGCCAATGCTCCTAGGAAGTTGAAGGTCAATGTTTTCGGGTAGCCCTCAAAGCATTACTAGGGAAAAACTTACCCGTGACGCACCAAGTTTCTTATCCGTGACGCACCTGGGCGCGTCACGGCTATCACGTCGCGCCTATGGATTTATCCGTGACGCACCAAGCTGGTGCGCCGCGCCTATGCCCTATCTATACCCGTGACGCACCGGGGTGGTGCGCCGCGGCTACTGCTAGGTGCGTCACGCCTAATCTCTCAGGTGCGTCACGGGTACTCGTTTTGGTGCGTCACGGCTATACTATGCTGTATTTTTTTAAAAAAAGCAGTACTGTATTTATACAGGTATATACAGCTCAAATACAGAAGAATGTCAGTAGACAAAATACAGAAGAATATCAGTAGCTCAAATACAGGTATGCAATTGACAGCAAAATGACAGAATAAATTTTCATAGCAGAAATATTACATAGTCTCGAAAACAACCATATATACTACTAATAAATCCAGGAGTTAGTCTCGAAAACAACCATATTACATAGTCTCGATCATCACCACATAGTTCATCTATCTAGCGGGCGCTGATGTAGTCAATGACCATCATCATGTCCAAGTTGGGGATGTCACTATTCTTGCGGAATGGAACTGCCTCCATGCTTGAGAGTTGAGGATGACGCGACCATCAGCATTATCCCTGGTGATCGGAACTGCGGTGACATTTCCTGATTCTCCACGGCGTACTCCAATGGTACCTTGCTCCATGCCAGCACTGTCCGCTACCGCCATAGGTATTTTCTACAACACACAATTCCAAGAAAGAATAAAAGCACAATATCAAATACCGGCCACATTATAACATAAGCAACTATAGGAATAAGAAAGTGTTAAGAAACATACCATGACATGTCCATTGGAGATGTTAGTGTTGGTGATGCGATGCACGAAAGGGAACCCGATGTAGCTATCTATCTGGGCAAGTTTCTGAAGGACACGGTCCTTCTCAAGCTCGCTAAGATTCGCTCTTTGAGCAACCACCACATGTTTCCATGGGTCCTCCTCGTCCATATCATCCTCAGTGTCCATATCATCCTCAGTGTTCCCAATTTCCTCCTCACTCCCGCCATCCTCGCTCGTAATCCCGTCCATATACAGAATTTTGATACGAGGTTGCGGTCCTTCCATAGAGAAGTGAATGTAATCACCTCCGCTTAAATTGTACGTGGCGACGATAGCCTGCAATTGTTCCCCGCAGAAGTAGGTCTTCTTTCTTTCTTTCTTCACTCGAAGAATGTAAGTGGTCCCGTGAACATCGAAATCCACGTTATTGCCAACCAACTCGTTGAACTCTTCGCGAATATTGCATGGTAGAATCTAAAAAAGAAATATAAAGAATATTTTGTTAAGAAACACAAGTCTCAAGCTAGATAGTAAAACAAAAGAACAAGTTAACATAAAAAGAATTGTTAATTACCAACGAATCAACGTCACCGTCGTGGAGCTGAAGCATAAAAGAAATCCCGGTGAATCGTCCTTGGGCACATCGGGACCGACATACTTTGCAAGCCATGTTCTATTAAATTAAGAAAGTACACATAGAGGTTAGAGGAGTATAGCTATCACAAAACAAAGACAAATGGCAGAACCTACCTATCACAAAACAAATGCAGAAAGGCTATCTACTTTAATGGAATATTCAAAAACAAAGCAACACTTATAGGTGGATTCCTGAAATGCAGAATCATGTGACGAAACCGATGCTTTGCCAGCATTGTGAAGCCACATGGGAAACAGTTGGTACCCGGTGAACATGCTGTGTGTGGTACCACCAGATTACTGTGTTTTTGTTGTAGCTATCAACATAAACTACTATCTTGTGAATTTTTATCACACAATAATTTTCAACAAGTGAACAGCAGCTTCCTGCATGGATCCCATCGATCCAGCATAAGTTTTGGGTCCAGTGGTAAAAAGATCGAGTCCGTCCGTCCGGTCGACACACTATTCGTTCATTCGTTTGGTTAAATTTGTTCCTGCTAGCTCCTGTACAGATTGAGTGAGTGATACGCCATATATAGTATAGGTAGTTATATATAGTATAGGTGCACGAGCAAACTGCAACTGCGACAGATGCAACGCACCTATCACATTCTCAACTCGCTCCTCGGGTTACACTCAGCGACTGCAAACACAACCACCACCGTTGCTACCTTCATACCCAGCCCCAGCACCAAGACTAATTAAACAAGATGGATATATATATATCACAAGGAAGATTCATATTTCACCAGCGACACTACTTCCTTCCTGTGACTACAAGTCCAACCTAAAAATCATACCATAACCACTACAACACCATAGCAACTGCTAGGCAACCAATGGCTAGTCAGGGACCCAGCCGCAAGCCGCGGCGCCCTCCCCTACTGCAACTCACCGTGTCAGAACCTGCAGTTAACACAAAGGAACCACGGTATCATTTTCCGCTTGTTAACCCACACGACAAACACACAAGAACCTGCAGCCTTCTAAAACTATGGCACATGTATGTACATGTGCACTCAGTGACTGCAAATTCTCGGTCCACAAATAAATAACCAGATCAATATTCTCCTTTATGCATTGCAATTTGCAAATAGCAAGCAGAAACAAAACAATATGGTACACGAGTAGTAGTCAGACATCGTTTTGTGCCCTGTCCAAGACTGAAACTGCACCAACCCCTCTTTCTCCATGGATCGATGACAACTCGTGGGTCAACAACCTAAACGTCCAACTTGGGATTGGTCTTAATCACATCATGCAAACTTTTCACTGTTAAGTGTTAACACTTAATCAGACGGCAGAAACCACAGTGAATTACTCCAGGCTATATGCATCTCACAGGTACTAGGCCTAGCTAGGCACCTTAATTATCAACACCACAGATCCATGGGTAGGTAGCTAGTTTTCGAAGCGGCAGAGGCGGTCGTCGACGAACCTGCCCTTGTGGCTGCTGCTCTTGTACGCCATCCAGGTGAACTCCCTGTAGCGGTTCCGCGCGCCGTCCCCGAGCAGCGGCGGCAGCGGCGCGAGCCTGTGGCCGGGCGGCGGGCCGCCGAAGAAGATCATGGACACTTATCGGGCATTTGTTCGTCACATCCTCCGGCATCGTGGGCTCGACCACCAGCGAAGAATGCCGCAGCCGATCGAGAGAGGCACATCGAAGATGGCGATCGAGGATGAGGTACCGCGCGCGAGGGAGAAGACGGGGCTTACCCTTCAAGGAAGACGGCCGGTGTCGATGCAGAAGGGCGGCGCTCCTCCTCCTCCTCCCCCGCGGCTCCTCCTAGTCGATGCAGAAGGGCGGTGCGGCGCGTCGATCTGTACGTGTTGGTGTGGTGTGGTGTGTGGAGAGAAGGAGAAGAGGGGAACGGATTATCTACCTGTACTCCCCGTAGCCGTGGCGCACCACCCGTTGGTTCGTCACGCCTATCTAATCTGTGGCGCACCGCCGGCACGTGCGCCACGCCTTATACCACATAGCCGTGACGCACCAGTGGCAGGGTGCGTCGCGGGTATGCCTCGGAGGCTCGCTACCCTGGCCCCACACATAGGCGCGACGCGTCTTCTGCCAGGTGCGCCGCGGGTAACTCTATAGGCGCGACGAACCGAACCGCGGTGCGCCACGGCTATTAGGCGTGACGCGCCATTTTCCTGGTGCGTCACGGGTATCATCACTCCTATAGCTGTTTTCCTAGTAGTGAAGATTTATTGTGGACTTCAGTCTGTATGCCGGGACGGGAACCACAACCCCTCAGCCTGTATGCCGGGACGGGAACCACAACCCCCTCAGCCCGCCCCATGTGTTGTCGGACATATCCTCGTCCAACATTCCTTCTCGAGGGAGCTCTAGTACCAAGTCCTATTTTCCCGTCGCCTCCATGGTTGCACCCTTAACAACGACGCCTGCCTAGTGGATTGTGTTCTGCGATTTCGGCAGTTGTGGCTAAGAGCATCTATAGCTGATCCTTAAAACGGGCAGATCAAGGGCGAGGCCAAAAACTGGATCCTGGCTGGGGCAAAAGACTTCGCTGCCCTAATGGGCTGAACGCTGTGGGAGGGGGGGGCCCCTTCTCGTTTGTGGACTTTTTATTTTTTTCGGCTTAGGCCGTGGGTAACTATGTTTGCTTCTTCTATATCAATATAAAGACAAAATTTTGCCTCGTTTCAAAAAAAAATTAAAACGGGCAGACCCTTTATAATTCCGACGGATTTAAGGGAACGGCCGATTTTACGGCCCGTATAACAGCCCAGCCCTTAAAACATTTACTCCTGCATGCTCATTTTAAACTCTTAAAATGGGTTTGTGGTTTCCCTTAATTATAACCATTTTAAGGTTTCTGCTGGAGATGGTCCAAGGAGAGCAGAAAGGAGCTGACTTTTCCTATCTTCCTGGCCTTATTCCCGGGGTCCTCCTTTAGGGTGAGTGTGTTGTTCGACCGCTCAGGACACCCCAAAAAATTGAGCCCCCCTAAATGTTAAAGCACATGCTACCCAGCGCCAGTGGCATAGCTCTGTTGTGTTGCATGTGTATTGCATGACACTAGCGGCTCCATCTGCCTTGAAAGGAAAATCATGGTGTTTCACAGGTTTGCGACCAGGCTCCTTGGGGTGTGTAGGCGTATCAGGGTGGATTTTGATCCGTGGAAACGCGCCAGGCACTACAGGAAACCTTCAAGACGCCGACGGCAAGACCCCCTCGGGGTAGGTCGTTACCCCCTCGGCGAAGGTCTACGCCGACGGCCCCCCTCGGTGTAGCCCCGTCGGCGTACACGTCCGTCGGTGAAACCGTTTTGGCCGTCGGCGTATCCTACCCCCTCGGCGTAGAGTTTGGTGGGTCCCACCACGGGTTAGAAAGGATCCCGTTAGGTGACGAAGATACGCCGACGGTGCCCCCTCGGCATATACAATTTTTTTCAATTTTTTTTAAAATCTTTTTTTTTTTGCATTTTTGTATTTTAATTTTTTAACTAGTTAATCGCACTATAGACATATTTATCTCTAAGATTACAATCTAAATTACTCCCGACAGGTCACCCATCCTGAGACTACTCCACCCCCAGCACGCTTAACTTGTTTGTTCCTTACCTATGAGCTACCTAGAAACAACACATGCTTACTGACAATACTATCCTATCAATTCTATTAACCTATGGACTATGATGTCACGCAACTTTATTTTATGAATCCAAATAATTATTTATATAAATAGAAATGAATCATTAATAATAATATTGATTAAAACTATTCTTGAATTGAAATAATAATTAATTATTTTCCTTATTCCATTTAATATTAAATAATTCATATCTATAAATCCGTAAATCGAAATTTGACAAATAATATGTCTAAATCGATTAGAAAAATGAGAGAAATACAAATATGCCATCCAAATTATCCATAACACAACTCTTGACAAAGGTATAACCCAACTCTTGACAAGATTCCCTCCGGTTTGTCCGATCTGGGCCTTTCAAGTTATAAGTCATTAAAGTCACTAGAGAGAAGTGAATGACGGTGAAGCAGGTCACACCCCGGAGTGCAATATTTGACATCCAAAACCCATAACACACTTGTACACCCCATGGTATGGAACCCCTTAGCTTGTGGTTGGATCCCGACGCTCCGGAGCCCCTCTCCGGTGAAAAGCTAGTCCCCCTGGAGAAAATCTAGGCTTATACGACTAAAGTCGGTACCAACGTCAAAAGGGGTATAAAAGTGTAACTAGTTGCTTGGTTGTGTTAGCCTAGTCCCTAGGAAATCACAATACAAAGGTATAACCCAATTCTTAATAGGATTCTCTCCGGTTTTTCCGATCTGGGACTTTCAGGCTATAACTCATGAAACTCCCTAGAGAGAGGTAGATGTCGGTGAAGCAGGTCACACCCCAGAGTGCAATATTTGCCATCCAAAACCCATAACACATTTGTACACATATGGTATGGAACCCCCCTAGCTTGTGGTTGGATCCCAACGCTCCGGAGCCCCTCTCCAGTGAAAAGCTAGTCCAGCTAGGGAAAAACTAGGCTTATACGACTAAAGTCAGTAGCAACGTCAAAAGAGGGTATAAATGTGTAACTACTTGCTTGGTTGTGTTAGGCTAGGCCCTAGGAAGTCACAATACAAAAGTATAACCCAACTCTTAACAGGATTCCCTCTGGTTTTTCCGATTTGGGACTTCCAGGCTATAAGACATGAAAGTCCCTAGAGAGAGGTAGATGTCGGTGAAGCAGGTCACACCCCAGAGTGCAATATTTGCCATACAAAACCCATAACACACTTTTACACACATGGTATGGAACCCCCCTAGCTTGTGGTTGGATCCCGATGCTCCGGAGCCCCTCTCCGGTGAAAAGCTAGTCCCGCTGGAGAAAAACTAGGCTTATACGACTAAAGTCGATACCAACGTCAAAAGGGGTAGAATAGTGTAACTAGTTGCTTGGTTGTGTTAGGCTAGGCCCTAGTAATTCACAATACAAAGGTATAACCCCTAGCTTGTGGTTGGATCCCGACGCTTCGGAGCCCCTCTCCGGTGAAAAGGTAGTCCTGCTGGAGAAAAACTAGGCTTATACGACTAAAGTCGGTACCAATGTCAAAAGGGGGTATAAATGTGTAACTAGTTGCTTGGTTGTGTTAGGATAGGCCCTAGGAAGTCACAATACAAAGGTATAACCCAACTCTTAACAGGATTCCCTCTGGTTTTTCTGATTTGGGACTTCCAGGCTATAAGACATGAAACTCCCTAGAGAGAGGTAGATGTCGGTGAAGAAGGTCACACCCCAGAGTGCGATATTTGCCATACAAAACCCATAACACATTTGTACACACATGGTATGGAACCCCCCTAGCTTGTGGTTGGATCCCGACGCTCCGGAGCCCCTCTCCGGTGAAAGCTAGTCCCGCTGGAGAAAAACTAGGCTTATACGACTAAAGTCGGTACCAACGTCAAAAGGGGTAGAAAAGTGTAACTAGTTGCTTGGTTTTGTTAGGCTAGGCCCTAGGAAGTCACAATACAAAGGTATAACCCCTAGCTTGTGGTTGGATCCCGATGCTTCGGAGCCCCTCTCCGGTGAAAACCTAGTTCCGCTGGAGAAAAACTAGGCTTATACGACTAAAGTCGGTAGCAACGTCAAAAGGGGGTAGAAAAGTGTAACTAGTTACTTGGTTGTGTTAGGATAGGCCCTAGGAAGTCACAATACAAAGGTATAACCCAACGCTTAAGAGGATTCCCTCTGTTTTGTCCGATCTGGGACTTTCAGGCTATAAATCATGAAACTCTCTAGAGAGAGGTAAATGTCGGTGAAGCAGGTCAAACCCCGGAGTGAAATATTTGCCATCCAAAACCCATAACACACTTTTACACACAT